>OX336893.1:22331744-22488616 GCA_946959425.1 Argyrosomus regius | reverse complement strand
GTGATCTTGGTGACCGAGACTGTTCACAGACTCGAGACTCGAGTACTTCAACACTGGCTCACACACACACACACACACACACACACACACACACACACACACACACACACAATCACTATAACATGAGACAGCAAGACATTTTGAGGACACAACATAGTCTGAGGTGAGTAACGTTAACGTGTCCACCGGTCCAAAATAATTCTATCATCATCCGTGTTGGTAATGTACTTAATTTGATCCTTTTGAAGCTGATAAGTAGTTTCACACAGTCTCACCATAGTCTCAACCCCTCTTATTTTAGTTAAATTCATGAATAATGCAATATGTTCATGTAAAAGGTGTGATATTGATAATCATTTGTAGCTCACAGTAAAGTATCATATTTTCAGACTCAAGTCAAAAGTTCCCTTCAACACATTTCAGCGCTGATGATTTTGGTGTCTGATTTTTGGGGTCTATGTTTAAATGTAATTTTCATCTCATTCTCGTCTCTGATGATGGTAAATCTGAGTACCTGCACAGTTTCTCAGGGCTGTGGTTTTACCCTGATCAGACTAACACTGCAAGTGTGGACTTTCTAATATAGACTTCTATTTAAAACCCAACAGATTGGCACCAAAATACAATCAATTCACTACGAGTTCTTCAATGATTTTCCTCTTGGTAATGGGTTGGATTTGCTGCATTGTGCCGCATGTCAATAAAGCTTAGAGAAAGACAGAGGGAAAATTAGAAGGCTGGTATCAGTATTTATGGGATACAAATTACTATTTCGGCTCTAAGTAACTCTTTATACTCAGCACTGAACATAGATACTTATTTCAGTTTGCTGGGCTTCATACACTATGATACTGGGACATGTGGCGTTGTGTTCATTTTAAATTCACTTTGAATGTCTCTGCTTTGTAATTTGTCACTCTGCAAAATGTTGTTTCACTTCGATTCTTCACAAGTCTTTGACCAAGTAGCCAAATCCTGACAGAGTGGCATCCCTCTCAAGTACACTGTGACAGTCACACTGGTTGTTATTGCCAATGGACAAAAAATAACCAGCTCTGACATCAGTGAAGGAGCCCCAGGCCACGACGCAGTACTGTACAGTGGAGGCCTCACATGCAGAGCACGCCACATTTTGACTAACCGGATGAAAGACCAGCACTCATCACAAGTCCACTTTCTGCAATGAATTTAGCCATTGTGCTGATACAGTCTGAGCAGCAAAGGCCAACAAAAGGAAGTGGTGCATCATCCAATCAGGTGAAGGAAGGGCTCATGTTCACGTTCTGTACATGGATGGACTTGTTTAGGTTGAAAGGTGGAAGTAAACAAGCCGTGAAGGCATGTCACTTGTAATTCTCTACAAAAACATATATGTCATGTATGTAAAGGTTTGTTTGTATTTCTAACTAATCACAATCTCTTGGGCAGTGTTAAAACCAGGATGCAGTGAAAAAAAAAACATTTATATACCAAAAACAACACTTCCCATTTTATAGAAATTATCCAGATGAATGAATACTGTGCATGCTCTATGGAAGACTTCTGACTAAAATCCACTGGGCATGGCTGTGACGCATTCTGACTGTTCATTTCAGAAGCAGCTCTAAAGTCTGCTCTGTGGAGAATACATGAACATACACTAGCCCCATCAAGCAGTACAGAGCAGATCGGGCTGGCCAAAAATCAGACACCGAAATACCACAGAGACTCCAGATCGTAAACAGAGAAACAGTTTAACTACGTAGTTACTTACTCATAGTAGAAGCACATAAATCAAGGAAAATGACCAAATCTGACAAGTTAACAAAGTCTGGTGGGCACAACACTCCACTGGTGGCCCAAATGTTCCTGGTGGGCTGTGAAGCCGCGAGGAGAGTGGATCAAAACAGCAGCGCGGAAACGACATCACAGAGCCGTGATCGGTGGAATCTGGGCTTACTTCTGGTTAACTTCTTGTCAACACACAGGCACATTATAATGTGTTAAATATCACCTGCTTGTGTTTATATGGTATTACATGCTTATATATGCAAAGCAGAAGGATTAAAAGTTAAATTAAACTAAAGGTCGCCAACTGATGCGTTTTCAGCTTCCAGACTATGATGACTAATGCATGGAACACCTGTGTTGACATATTGTTAGTTTGCAGACTGGGACAACCACACCTTCCTATTGGCTCTGTGGGCTGTATTTGGGCTTCGATCATCACAACAATACAATGTTTTATTCACACCAGCAGCAACTAGAACTGAAACAGATAGATCACACACTGATCGTTCAATGATTCAATATTCGTTTAAGATTATTCTATAATACTGCATGTTCTGAATGACTGTCATTCATGTTTTCCTTTTTTATTACTATGAAATATCTCTACATACAGCATGCATGTATGCCTGTGGTGTATATACGTGTATGTGTGCGTGCGTGTGTATGTGACCCAGCTGCTGCTGAGCTGCCCTCCCCCATTCTACAAGGACGTTTGGCCAACAGAGAGTCAACCTCTTTGTCTCAGTGTCTCTCTGCCTCTCTCTCATTGTAGATGCTGTCCAATGTCCTTTCTATATATCTATATGTCTCTGTCCGTTCACGTCTTCTACAGTTCTGTGTCACTCTATTGTACATGTGTCTGTCTCCTGCTGTGTCTGTCACTGTCTCATCCTCTCTTTCCTCACCCACTCTCTTTCCTCACCCTCTCTGTCATATCTCTCTGTCTCCCTCATACATCACTATGTCTCCTCAATAACTAACTGAGAGCAATTGGGATTTTTTACAGTAGAGCGCTTCGTTATCATCTTCCCTTATTTTCAGAGCTGGCCTGCCACCTTGTGGCCAGAGAGACAATGTAATTCAAGATGTTTTATTGTACTGATGTACATCAGTCAAGGTCTATTACAGGCAGAAATTGCATCGTGCCTTTCTGTTAGAGATGGCATTCAGATTAGTCCTCGGCATTTAAGGAGAAGACTAGCCCGGTTACAACTTCACAGGCGACGGTTAAGTGATCCTGCTGAGATTGTTAACTTCATTAGCAACCAGATAAGAGGACCGGGTCGTCTTCATGGTTACCTAATGATGCACGAGAGGTGCAGATTGGCTGGACTGCGCGTTACTCGAGACATGGTTCAGGAAGTTCAGTCACATCTTGACCCAGAAGGCGTACAGCAACGGAGAGGAACAAGACTTCGGAGAAGTGAAGTTAACAATCTCTAACTTCCATCTCTAACAGAAAGGCACGATGCAATTTCTGCCTGTGATAGACCTTGACTGAAGTACATCCTGATGCGTTGATCAATAATGTGATCTGCCATTTTCACCTCCCTGGGACACACCTGGACCAGACAGTGGCAGCTCTGAAATCAGGATGATCACATCACACGCGCTGGTTGTACGCGCAATCATCAGACTTGCAAATTATCCCACGAAAACAAAAGTCTTTCTGTTATATCGAGATAACGAAATAATGAATTCGTTATCACGAGAAAATGATCTTTGTTATGTCGAGATAACGAGATAATAAGTCATTGAGATAAAAAAAAAGAAAAATCCGTGGCCGTTCTCGGCTTCCGTACCAGCCTCCATATTAAAACTAGAAAGAATAATACTGATGTTTGAGGTAGTAAGAAACATTTAAAGTAACACTGCAACCCCTTTAGTACCATTAGTACCAAGGAACATGATCACACTACTTTGTGATCGTGATCAATATATTTTTGGGAGAATTAAAAGTACCTGTCTTTATTTGTAGCCAGCCAGGTTCTGTGAATCATAAAAAATCATATAAGCTTTTTTATAGGTTATGAGCAGAACTAAGCTGCTATGATAGGGAAGTTGTGACTGTTTGTGGGGTAATCAAGTCGAGTGACATCTGCTGGCAGGTATGACGGGATGCTTTTAATCTATAAAAAAAAAAGCTTATATGATTTTTTAAGCATAGCAGTGCTTTACACAACAAATTAATGAACTGGCTACAAATAAAGACAGGTACTTTTAATTCTCCCAAAATATATTGAGGCTAAACTTGCAGCTTGGGGGCCCCCTGGTGGCTCCGGGGCCCTATGCATCCGCATAGTCTGCATATAGCAAGAAACGGCTCTGGCTGCAACAGCAGACAAAAATCTGTCTTTTGCGAGGAACAATAGATTTGTACAGTGTACAGATAAACTGTCAGAGATAGCCAGAACAGGACCTAAACCCAAACTGATGAGAAGTATTGTTTTACATTTTACATAGAGCTGCAATGATTTGCTGATTAGTTGTTGGAAGGAAAATTAATGCAGAACTATTTTCAAGCAAGGAGTTCATAATTATTGAAATATTTTTTAAGCAAAAAAGTCAAATGTAAGAACTTTCTGAATTTCTGGCTATATATTCTGAATGATTATAATTTATTTAATAATCTGGGTCCAGTCTGGGGCAAACTTCTGTTATGATTTGGTGTACTGTATCCATGGTGTTTGAATGTGAAGATAAACATTCAGTTCAGCCCAACAGAAAGAGCAACATTCACTCACAGTACTGACCCACCATTTTCCCATATTGCAACTTTTTGACTTTATTCTAAAAATAACGAACAAAGAAGAAAAAGAAAAATTTAAAATTAAATTTAGGATCATGATAACAATGACTGAAGCTGCATGATTCACAGCCGAGACAACTTTTGGTTTGGGAGGAATATTGAAGACAGGAGCTCTCTCTCTCCCTCACTCTCTCTCTCTCTCTCTCTCTCTCTCTCTCTCTCTCTCTCTCTCTCCACACACACACACACACACACACACACACACACGCACACCCACGCACACCCACACACACACACAGACACACATGGTATCACATTTAAGCTGGAAAGGAAAGCAGACTGTCTTCTTTCATATTAGTCTGAAAATATGCTTCATTCATTCATAATTCAAGATAAAGGAATGTTTACATGGAACAGTGTATTGCAGGTTAATTCAATCAAATACATGTAAAGCATATAAAACAGAATGAAACAACAGAAGCAGTCCAGCTGAAATGTGATCCCTGCAGCTCAGTTACGAGTCAGCAGCAGAGCTCCATCGCCACAGTTTGGACTCTCCTGTGACCTTAATGCTGCATGAAGCAGGTGAAACAGCTGATTCATTTCTGTTAAATTAATGAAGACACGCTCTACTCTTTTGTTACTGGTACAAAAAAAATCTTATTTTCCACTACGGCAGAAAACACAGTCTGCTTGTCCGGTGTCCACTACTTTGGTCCAGACTGAAATATCTGGACAAAAATTACATCATGAAATTTTGTACAGACATTCATGGTTTCCAGATGATGAATCCTAAGAACTTTGATGACTTTTCATCAATAGTGCCACCGTTAGGGTGACATTTGTAGTTTTATCTGAAATACCACAACAACTGTTGAACGGATTGTCACTTGGTACAGATATTGGCAGATCATAAGTCAAACTTTCATCATCCATCAACAATTTTTCACAATTCTTAATTAATCAACCAAATTCTGTGCTTTTAATTTGAAGGCAAGACTGCCTTCCAGGAAGGATCTCTCCAGCTTGACACAGTTTTACTTCCTCTTCTCCAAGGATACCAGCCAGTATACACAGACACAGAGTGTACAGAGTGTTATAGTCTGATAGTTACCTGGACAAACATAGACAGATAGATTTTTAACGACACTGACATCCAACAGGACGCCTCTAATTAGTTCTTAACTGCTAAGTCCACCAAAGGTATGTTCTGTGAGTGTGAGTGTGTGCATGTCAGTCTGTCTGTGTTTATATTGTGTTATATGTTGCATGTCTTCCTAACTGTTAAGTTTACAGTTTTATACACTTTAATACAGAATCATAGACTAACTAACCATATATTTAATAAATTCTGGTCGTGGCCACAGTTAATGTGATGTTGCATCAGACTGTATTAAAGGTGTTATTCTGTCCCCTTCATGTGAATATGCACGAAGCTGAAGCCAGCACATTAACTAAGACTCAACATGTGTTACATTAGAGTGAGTGAACTTTGTATAGTACTAATTGTCTCAAGCGTTACAAGCATTATAGGTGTGTGTGTGTGTGTGTGTGTGTGTGTGTGTGTGTGTATTTCCAATGTATAAAGATGGAGGGGAAGAATGACATGGAGCGCCTGGGTGTCTTTAAGGAGATGAGTTACATCTCTGTAGGTGACAAGTACATTCCACACACCAACCGTAAGTCCAACTTCTTTCTATCACTATGTAATAAAATGAAGTCATTAGAATTCATTAAAAACAAAGAATCAGTTCACAAATATATTATATTTATGTATATAGTATATATATGTGTGTGAATATAGAATAGTCTACAACCAGTTCTCTTATATTCTTTGGTACAATGTGCTTCCAAACTCTTCGCTGTAAGGTCTGTAAATTGTCAGGTACAACTGGCACACTGTTATTGGACATGCTGCTCTATACCTTTAAATAATGACACAAGCAAAGTTTGGTTCATATGTGATCATCAGTGATGCCTCACTGAGATCATAATTATGCAGCGTATACTGTAGGTAAATATGTGACGTCTTCCTTCCAAACCCAGGCCCGTTCAATGAATCAGCCTACCGTAGCCGGCAGATGCAGGCCGGCATCGCTAAGCAACGATGTGCTCTGCAGAACGGCTTTTTCGACAAGACCTTCAACCGGATCTTTGAACGTGAGGCACTGAGTGACCCACTGAAGCTGGCCCGTCAGAACCGCCTCCAGCAGGGCAAGAAGAACCTGGGCAAGGCCTTCCTGCCCTGTAACGCGGTCAAGAATCCGTGAGAGAACACACACATCACAAAGAAAGAAAGAAAGAAAGAAAGAAAGAAAGAAAGAAAGAGGGATTTAGTACACTCACATCTATTATTTTTCTCACAATTCTCTGTCTGTCTGTCTCCAGCTGTGGTTCAGGTAGTTACTACGGTACTCTGTCAGGACCAGTTGAAGCCATGAGTCCACTGTCAGTCCCTCGGAAAGCCCATCGCCCACCTGGACGCAACATTGTCACCTCACCTCCCAAGAAAGGCAGTGGTTACAGGTTTATGGCAAGAACTCTTTCTACAGTAGTTCACGAGTGCTTCACAAGCACATTTAAACTCCTCTGGAACAACTGCAGCGCTAGAGGGTGTAAATGCATTATACAAACATAATCAAATATTTGGATCAGATCATATTTGTGCAGCTAAAGTAAATACCGTGTTATCTCCTGCAGCTATCCCAACGTGACCCTGTCTAAGATTGAGCTGTATGCCTCAGACCCTTACGGCAGAGCCAAAGAAGCACTGAAGGTAACTAGATTATTACACCTTTTGATTTCACCTCCTCAAGCAGATCCTCTGATTCCAAAATGTCTCCAGTGTGAAGAAAACATGAGCATAAAAACATGTACTTTGGCAAAGACACTTCTCATTTGACCTTAAGTTTACATTTATAAATGTGTGTACGTGTGTGTGTGGTACAGAGGGAGGCAACAGTCCATCGCTCCAAGTTAAGAGGGGGTCCCTTTAAACTCAACCTTCACCCCAGCGATTATTTCCAAGGCAATCCATACCGCAGTGACAAGCCACTCCCACCCGCAAACAAGCCCGTCCCACCCGGACAGAAGGTCTCTCCGGTTCCCTTCAAGCCCCCGTCCCCGAGCAAGAAGGTGACCGTCCCTCTGTCTGCTCCGCTGTGTCAGGATTAGAGGCAGATATCTGTTATGATATGTGTTTATGTGTCTTGTGTTAGATTGGAGGAATGAAAGCCGGGACGTTTGACACTTATCCCTCACATTCTGCCGATCCGTACGTCATTCGACGCTCCAAGAAGAACAATCAAGAGCCAGTCTTCCGACCTGCTCCTGGGCCTAAGAGCACACCTGTCAAGAGTATCATCACCGTCAATGTTAACAGGTCGATCCTTGTCTCTTATTGATCCTCCCTTTCTCTGTTCTTTCATGTGACACTAATCACCCTCTGGAGGTCATAATGACTTCTCCTCATTGATAAGAAAGTCCTAAATTTTAGGAAGCATCCTTTTTGGTGACATTTCTAGGTGGGAATGAAAAGGGCTCATGTGTTGGTCCTGTGATGAACAGGCGACTTGTCCAGGGTGTACTCTGCCTCGCCCAATGTCAGCTGGGTTTGGCTCCAGGCCTCCGTAACCCTCCAAAGGATAAGAGCTTATAAAAAATGAATGGATGGCAATGTACTGTTATCATTTTTTTGTTCTGAAATGAATACATAAATAGAAATAAAACTTAATAAAGTGACATTTGGGAGATTGAGTTCACCCAGTCTTTAATACATTGCCTTAAGATTAACTTTGACATTTTCAAGACACTATTAGTCGAACGCTAAATTTGATATGATATTCCATCTCAGCTGTACCTCGTCCCTGAGGAGAGCTGCCAGCTTCTGCAAGATAAATAGTCAAAGCTGTGCAAAAAAAAAAAGAACTGTCTCATTTGATTTGAAATCTTTTTCAAACTTGTTTCTTCTTCTTGATGTTTCAGGAGCGTGCACTCTGCAAACTACACCTCAACCATTCCAACTGTGATGACCGTCTGACTACATTACCCATGCTGCATCAACACTGGCTGCTCTATACTGCAGAAGTGATTCGAGATTCCTACTGATGTAATGTTTTTTTCAACATGAAGGCGATACAGCTTTAGCCATCCTCAGTGACTTAATCTGTGAACACTTGCTTCTTTGTCTTTCTCTTTATATATTATATATAATATATTTATACATATATAATGTTTTGAATGTCACATACAGTAAGAAACAAGAGTTCAAATAAATTCTTCAAATCCGTAACAAGATGATTTTATTAGGTAATAAGTAAGGTAATTAGGTAATCAGGTACTGCAGATCAGGCTGCAAAGTGAACTTCAATGATGTCAACAACCACCTATTGGTTATCTCATGAGATGTGACACTTTGACTGGATGTAAAGAAAACACACTCATTGAATGAAAGAGACTTTAACTTTAATATTTATTAAAGATAAACATTAAAATGTATATTTTTCTTTTAAAATGAGAGATTTCACATTGCACGTTTTCTCCTCTCTCTCCAGAGGAGGATGTAATGGTTCATAACATCAGCAACATATTGATTAGTGTACAGTATGATGATTTATTTTGTTTCCTCACATCTTGTCTCTGTATCAGACAAAGAACAGACAATTAACAACAATTAATAAACCAGAAGAAGCATAGAAATTCATATACTTATAAACTGGGGCAGCATGGTGGTGCAGTCGTTAGCACTGTTGCCTCCTGGTTCGCTGGAGTCTTTGCAAGTTCTTCTCGTGTCTGCGTGGGTTCTCTCTGGGTACTCCGGCTTCCTCCCACAGTCCAAAGACACAAACTTTATAGTTTAATTTGGTGACTCTAAACTACCTGTAGGTGTGAGTGTGAGTGTGAATGGCTGTTTGTCTCTATGTGTCCTGTGATGAGCTGGTGACTTGTCCAGGGTGTACCCTGCCTCTCACCCAAAGTCAGCTGGGATAGGCTCCAGCCCCACCGTGACCCTGATGGGGATGAGAAGTTACAGATGATGTATGTATGTATTCATAAACTAGAGTTTAGAATCTTCAGAATATTATCAGAGATAAAGAACAGAGTGCACATTTAGGAAGAAAGGGTTATTATTTTTCTATTTGAATTTTGTTGCCTGTCAAAATGTCAAAAGAACATTTCATTGTTTGTCTTTTCTGTGGTTTCTGTGGTTAAAATACATTATCATGTGTGGAACCCTTTAAGCACACAAACCATAAACACACTGTTCTGTCACATTTCAACTCTTTGAGTATTCCACTGGAACTGAAATATGAAGCTGAACATTCATTCATTCAATCATTTATATGCAAAAATGTATTTAGCATTGTATTCACACTGACACACTCTAACATCGCTTCGTGTGTGTGTGTGTGTGTGTGTGTGTGTGTGTGTACTAATAATTGAAATAAATATAAAATCACATGAAACATGACAAGTTAAGACACAATTAATATCAATTAAATAAATAATATGTGAGTATCATCTCATAGAATGGCATTTGTTCCTGTCATGAATGTTGCATGTCATTAAAAGTCTTCATGGTCTTTGTAGTTCTTCAGAGGACCATCTTTGGGAGAGCTTCTTTTCCCCACAATGCACCGCGGCATGCTGCACTTTATAAGAGAACGCGTGACTTCCGTTCTGCCTCTCGGGTCCTCGTGCACCATGAGTGGCAGACGGACGGTGGACGTGTTCGCACGCGGTGAGTGTTTGAGCCGTTTTAAACGTTTGTCGCTGTAATACATACGTCATTGTTTACCTGAAACCGTGTAGTGCAGACTGGTACCGACTGGTTTGTCGCTGCGCTGAAAACTTTGTGACTTTTCGGGACGCTCCCGGTCAGCGGCGCGTGAGTGTAGCTGGTGTGCTGCTGCTAGCGTAAATAAACGGACACCGTTCACTGTCCAGCATGGTGTTCTAACCGAGGAAACACGGAGGAAAGCAAGCGGAGAGGAAACATAGGCTTTGAGAGAGAGGTTAACGTAGTGAGACGGCGAGAGGCCTGCGACCGACTGTGACGGGCCTCTGAAGCTAGCCCGCGAAATGCTAACAAAGACAGTACTTCAAAAAATGAAGTGTTGACTTTAAATTTATTTTCAACAGGTTCAACGTACTTGTATTAAGTTATTTAAACTCAAATGTTATGTTAGGGGTTCAATTACAGAACATTTGTGGGTTAAAATAACTTAATACAAGTACGTTGAACCTGTTGACCAAAACATTTAAAGTCAACACTTACAAACAGGAGGTCTGTCTCACTCTATTATGGCACTGTTTTTCTATTGATGTCTGAATCCAGTGTGTCTGCATGGTCCTATATTACATTTAACAACATCATAAAGATAATTCCAAAGTCACTGACTCAAGTGAATATAGATTCAGTTAAACTACATCAGTGTTTCCTGCAGCATGTCTACAAACTTGAGTGTTTATCATTGTGCATCGGTCTGATCATGTTGTCCCTTTTCAGAGATGCTGTGTCCTGTGTTGAACAAGTCCTGAAGAGCAGCAGCCATGGGATAGAGCAACATCACACTGCCTTGTCTTTGGGGCTGAAGGTAAATATGCATGAGCTAAACGCACGCATAACTTTTTCCAACAGTGAGAGTTGTCTGATGCTCACACACACCCAGCTCTAAGTCAGCTGGCCAGGCATTAAGTGTCTGGCTCAGTGTTACAGTGCTGGTAGATGAAGTCTCTGTACCTGGTCTCGGCTGTGCAGGCTCTGTTTTAGAGTCTGCTGCTCCTGAGCTGCTGCAGAGCGCGGCCCAACGAGAGTGGCCTGTCCTGATCCAACAGCAGGGCAGGCCTAGTGCAGGGCCGCACATTCATAGTGACCCTGCGGGAGTGCTGCTGTTGGAAATGCAATCTTTGTGTTGATCTTAACTGTGAGAAACACTGCCCCAACCCACAAAACTCAGATCTTAGTTTTCATTGTTGCCAGCTCCTGTTGAAGGGTGCAGTTTAGAAGGAAATGTAGAACTGCAAACTTGTTGACCAATATTGTGATTAAAGTTCCACAAAGGATGACAGGCCTGTTTGTTTGCAATAATGCAGTTCAGTTTTTAAACCTGTGTGAAGAGAACCTCTAGAAGTCACATTTAAACTATGATTGACTATAGCTTGTTCAAATATCTGTTACATTATATGCAAGTCATAATTACAGTTGTGACTCTTGTCATAAAGTAGCATTCATTATATCCCAGTTTGATCTAAAAAGTAATACTTGCAGCACTAATGGCAACCAAGAAATTCAGATGAGAACTGATCACAACCTTTGACAAACATGCCCACACTGTCTGACTGCAGCTGTCTGTTCTACTTGTGGTGTTACATGGCCTTAGCATCTGACATGTTGGTTCAAAGTAGAATCAAACTGCTTAAACATCACTAAAAATCTGACATGTTATCTGGACACTTGAATAAACTTGACTGAACATTTATTTTCCTTGAATGTGTTGCAGGCAGAGCTTCTGATGAGCTGCTGTGTGGAGCTGATTGTCATGCTGCAGGCTGACTGACGGTGAGTGTGACTGAAGCAGATTCTGCCTTTTTTAAGTATGAAGTCATGCTGTGATGACAGAAAATATAACACATCATGCTGACAAACACCGTGGTGAGCCTTAAACCCTGAGCATAGCAGCTGACTGTCAGCAGTGATCAGTTGTGTGGTTCTGGTTTTATGGACTGCTCTTCATCTCTCTGCAGGAGCATGTGGAGCAGCTGGCCTGCAGGGGGCAGCAAACACCCACTAGGAGCCCAGACTGGCCCTGGTATGTATGACAGTCTGTCAGTGTGTAGTGTGGAGATGATGTAAACCCAATCTTGTACTGCCGTGGCAGAGACCTCCTCCTGTCTGCTGTGGAATCTTAGTATTGGGAGAGAAAGCTCAGGACTTTGGCACAGGTTTAAGTAACAACCATTTACCAGAACCTGACTGAAGACCTGAAACATGCTGCCTGTAACTTAACTGACACTTAACTTGGGTGTCGACTGTCGGGTAATACTTGTGCTTTGTGTTTCTAGTGTTTGGCGTAATCCAGGCTGGTCTGAATAAGTGGAGAAGTTCCTGTTTGAGTCATTGGCTGGAATGTGACTGACCTGCTGCTGGTGCTCAGCACACCTCCATGTTTCAGCCATGTCTGCTGAACCTGACTGAGGCTGTAAATGGAAGCTGTTCTGTATGTTTAGTTCGAGTGCTGAAGGAATCACCCACATTAAACATCTACAAGCAATATCATCCTCCCAAAGGAATAAATTGTGTTCTTTGAATTAATTCTGTTAAACATGAACAAATGTTGGAATAAAATTTGATCTAGCAGCACCTCCATGTCCAGTCTGTCACTGATAAGCTGAATAAATGAAACAGTGATTTATTAAGGAATGAACGGTAGAATATTTGTGGGATACATTTAAAATTGGTTTTAGTCTCCAGACTTGGTATTATGAGTGTCATACATGTTTTTATTGAAGGTTAGTGATGAGCATTGGGTAGTAAAACATTCTAGTCACTCACTTATGGTTAAAGCAAAATCTTTAATGAACTCTTGGAAATCTTAATGTACATTGGCTGCTTTCAAAGGACTGATACTTGTATGATCTGAACACCACCCAGTCCTCTCCCCACCTTTCATACAGAAATGAGTCACAGCTGAGAGGATTAATGAAGATGCAGCACACCAGTTTTCTTAATGAACTGCTTAATTAGACGTGTCTGAAGTGAGACTGATTTATGAACGACATTTTGAGAAGGATAAGCACTTAAATAGTGTACATAGTATACTGTATGGTACATATACAGTGGTGGAAAAAAGTTTTCGGACACCCTTAAAATTTTACACAATCTCAAATATGAAATATTTGTGGAAAAATATTTTTTTGTGTTTCAAAAGGTGTGGTTGCATTAGACAGACAAAAACAAATACAAATTATATATTTTTTGTTTATTGTTTACTAGAAAAACTAACAAAACAATTCTTGACAGTTTCAATATGTCAGTTCCCAACATTGTCGGTATCAAAGTTAATATTTAGTTGTCCTGCCATTAGCACGCAGTAGAGCTCTAATCCTCGCTGGCATGTTCTTCATGAGCCTTCCACACTGTTGAGGGGTAATCTTGTCCCATTCTTCTTGAATTACTGCTTTTAATTCTTCTAAATTCTTTGGTTTACGTTTTGAAACAGACCTTTTGATAATCCACCACAGATTTTCAATGGGGCTCATATCCGGGGATTGAGCTGGCCAATCTAAGACCTGGATACTGTGCTCCTGCAGCCAAGTTCTACTGGCCCTGGATGTGTGGCAAGGGGCATTATCTTGCTGAAACTTCCAATTTTGACCTCGGAACAGAGCACATGCAGAAGGGAGCATGTGGGATTCAAGAATGGCACAATACTTGGTAGAGTTCAGTGTACCTTCACAGACAGTGAGATGACCAACACCTGCAGCACTCATGCATCCCCAAACCATGATACTGCCTCCACCATGCTTGACAGTAGGTACTGTACATGCTGGGGATAATGCTTCACCTGGCCTTCTGCGTACCCTCACATTAGCAGGAGGAAGATAAAGCTGGAAACTGGACTCATCTGACCACAGAATCTTCTTCCAGTTCCTGGCTGTCCAGTTCTTGTGTGCTTGGGCCCAACGACGCCGGGCTAACCTCTGTCTCTCATTGATGAGGGGCTTCTTGACAGCCTTGTAGGATCTTAAGCCATGTTCTAAAAGTCGGCCACATACAGTGCGGGTGGAACACTGGACACCAGTTTGGTTTGACCACTGCTGCTGAAGCTCCTCTGATGTCATTCAGAGGTTTTCCCTGCACATGCGGATCAGGATGCGGCCATTTCTTGCTGAAGAAACCCTTGGACGCCCAGATCTTGGTTTGTCTTCCAAGCTGTTGGTTTGCCTGTATTTCTGCAGAGTGTATCCAACTGCTGAAGGACTGCATCTGCACTTCCTGGCAATCTGGCGGCGGCTGTACCCTTCCTGGCTGAGAATCTGTATCTTCAGGCGTGTTTCCTGCGTTAGGTTCCTTGTTTTAGCCATTTTTGTCTCTGAAGAACTTTCAAATGTCCTGGCTTTATAAAGGCATGAAGCACGGCAACAAATATTGTGTCTTTTAATAAAAAGCACAACCTTCATTAGAGGATCACTGGTTACCCAATAACCCAATACTCAAAATGTCTTATGTATTTTTTATGGAACCAATCAATTTTAAGTTTTTATGGCTTTTTTAGGATTTGTTTAGTATTTTGGCTGTGACTGAACTAAAAGAAATTACACTTGAAGACCTAAAAGTGATTCTTAATGCAATATTTCACAAATGCATGGGGTGTCCGAAAACTTTTTTCCACCACTGTATATGTTGGCTGACAAAGGAAAAATCAATATAAATTATGCTAATAAGGTGTCCCACTACAAGTGCCAGTGCTGCTTGTAGAGAATTCTGTTCATCAGTGGACAGTTCAGTCCAAGATGTCTTCTGCTGAAAGGTTTATTGAAGCTCGGCCAAGAAGAGGATTTATCAATACACTTGTCATGACATGATGCCGCCTCAGTTCTGAAGAAGCTGTCCTCTCTGGCTCGTCTATATGACCTCAGGACCGTGACACAACCTCAGTTAAGATTTGATTATTTGAATTACAGAACATCATTCATCCTTTTTCAATGTCATCAAATCAATGTCAGTGAGATCTTGTACCCACAGATGGATTATAAGACTATGGGCCCCTGAGCATAGACATGTAAAAGTCCCCGTGCCCCTCATATGTAGAAGCAAGACACAGAATAACTGCCTTGTCATTTGTATTCATTTTGTTCCTCTCCATGGTCATTTTGCGCCTGCTTCAATGTTTAGCATCTCTTTGTTATCATTTTAAATGTCTCTGTTTTGAATCTTTGTGGTCGGTTTGAGTCTTTTTCTAATCATTTGGTTGACTTTCCAGCAAGTCTTTAAGAAATCTTAAAGCCTGAACCATGGAATAATTGTCACTTATCACTTTTGATACTTCTGGTACTTTTGTGCAATTTATTGCTCATAGTTTGTTTATCTTAAACCACTAAAAACATAAAACACAAGATTTTTAACCTATTAGAAATTATCCTGACCATTCAAATTAAAAGTTAAACATGAATATCACATCATTCAGTGTGACAGTCAAACTTTCTCTAACTGACGGATGTACAGCGTCCTGCAGATAAAGTCATATTTTTCACTGGGATGTCTAATTACTAGTAAAGATAATTATATATGCATTTTTTTGTATTGTTTTGATTTATTGATGTTGCTTACAGATGTTAAAACAACATTTTTTTTTAAATTTTTATTATTATTGATGTTGCTTACAGATCTTAAAACAACATTTTTTAATTTTTTTTTATTGATGTTGCTTACAGATGTTCATACAACACTTTTTTTTTTGTTTAGTCCATGTGTTATGCCCCAGTCTGGGGGTGCCTAGGGCATAGCTTGAATAGGCCCCATCTTCCCCAAGTCCCAAGTACCACGACTAAAGATTTGTTGTTGTTGTTTGATGTAAAAGTGCTCCACTTCATTTGCTCTGGGTCAACTCACTGGCTCAGATACCCTCTGTGACCGTCAGTTCACCAGTGTGCCGGCATGCTTCTTAATAAACACACCACCACAGCAAACATCTCAACTGGACTCGATGATTTCTTCGACAGTGGTTAGCCTGTTGCTGACTGCCATTGATGACATCATTACATTCAAAGTCTCAATTTGAATGTAAACACAAGGGCTACCCAAATACTGACTGTATAATGAATGGGTGCAGTATGCATGACGCCACCCATACATTTCTGAAGAAGCTCAAAAGCTCTGGTTCTTACAGTTACACTTAAATACATAAATAACTTACATAAAAACACACAATGTGCACTTTTTTTTTTATACCCAGCTTTCACACAAACAAACAATCTAGAGCAGGCGTTTCCAACCTTTTTTCCTCTGAGAGCTACTTTTACAAAATAAAAATGGCCGAGAGCTACTCATGTTTTGTAACATTTATTCTCATCGCTCATTTTGAACAAACAAACTCAATAAGCTTTCTTTTCCTGAACATCTACAATATGTCACTGTCCACATCTCACATTCTGTATTAAAACATCACAAAATTATTAATATTATTATCATTGTTATTGTTATTACTACAAATACAGATATTGCTACTTATTCACTTATCATTGTTATATATGTCCATGTCACTGTATCACACTTCACAAAACTATTTACATGCACAAAGACATCTGAAAATGAAATGTTATTATGGAACACTTACAATTTCTACAAACCAAGAATCAAAAACTTTACCCAACACATTTTAAATCATCAATATATCAGTGTACTCTAAATGGTGAAATCCACATAAAGAATAAAATTGCATTCACAATAAAAGTCATTTAGTTCAGTTCAGTTAAATATTAAGCAGAGAAGGTGTGTGTGTGTGTGTGTGGGTGTGAATGTGTTCAGAAGTTCAGTCTTTGTTAGCTAGTGAGATGACTGACACTGCAAGGAGTCAACAAGAGAGGTGTATGCTGGAGTGTATCCACTTAAGTTCACTCTTATGGAATCATTTAAATAGTCATCTGTCAGTCTTGTTCTGAGCTTTGATTTCAGGACATTCATGTCAGAAAAGGCTGACTCACAGAGGTATGTAGACCCAAACAAAGCAGACATTTTCAGAGCTGCTTGGTGAAGATTTGCATAGTTATCTGGCTCTACCAAGCTCCAGAAATGCTGTGAATGCTGCTGAGACTTCAACTGCACATTGTTTTGAAGGTTTATAACCTCCATTTCCATTTCCACAGGATCAACACAGAAAAGTTCAGCCATCTGTCCTGAAATCTCACTTATGTCCACATCCATGAAAGGGTTGGCCATAAATGTCACACAGGGCTCAAGTTTCTCAAAGTCACTGAATCTGTCAGCAAACTCCTGTCCAAGCCTTGATAAGAGGTCACAATACTTGGACACATTTAAAACACTGACTGCACCTGTGTGACTGTCCAGCATCTTTGAGACAGAGGGGAAGTGCTGAAATCTTTTGTTTTTCACTTGCTGAATGTACAATGACAGTTTTGCACTGAATGCCTTGACAGGACTGATCATGTCACATATATTTTTACCTTTGCCTTGTAACTGTAGGTTCAGGTGGTTAATTTTCTCAGTTACATCAGTCAGGAAAGCAAGATCAAGTAGCCACTCTGCATCAGATAATAAGGTGGTGTCCTCCTCCCTTGTTTCCATGAATGCCTTGATTTCACCCAGCAAGGAAAGAAAGCACTGCAGTATCTTCCCCCGACTTAGCCATCTGACCTCAGTGTGGAGGAGGAGATCCCCATACTCCGCAGAGCATTCCTCCAGGAACAGCTTGAAGCTCCGGTGTTGCTTTGCCTTTGCTTGAATGGAATTGATGATCCTGATAACAGGCGTCATGACATGGTCAAATCCCATAACTTTTGCGCATATAGCCTGTTGGTGAATGATGCAATGATAGTTCAAAAACTTTGGAAAGTCCGGGTCCGCTTTGCAGTGCGCAATTAATCCGGAGTGACGACCTGTCATTGCAGGTGCTCCATCAGTTGTTACAGACACCAGCTTTTCAATAGGGATCTTTTTTCCCACAAAGTAATCCTTTACTGCATTATAAACATCAACTCCCCTGGTTGTAGCTTTCAATGGGAGTAAGGTCAAAAACTCCTCTTTGGTGGAAAAGTCATCAAACACCATCCGAATGAAAACAGCCAGCTGGGCTGTATCACTGCAGTCCACAGACTCATCACACTGAATAGAGAACCATTTGCACCTGTTCATGTCCGATTCCAGCTGTTTTACTGCATCCACAGACAGCGCAGACACTCTCCTTGCCATGGTATTGGCACCAAGCTGTACATCGGCAATAGCAGACAAAATTTCCGTTTTATTTTTATGGTCCCTGAATAACGTTTCAGCCACCACGGTCATGGTCTCCTTTATGATCCCGCCATCGGTGAACGGCTTTTTTAAAATGTGCGCCACTTTAAACGAAGCCTCTGTAGCTGAATTGGCCTTCTTCACCGGTTTGGTGAACAGAGACTGTTGCCGTTGAAGCGTTGTCTTCATCTCCGTTATCTTGTCTCTTCGTAGACTGCTACCAGCAGGAAAGTCCCGCGAAAAGTTGCCGTGGACTTTGGTGAAATGGCGCTCCACATTACACCTTTTACCAGCCGACACGCTGGCACCGCAGATCAGACACACACACTTGTCGTTAACGTTTGTAAAACAAAATTCTGTCTCCCACTCTTGGTGAAAATGGTACGTTTTAACCTACTTGTTGTTTTGGACACTGGTCGCCATCGTAAACTCTCGCTCATCTCACGTCACCACTGACTCATCAAGTTTGACAGCAGCGCAACTTTTTGATTGACAGCTAACTGGCTAATAATCATTTTATGTTGGAAGGGGGCGGGACAACTGTGAATTTTGATTGGACATAAATTTAAGTAGATTTGCCGAGGGACCAATTAAGTTTTCACATTTATGTATGATTCACTGGCCCTTTGGCGAGCTACTTGGAAAGGGGCGGCGAGCTACTGGTAGCTCGCGAGCGACGCGCATTAGAGTATTATAGTATTAGATTAGTTTTAACAATTTATTTCTCATGGTCATAGTTTAATGGTACAAGTGCATTTAGCAGTCACTTCAAAAAGAGGGCCCCTGGGTTTATGTACCTGTTCTGTAATCTTATCCATGTTTGTACCCATTTGAAAGCATCTGCATTCATCGTGTTTCTCTGATCATTTATTCAGGAGTTTTCAGAGGCTGACTCTCCCTCTGACAATTGACACAGAGACACTGAGGATCCATACCTAAACCCAAACCCAGGGTAGAGGGCTTCAGTGAATGTAGAATGGAAGGTGTGGAGGTGGATCAGTTTGTCAGAGATGACTCCATAGAAAGACAGAATGCCAGCACACCAGTCCAGATACACGGCTACTTTCTTTGGGAAAGAGGAGGGTGGGATATAGATACTTTTTTCCCTGTCATGCCACGCAGAGACAGAATTGTCAGACGCGAAAAGACCCCAGGACTTGTCATTCCTTCCCAGCCTGCTGTCATTGTCACTTCCTTTCCTTTGAATTCCTCTGTAAGTCACTCCTATGGAAAGCCACCCTTCCCTCTCCACCTCCCAGTAACAGCAACTATTCAAATCATTAACACACAGCACCGCAAACCCCAGGTCAAATCTGTCAGGGTGATCAGGATACGGCAGCTCTTCACTCACTGCTGTTGCTTTTTTGTTGCCTTCAAAGAGGAAAATATTTCTGTTTGCTGTGTTTGGGTCCAGTGTGAGTTCACAGGCATCTGATGGACACAAGAAAACAACAAAGCACCACAACTGATTATATGAACGGTATAATGATCAGGTCATTTTATAAAAAGTCAAAAGAAGCGCATAAAAACACCAGTCAACTATGACTTCAGGGGCATTTTGGTAAAAGGCGTTTAATCAGCAGTCTTTAAATTCTCTTTTGTCAAGTGGAAGTCAAAGATTACACAAACCAGATAATACATTTAGATTTTAACCACGAAATATGAAAACATTGCGCCTGTGCTAGCCAACTTACATTGGCTCATGGTTTTGTTCTGTATTGACTTCAAAATTCTACTTATAACATTTAAAGCACAAAATCAACTTGACATGAAATCATATCAAGAACTTGACTTGATAAGAATCGAGAACTTGAAATTGACTTCTTATGTGCCTTGGCATTCCCTTAAATCACTGGATGCTGCTCGGCTGGTTATTCCCAAATCTCATCTTATGACCAAAGGTGACCAGGAAATAGCTGCTAGAGCCCCCAGACTGTAGAACATTATGAAATTGGCAGAGCTGAGTCCAACTATTTTTGTAACTTAAAATTAAACTGAAAATCTGGCAATGACTCCCACTTCATACAGTGATTGTTCACCTGTACAGAGGTGAGAATGAAATGCATTCATACAACTCCCTTTGTCACTTTGTGGCAAGGGAATGTAAAAGGTTTGTTGACTGCAAACTTTAAACATCTAAGACAACTAGTAATTCATAATGAAGCATTTGTAATTACATCTCAAAGTATCACTCATGTACAGCTAATTCAGCAAGTTATAATTCCATTATGTGAAGTCTTCCTTCCTGCTGAATATAGAGAGATAAGATACACTGTAGCAGTGAATGTTGAACATGTTGTGACCTATCGCTGTTTCTGGGCTGATGATCTGTCAATTAGCATTCGATCATATCAGTGATTTAGAGAGAGTTCAGTATAACTGCAGCTTTCAGGGTTTTAGCAGCCACAGTAGCTGCATAAATGAAATCCCTCTGTCATGCATCATCAAAAGGTTCTGATTAACCTTTGACACTTTGGAGCAAATGTACTTGCATGACACTTTGTGAATGAAAAGAGATTTGTTTGATATTTAGGTCAGCTGTATTTCTTTTATTCTTCATGAAATAATAAAGACATTTTATTTGTGCTGCTTTGTTTTCAGGAATCTAACTAAGATTACGCTTACACTTCCTCATGCCTGGTTTCAACCATTGTTCTCCTCCATGGTCAACCCTGGAAACACAAGGGGATACACAAGGTCAGACCTACATATTATCTTCACAAGTGAAAATTTGCCATTTGACTGACATGATTAAATCAGTAAATGTCCTACTTTCTACAGTATTTCATAGTGTCATTTATTAGGAGCTAATAGCCCTGTTTTCTGTCCTCTAAAGCACAATGACCCATCTCTATTAATATTTGTCTTGTTCTGAGCATCCAACTACTAATAAATGTATCTATAACTTTCTATAATCTTTAAAATATCCACCATTAAATATTCTAACTAACTCCACAGGAGTAGTATGTATGATTTAGTGGCATCTAGTGTTGCTGTTCAGATGCGAATTACAACTCCCTTCACTCGCCATCCTGCTTGAGGGAGAAACTATGGCGGCCGTGAAATGTACGAAAAATGCAAACAAAAACAACTAGCGCCAGTATTTGGTTTGGGCTACTGTAGAAACATGGTGGAAGAGGCACGGCAGCATCTCTAGATATATAAGTCTCATTCTAAGGTGAGTTCTACAAAACACAAGATCATGGCTCCTGTCCCACCACTGATCTGAACTTGCTTCTAATGGAACCATTCACATTGCTACCTCGCACCCCACATTATGCAACATTGCAGAAGACATAGCTAACCGATATGATGGAGAACATGGCTCCCATCCTTAAGGCTTCTATGAAATAGTGATTGTACCTGGTGAAGGCCCTTTCCATACCTGAGAGTGTCAAGTCTCCAGTCTGGATCGCTCAGTCGAGCAGAAAGTAGGTTTACTGCCAAGTCTCCTGCATAATTGTAGCTCAGGTCCAGCTCTCTCAGATGGGAGGGGTTGGAGCTCAAAGACGAGGCCAAAGATACAACGCCGTCATCTGTTATCAGACAGCCCGAAAGCCTGCAAACACAAAGGAAAAAGTGAAAGTTCAATTCACTTGAGACATTAGGTCAAATTGGGTCATTGGTGATCTGATAGGTGATCTATTTATTTAACGGAATCTTGCCAAAGCACGGAGAATCCACCAAAGGTTTGTCCTCTGTTCACTGATGTATCTCTGAATGTTAATTGAGGTTTAATTAGTTATCTGTTAAACGGGTTGATGAATCTTTACCTGAGAGTCTCCAGTCTACAGTTTGGATTTTCCAGCCCAACAGAAAGCAGCTTCACGCCTGAATCCTGCAAGTCATTGTTTCTCAGGTCCAGTTCTTCCAGACAGGAGGACTCAGAGCCGAGAACTGTTGCCAGGGCTTCACAGCTTCTCTCTGACAGGTTACAGCCACTCAGTCTGCAGGTGCAATAAAAAAATACAAAAACATTTAATTTCTTGTGAAAAGATGACAATGGTTTGAAGTATATCTGAAGTAATCTGTTATATGTCTACATACACAGATTTTTTTGAAGCTTTAACCACTGGCAAGAGCCTCAAAAGAGCCTCCTCTGAAGCAGAGTATTTCTTCAAGTCAAACATGTTTAGGTCATCTTCAAATGAAAGTAAGATGAAGACCAGAGCTGACCACTGAGCAGGAGAGGGTTCCTCTGTCAAGAGTCTTCCTGTACTCAGGTAGTGTTGGATTTCCTCCACTAGAGAGTGATCCTTCAGCTCATTCAGACAGTGGAATAGACTGATACATCTCTCTGGAGAGGGATTCTCCCTGATTTTCTCCTTGACATACTCAGCTGTTTCCTTGTTGGTTTGAGAGTTACTTCCTGTCTGTGTCAGCAGGCCTCGTAGGAGATTCTGATTGGCCTCCAGAGAAAGGCCCAGAAGGAATCTGAGGAACAAGTCAAGGTGTCCATTTGGACTCTGTAAAGCCTTGTCCACAGCACACTGATAGAAGAGTTCAGATGTCTTGGAGGTCGATTCGTCCTCTGCTAGAAGATTGAGCCCAGACTCGTTGAACACCAGATCAAGATAAAGAGCAGCCAGAAACTCTTGAATACTCAGATGGACAAAGCAGAACACTGTGTTCTGAGCCCTCGCTCTTCTTTAAAGATCTGTGTAAACACTCCTGAGTACACCTAGGCTTCGTGGATATCAATGCCACACTCTGCAAGGTCAGATTCATAGAAGATCAGGTTGCCGTTTTGCAGCTGTTCAAAAGCCAGTTTCCCCAGAGACAGTATCATGTCTCTGCTGCGTGGATTCCAGTGTGGATCTGTCTCAGCTCCTCCATGATACTTTGCATTGCTCCGTTTGGTTTGAACCACCAGGAAGTGGATGTACATCTCAGTCAGGGTCTTGGGCAGCTCTTGTCTCTCATTGGGTTTCATCACATCCTCCAGAACCGTAGCAGTGATCCAGCAGAAGACAGGGATTTGGCACATTGTGTGGAGGCTTTGTGTTGTCTTGATGTGGGCGATGATTCTGCTGGCCTGCTCCTCATCTCTTAATCTCTTCCTGAAGTACTCCTCCTTCTGTGGGTCAGCGAAAACCTCTGACCTCTGTGACCATGTCAACATTCTCAGGAGGGATCTGATTGGCTGCTGCAGGTCAGGTGGTTATCCAGAGGCGAGCAGATGGGAGCAGTTTCCCCCTGATGAGGTTTGTCAGCAGCACATCCACTGAGGTGGACTCTGTGACATCAGTCAGGATCTCATTGTTGTGGAAGTCCAGAGGAAGTCGGCACTCATCCAGACCGTCAAAGATGAACACAACTTGGAACTCTTCAAACTTGTAGATTCCTGCTTCTTTGGTTTGATTAAAGAGGTGATGGATGAGCTCCACCAGACTGCACTTCTTCTGTTTCAGCAAATTCAGCTCTCAGAAAGTGACCGGAAATGTGAACTGTATATCCTGGTGGGCTTTGTCTTCAGCCCAGTCCAGCACAAACTTGTGTGTTAAGACTGTTTTCCCAATGCCAGCCACTCCCTTTGTCATCACTGTTCTGACAGGTTTATCTCTTCCAGGTTTGAACATTTGATCACACGTGATAGTTGTTTCTGAGCTTGCTGACTTCCTGAATGCTGTCTCAATCTGCCTGACCTCATGTTCAGTTTTCATCCCTCCAGTGCCTCCCTCTGTGATGTAGAGCTCTGTGTAGATCTTATTCAGGAGTGTTGGGTTTCCAGCTTTGGTAATCCCCTCAAATAGACACTGGAAGCCCTCCTTCAAATTAGATTTGAGTTTATGCTGGCATGCTCCAGGAGCCTCTGAATGAAGACAACAACAAAGATTAACAAGTGTATCATTAAAAGCATACATACATACACAAATTCTTATGCGGCTATGTGGTATATTGTTGTGAAGATAACAATAATTCAAGTAGATAAATAGAATAAAACTTGTACAAAGCCTTACTGCTCTGCAGAGAGTCTGCCAGCACATCCTGCTTCATTCTCCTCAGAAAGTTCAGCGTGATCTTGAGAAAAGATTCTCTGCTCCTCCTTCTGTACTCCATCTCCTCAGTATTGATAATTTCCTCGTCCTCGCTCTTTTCCTCCAAACATTTTGGATCATCTGGACTCAGAGCCCTCTTGAACCTCTTCAGCTCATTTTTCACAAATGTGACAACGTTCTCCTCAAGTTGCTGAAAAAGAAAGACTGCATTTATTAAACAAACGGTTCCCAACATGCAGGTGATGGTATCTGAAAACAGGACTCCTTTGCCTGGGTTCAGCAGTAGGAGGAGCTCTCCCTTTTTTTGGGTGAGGTTCTTTCTGATATGTCTTTTGGGAGTTGTCTTTGTTCTTAGCATGATTGGAATGAGACCACAGGGAATGCAAATCACATCTCCTAGCGGGTCTGGGAATGAATAAGGATGCCCGAAGTTTAGCTGGAGGACTGTGGCAGTCTATAACCTTCTGGGGCTGTCTGAATCCTTCTCAACTCATTCAGAATACATCTGAGCAACTGAGGGCATGTGAACAATAGGAGCTGCAAGTTTCGTTATTTGCAGGCAATCAAACATTCAGGTTTGTGTAATACACCTGTATTGAAAAACTATTCACGGCAATGTCAGAAGGTGATCTACGTTATAATCTAAAACAAACTTCACACACTGTGGCCTCCTTTTCCACGGGCTTGTGGAACTGCCAATCCACAATTAACAAAACTGATTTCATTGCTGCCTATACCAACCACCTTTCTCTGGAGCTCCTTGCTCTCACTCAGACTTGGATAAAACAAGAGAACACTGTCACTCCGACTACGCTCTCCACTAATTACACATTCTCCCATAGCCCCCGTCCATCTTTTCAAGGAGGTGGGACAGGCCTGCTAATTTGGAAATTCACTTTACTGTTACATTGCTAACCAATCGTCTGCATTCACAGGAATTTGAGGTTCAGGACATCGAGTCTGGAGGAGTGATCGAACAGCCGATCTGATCTCTAATCATCTGACTATTTCACAGGGTGCACAGAGTTGTCACACCACCTCCAGCTGAATCTCTCAAAAACTGAACTGCTGGTCCTCCTAGCGAAACCTACTATACAACATGACATCAACAACAAAACTGACTACTTATTTCTCGCCTCTACCAGGGTAGCGAGAAACTTAGGAGTTCTGATCGACCAACTAGCCTTCTCTGATCACGTTGCCTCACCTGCCTGGTCGTGCAACTTCACACTTTACAACATAAGAAAAACCTCCTGAAGACCTCCAGCTCTTCAGAGAGTTCCTCCTCTCCAACACTACTGGACATGATAAATCTATCCCCCTCTACAACTGTCACTTGATTCTATGGGAGAAGTACTTATTGCTGCACTAACATTTCCTTAAAGTGTACTTTGATTGTTTCCCCTTTTTTATGTTGCTTTGGATGAAAGCTAAATGAATAAATGTAAATGTACACACCATAAATATAGAGTCCAGGTCTGTTTCAGGCTGATCCTCAGACCTCTTCGGATCAGCTCTGTGGAGTACACATGAAGTAAAACATTAGCTGGTATGTCTTCTTGCCCAATTTTACCCATGAATTTCTTACCCAATAACACACTGTATTAAAATATTAACACTAGGGCTCCTTTGAAAAAATATACAAATATGTTTTCTGCCCTCTTTGTCCAATGTGCCTAAATGTAAAGTCCACTTTACACGCCAAAGTCTTTACAGGTGTTTGGGAGTTCTATTGCATATGAAAGAAAGGTGTACAAAGCCTTGTGTCGAGTGATGTCACTTGCAGTGTCAGTTAGGGCTAAAGACTACAATATAAAAATGAAAGCAGACCTCTGTAGCTGCTCCTCATCTCTGTTTGATGTTAGCTGCTCCAGGCTACATTAGCTCCTATACTAGAACAACACACCTGAATCTCACCGAACTGCCAGCATTCGAGTTGTGCCGTGCGTAATGCAGTTGGCAGGTTTGGACAAGGAAGAAGAATGTGTGGAATAAATAAGACAATATCTCTGCACCTGCTACACCAATTTTAATTATATCTTAAAACTTGAATTTAAATTTGGAAATTGAAAAACTGTTCACTGTGAGTCTGATAATGTCACAGAGTGCAATATTAAATCAGTGGAGTATTATTTTTAACCAGATAGTCTGGTTACAACAGGCTGCATTGTGCTGAAAAGCTTTATTTAAACCAATCACTGTTGTCTTTAGTGGTACTCATGAAGGCTATAACTAGTAAAAGAATAAAGTTTCAAACAGCAGTTCAACGAGAGTGCAATTTTAATTCTTTTAGACCTCAGTGCAGCTTTTGACACTATAGATCACTCCATTTTAATTAACTTTTAATTAAACTCAGGTTTTAAGGTCTTAAAACCTGGGTGGGCATCAAGGACTCTGCACTTGGTTGGTTTTACTCTTATCTTTTAGAAAGAACCTTCTCAGTCACTACAGGTAATTAGTAGTTCAGTCTTGTTTCCTTCAATTCAAAACCATCTCCAGAATCAAAAAAATCATTTCCCTCTCCGATTTAGAAAAAGTTATACATGCACTAATATTCTCCAGACTAGACTATTGTAACTCACTTCTCTCCGGCATAAATCAGAAATCACTCTCTCGCCTCCAACTTGCGCAAAATGCAGCAGCTAGGCTTCTTACTGGTTTTAACAGACGACAGCACATTACACCGATTTTAGCTTCCCTTCACTGGCTCCCTGTTTGTTTTAGAATTGATTTTAAGATTTTACTGATCACTTTTAAAGCACGTCAGGGGCTGGCTCCAAGTTACATATCAGAGATATTGACACCTTACGAGCCAGCCCGCAGCCTTAGGTCCTCAGGTGGTTCCCTTCTGGCTGTTCCAAAGTCGAGGCTCAAAACTAAAGGTGACTGGGCGTTTGCCATCAGGGCCCCTCGACTTTGGAACGCCCTGCCTGCGGACATAAGGCTCGTAGAATCAGTGAATTCTTTTAAATCACTTCTTAAAACACATTTTTATAGACTTGTTTTTATGTGATGTTTGTCTTTTTAACTTTCTTTCTTTTTTATTTTTTTAAACTTTTAACTTGAATTAAATCATTCTATTTCACTGTGTTTTATTTTATTTCATTTTTGTTATGTGGTTGTTTATGTAATTTATGCATTTCTTAACTTTAAAAAAGGGAAAAAGAGAATTGCTTTTTATTGTCTTCTAAATGTTGTTGGTTCTTCTTATGAGTATTTTGTTCATGCTTGTCTGTCAAAGCACTTTGTAAATGCTGTTTTTAAAGGTGCTATATAAATAAAGGTATTATTATTATTATTATTATTATTATTATTATTAACCTACTAGCCTTCACTGGCTAACCATTTTCCAACCATATTCCAGCAGACTGTTTACCTGACAGCAGAAGAATAGGACATAAGAGGGAAACCCAGAAAACATTTTCTCCATAAAATATGATCCAGTTTCACCAAAATCAGCCAAATAGTTGGTGGTGTGTGACTTAGTGCCGTAAAGTTGTGAGGAAGTGCTAACTCCCTCACTGTTTGCTGTTTACAATTTTAATTGTTTAACTGATTTGCTATGTTGGATGATATAGATAGAGCATGGTCATCTTAGTTAAATGTATTCTTAAAATCATTGAAATGAGGAATAGTGCAAGACAGACAATGTGGTTTGTCACCTGTTTCCAGTCCTTTGTGCTTCTGGGCATGGGCGTAAAGAGGGAGCACGCCTCTATACGCTTCCATGTTAACTAACTACAGACCTATCTCAAATCTTCCTTTTATAGCCAAGATCATTGAGAAAGTGGTTTTTAATCAACTCAGCAACTTCTTGAACTCCAGTGGACTCTTTGACAAATTTCAATCAGGCTTCCGACCTCACCACAGTACAGAAACAGCTCTCATTAGAGTCTTGAATGACATAAGGTTGAACACTGACTCAGGCAAGGTGTCAGTTCTGGTCCTGTTGGATCTCAGTGCTGCGTTCGACACTGTGGATCACAGTATACTGCTGAACAGGTTGGAAACCTGGGCAGGACTCGAAACTGTCCTAAAATGGTTCAGGTCCTACTTGGAGGAGCGGAGTTATTTTGTGACTATTGGAAGTTATCAATCCGATCGAGTGGCTATGACATATGGAGTTCCTCAGGGGTCAGTCCTTGGACCCCTTCTTTTCAGCCTTTATATGCTACCTTTGGGTCAAATTCTGCAGAATTCTAATGTCAACTATCATAGTTATGCAGATGACACACAGATATATCTCGCACTGTCTCCAGATGACTGCAGTCAAATAGAGTCTTTATGTCACTGTTTAGAGCAAGTCAAAAATTGGATGAACCAAAATTTCCTTCAGTTAAATCAAGAAAAAACTGAGGTCATTGTTTTTGGCAATAAAGAGAAGAGGGTTACTGTCAGTAAACACCTTGAGTCACTGTCTCTCAAAACTAAAGACCAAGTCTGAAACCTTGGCGTGCTGATAGACTCAGATCTGACCTTTAACAGTCATATCAAATCAGTCACCAAAACAGCCTTTTATCAACTTAAGAACGTATCCAGAATTAAGGGCTTTGTGTCCCAAACAGATCAGGAGAAGCTGATTCATGCCTTCATCTCCAATAGACTCGACTACTGTAACGGTCTTCTGACTGGACTCCCCCAAAAAAGTATCAAACAGCTGCAGCTCATCCAGAACGCTGCAGCTCGAGTTTTAACCAGAACAAAAAAATCAGAGCATATCACCCCGGTTCTCAAGTCTTTACACTGGCTCCCAGTCAGCTACAGAATAGATTTTAAAGTTCTGCTATTGGTTTACAAATCACTGAATGGTTTAGGTCCAGAATACATGAATGACATGTTAGCAGAGTATAAACCCAGTAGAGCTCTGAGATCTACTGACTCAGGTCAGATAGTGGAGCACAGAGTTCAAACCAGACACGGTGAAGCAGCATTTAGCTGTTACGCTGCACACAAATGGAACAAACTACCAGCAGAACTCAAATCAGCCCCAACTGTAAGCACTTTTAAATCCAGGTTAAAAACATTTCTCTTTTCATGTGCTTATGGCTGAGCTCTTTTAAATAATTTTAAATGGTAATCTTGGATTTGCACTGTAAGTCCTCTTAATCGTCTTAATATATATATAATATACATTTTTTTAAATTTTGTTTTTCTTTGTTCTTGCTTTTAACTGTGTGTTTTAAATTTTTTAAAATTGTTTGGTTTTTTATGATGTTCTTTTTAAATGCTTTGTCTTTATGTAAAGCACATTGAGTTGCCTCTTGGTATGAAATGCGCTATATAAATAAAAATGCCTTGCCTTGCCTTGCCTTGCCTATAGGTACCCTTTTATGGAGACTAAAAGGAGGTGGGTATTGTTTTGATTGGAAGATGGAATGGGTGGAAATATTTCAGTTAATTAAGTTAAATTGTTCATGTTGTACATTTCGTTGATTAGTTCTGAATGTACTGTATTTTTTTGTTTATATTGCAGAATTTAATATGTATTTGTTGGGACAAACAAATCAAGGAAATTATGGTTTTGTTGTTAATCGTGTCCGTTCTCCCTTCACAGATCTACTCTGACAGGCTGATTTGAACTGGAGAGAAGGCCTATCAGAGTATATATATGCTGAGAATGGTTTTTAGTTTGGTTAGTTTTTTTTTGTATGCTATGGGAAGAGCAGCACCACATTTGTCTTTGTTAAAAGACTACCTTTGTTTGAATTTGGAGAATAAAAGTCAACCTGTTTTTCTGCACACCCTCCTGTCCAGTGTGATGTGTTTGTGATCCTGCATCTCTCTTTACAACAAAAGTGTAACGTACTTCTCCCGACCCGGAGCCCAAAGTTACATAGTGTGAGAACAGACGTACGACTGACAGAGACACCATTCACCTGATGTCAGGTCAGTGTAGCATCAACAGGATTTAACAGATGTTAGTTTAGGAGAGAAAAGTTCACAATGTTGCTTTTAATGGGCAAATCAGAAAATGACCATCAAAGTCATTGTGAGATCATTTTAGAAGGACCTGTTACAGTCTACTTTTTGTTTTACCTATACAGTAAAGACTTCATGCATGACTTGTCGAAGGATTTCAAGAACTAAGTCATAACATTTTAAGAAATGAGATGTATGATATGAGAACAAAGCTGTAATTTCAAGTGCATAAATGACACTATAAGAATAAAGTTGTAAGTATATGAGAGAAATTAATAAGCATGCTCATGAATACAGTAATCACTGTTAGCTGCTCCTTCATCTGTACTTTTGTCTAGTGTATGACAATGTGCAGGTATTATTACTGTCAACTAAATAAGGAATGCAGTCTGACTAGTCTAAATGTGCAGGTTGAAACCACAAAACATCTTACTTTGTTTCAGAAGAGCAGTGTCCTTTAAATGTAACAATAGGGTCCAGTGACTGGTCACTCTTCATGGACACACAGCTGGTTCCAGGGTTCTCTTTTCTCTCCTCATGGATCCTGACAGACACACAGGGACATCACCAGGAATGGAAATTAACTTGGTTCATCCAAAGTAGTGTCTGAATAACTGAGACACTACCAACTAGAAAGTAGCTAACAGCAGCTACAGTTGTCAGCAGTTTACTTCACTGTCCATCAGGAAACTCTGTAAATCACAGAGAGTTGAGGCGGAGCAGCCGGAGGACATCAGAGGGAAAACCAGAAAACATTTTCTCCATAAAATATGAGTCAAATGGTGGTGTGTGATTTAGTGCCGTAAACGTTACGTACTTCTCATGGGTGAGTGTACCTGGAGCACAAAGTTACATAGTGCAGGGCCAGCCGCTGGCATAAGTAAGCTATACAGTTGCTTAGGGCCAAAATTGCTTGGGGGGTGCACACATTAACTTGTATTCATGTTGCTCGCTCCTCACTTTGGAGCTCAGGGAGCTTCCAACTCTCATGCAATGACCATGAAACTCACACCATTAACTATTTTCACATGCTCTTACGCCACACGTCCATTCAGAGATTCAGATTTGTCTCTTTCCTCCTGATCTGATAGTCTGAATTGCTGCATGGTGCTGCATGTCTGTCTCTCTGTCTGTCTGTGACCTGTCTGTCTCTCTGTCTGTCTGTGACCTGTCTGTCTCTCTGTCTGTCTGTGTCCTGTCTGTCTCTCTGCTGTCTGTGTCAGTTATCTCTCTTATCAATCTCTTATCAATTAGTTTTTGACTGCGTCACAGAGCTGTGTTCGTCACAGAGCTGTGACTAGGTGAGAACAGGTCTGACACAGAGAGTCTCCTGTTATGTGCTACATGTGTGAAACAAAGACTCTGGTCTGGACTTTGTCTGGAGTGTATCTGTGTAAACGGCTTCATTCACTGTCTCTACCTGTCCTCTGGCACCGTGAGTTACTGTGGTTACGGGAACACCCTTAAATGAATGTAGCCTGCTTGTTTCTTAATGCTGAAATATTGTATTATAACATAACTGTTCTTGACAAATCCAAAGCCAAATAAAAAGGGAAGCCACAGAACCCCTCCCTCATGAAAATATTATGTATGTTAAATTGTCCTGTGTGCAAATCATCATCATGTTTTGGTATTTATCCTTGCTCTTATTGATTATACGTGACCTCTGATTAATATCTTCATGTGTGACCACAGCCACTAAAAGCCTAAGGCCGGCCCTGACAGTGTGAGGACAGACGTACGAATGACAATGACATTCACCTGATTGCAAGTCAGTGTAGCATCAACATGATTTAAAATCTGTTATTGTATGAGAGAAAAGTTCACAGTGTTGCTTTTCATAGTCTGACTAGTCTAAATATGCAACCTGCACGTTACCACAAAACATCTTACTTGTTTTCCAGAGAGCTGTGTTCTTCTTTGAATGTAACAAGAGGGTCTAGTGACTGCTCACTCTTCATGGACACACAGCTGCCTTCAGGTGAGTCTGGTCTCTCCTGGAGGGCCCTGCAAGACAGGCCATGTCAATGGTTTTCCACAATGTCCTTTCATTTATAGCATAAAGTATATATTGTCAATCAATTCTGTGTTACACCTTTATTCTTACTTCAGTCCAACCCATTAGCACAAATTTGTCCTTTTGTTTTGAAAAGAAATGAAAGTATACTCTGTTGTTGGGTTAAGTACTGGTCCATGTGATATTTGTCAAAATATTACACCTTCATACCAAGACCCACTCTATTCTGCACACATACTGCCAGTGTCCTATCTGTGAATAACATAATAATGAAATATTAAGAAATAATAAAAGAAATACTATTATTTCTTAATATTTAATTATCATTTTATTTCATTTATGAAAAATCATTTACATATAGTGTTTACAGTAAAACGCATTACTTTCAGAGAAAACAACACGAATTGTTTCCAGAATTGTCCCAACAAATCCACTGAGGGCACCTCAGACTAGTGTAGCTAAAACTAAAGACATGCAGACAAAAATAAAAAATAAAGAAACAATGACATTTAGTCACAAGTGACACAAGTTAAATCAATTTAAAGCAAACAGAAAATCATGTGAAGCGTTGATGACAATACCTTTTCATGTTGGTGATAATCTGTGGTCACTCATGCTTAAAAACAGTGAAAGAAAGAGGGACAGAGGTCAAGGCAGTTTCCTTATACTGAACCATTTACATGAGTTCATGTATAATGAGGCTGTATTCTGCTGCTCTTACTATTCTCATATTGACATGTTATAAACTGCTATTTGAAATAATCAATACACTAAAAGTAGATTTAATTATTTAAAAGTATAAAGAAAGAAAATATATTACACACATATATATATATATATATATATATATATATATATATATATATATATTACAGCAGACATCAAGCCAATAATCATTATGATTAGTTACACTTACTCAAGAGATTCCCATGAATGCCCCTCACTCCACTCCACTCCACTAGTCCCCAGGTCTGTATGGAAGAAGAGTTTTATACAGAATTAAACAAACGCTACACCTTCATCCATATCTCTGTCTAGTGTATGACACTATGTGGGCACATTATCACTGTCAACTGTCAAATTCTGCATACAGTGTACAGAGGAAGCTGGTCCTTTTTTATCTATGGAAGTTATGTTAGCCAAAACCAGGCTAACATAACCAGCCAAACCGTAACAAAAGTTATCTCATGACACTTTCCATCTGTGTTTTTTGTAATAATGACCCTTTTTGGGGGAGGCAGTAGTTCAGTCTGTAGGGATTTGGCTTGGGCACCGGAGGTGGCTGGTTCATGTACAGCATGGACCAAAGTATGGAGGGTGGACTGGTGAGTGGAAAGGTATCAGTTCACGTCCTGGGCACTGCCCTTGAGCAAGGCACCAAACCCCTAACTGCTCCCAGGGTGCCACTACGTGGCTGCCCATCACTCCAGCATCTCTCCATATTTGCATGTCTATGAGCCCTTTGTGTGTGTGTGTGTGTGTGTGTGTATGTGTGGTGGTATTTCGGGCGTACGTGTGTAAAAACTTGAGGGAAAAAAAAAATTCCCCACTGAGGGATCGATAAAGTATCTATTCTTCTATTCAAATCAAATCAAATCAAATCAAATTTTATTTGTATAGCCCAAAATCGCAAAACACATTTTGCCTCTGAGGGCTTCACAATCTGTACAGGGAGTGACACCCTCTGTCCTTAGACCCTCGGTTCGAGTGAGGAAAAACTTGCCCACAAAAAACCCTTTTAACAGGGAAAAAAGTGGAAGAAACCTCAGGAAGAGCCACAGAGGAGGGATCCCTCTCCCAGGACGGACAGACGTGCAATAGATGTCACGTGTACAGTCAACAAGGCAACAGAAACATTTTGTACAATTACAATGAAAAATGACAATGGATTACAATGAATGATAAAATGATTACAGTAGCAGTGGAACCTGTGATAGAGATAGAGAGACACAGATGCACAGCAGCAGCAAATCATTAACTAAGGTACTATAAACTGTAATGGAGATATGGTAACATTAATGACAGTAATAATATATGTAGTGGACGTCATGCAGGACCACAGCAGCAGTCACGATCCACGAGAACCTGCTGGACGAGAGAGCACAGAAACTCCAGGGAAGAAGTGTAGTTAGTAAGATGCATTAATGTACATGTATGACAGACATGTATGTTTACAGATGGTGGTGGTGATGGTGAGGGACAGAGAGAGAGAGACAGAGAGAGAGAGAGACAGAGAGAGAGAGACAGAGAGAGAGAGAGAGAGAGAGAGAGAGAGAGAGAGAGAGAGAGAGAGAGAGAGAGAGAGAGAGAGAGAGAGAGGGTTTTCAGTAAAGGGAGATGTGACTGCATCTTCAACCAATACTGTGCCTGGCTAGGCGTAACCCTGAAAGGGGGAGTCCCCCGGCAGTTTAGTCCTATAGCAGCATAACTAATGGATGACCTGAGCCAGCCCTAACTATAAGCTCTATCAAAAAGGAAAGTCTTAAGTCTACTCTTAAAAGTGTTGACCGTGTCTGCCTCCCGAACCCAAAATGGTAGTTTGTTCCACAGAAGAGGAGCTTGATAGCTGAAAGCTCTGGCTCCCAATCTATTTTTGGAAACTATAGGAACTACAAGGAACCCAGCATTCTGAGAGCGCAGTGTTCTAGAGGGGTAGTAAGGTACTATGAGCTCTTTTAGATATGATGGTGCCTGACCATGAAGAGTTTTGATGTAAGGAGAAGAATTTTAAATTCTATTCTAGATTTAACAGGTAGCCAATGCAAGGAAGCCAAAATGGGAGAGATGTGATCTCTGATCTTGGTTCCTGTCAGAACACGTGCAGCAGCATTCTGAATTAGCTGCAAAGTCCTAAGAGACTTACTGGAGCAGCCTGATAACAATGAGTTACAATAGTCCAGCCTAGAAGTAACAAATGCGTGGACTAGTTTTTCTGCATCTGCTTGAGATACAATGCGTCTGATTTTAGCAATGTCACGTAGGTGGAAGAATGCAGTCCTGGAAATTTGTTTTATGTGGACATTAAAGGACAAATCTTGATCAAAAACAACTCCGAGATTCTTTACGGTGGAGCTGGAGGCCAGGGTGATTCCATCTAGAGTAACTAAGTCTCTAGAAAGAGAGTTTCTGATGTTTTTGGGTCCAATTACAAGAACTTCAGTTTTGTCTGAATTTAACATCAGAAAATTGAAGGTCATCCAACTTTTTATATCTTTAAGGCATGCTTGGAGTTTAGTTAACTGATTGATTTCATCAGGCTTGATCGATAAATATAATTGGGTGTCGTCAGCATAACAATGAAAATTAACGGAGTGATTCCTAATAATGTTCCCTAGAGGAAGCATATATAAACTGAATAGAAGTGGTCCAAGTACAGAACCTTGTGGGACTCCATGACAAACTTTGGTATGCATGGAGGATTCATCACTGACAAGAACAAACTGAGAACGATCTAAAAAATAAGACTTAAACCAGCATAGGGCGGTTCCTTTGATGCCAATTTGATGTTCCAGTCTCTGTAAAAGAATTTGATGGTCAATGGTGTCAAATGCGGCACTAAGATCTAACAGGACGAGTACAGAGATGAGTCCTTTGTCTGATGCCATTAGGAGGTCGTTTGTAACTTTGACTAGTGCGGTCTCTGTGCTATGATGCACTCTAAATCCTGACTGAAAATCCTCATATAAACTGTTCTTATGGAGAAAGTCACACAGTTGATTGGCTACAGCTTTCTCAAGTATCTTAGAAAGAAAGGGAAGGTTTGATATTGGTCTGTAATTGGCTAAAACCTCTGGATCTAGAGTGGGCTTTTTAAGAAGAGGTTTAATTACAGCTACTTCAATGGACTGTGGTACATATCCTGATAATAAAGACAGATTAATCATATCCAATAAAGAAGGGCTAACTAGAGGTAAAACATCCTTGACCAACCTGGTTGGGATGGGATCTAAGAGACAGGTTGACGACTTAGATGAAGAAATTATTGAGGTTATTTGATGAAGGTCGATGGGAGAAAAACAGTCTAAATATATATCAGGTTTTACAGCTGTTTCCAAACTTGCTGTATCAGAATGCAGGTCAATGCCTGTTGAGGGCAAGAGGTGATGAATTTTGTCTGTAATAGTTATAATTTTATCATTAAAGAAGCTCATGAAGTCATTACTAGTTAGACCTAAAGGAATAGATGGCTCAATAGAGCTGTGGCTCTCTGTTAGCCTGGCTACAGTGCTGAAGAGAAACCTGGGGTTGTTCTTATTTTCCCCTATTAATGAAGAGTAGTAGGCTGCTCTGGCACTACGGAGAGCCTTCCTGTATGTTTTAAGATTATCTTGCCAGGCTAAACGAGATTCATCCAGTTTAGTGGCACGCCATTTGCGTTCAGAATTACGTGCCTCTTGCTTTAAGTTGCGAGTCTGCTGGCTATACCATGGTGCTAACCTCCTTTGTTTAATTATCTTCTTCTTCAGAGGTGCAATAGAGTCTAGAGTTGTTCGTAATGAGCCTGTAGTACTATCAACAAGATGATCTATTTGTGAGGGGCTAAAGGAAGCAGACAAGTCCTCTGCTACATTGAGACAAGTCATTGAATTCAATACTGAAGGAATCACTTCCTTGAATTTGGCTACAGCACTATCAGATAAACATCTGCTGTAGGAGTTTTGGCCAAAAGGCTTATAGTCCAGTAATATGAACTCAAAGGTTATTAAAAAATGGTCAGACAGAAGAGGATTCTGTGGAAAGACTATTAGATGATCAATTTCAATGCCATATGAGAGAACAAGATCAAGAGTGTGGTTCAGACAATGAGTCGGTTTATTTACACTCTGACAGAAGCCAATTGAATCTAACAAAGAGATAAACGCAGTACTAAGACTATCATTGTGGTTGTCCACATGAATATTAAAATCACCTACAATAATTACTTTATCTGTTTTAAGGATCAAGCCTGATGTAAATTCTGCAATTTCAGATAAAAATTCAGAGTAAGGACCAGGAGCACGATATACTATAACAAATAGAATTGGCTGTAATGTTTTCCAGGTTGGGTGAGTAAGGCTAAGAACAAGACTTTCAAATGAATTATAATTTAGTTTAGGTTTAGGATTTATTAATAGACTTGAGTCAAATATGGCTCCAACTCCACCACCTCGACCAGTACTTCGAGGAATATGAGTATTACAATGACTGGGAGGAGTGGATTCATTTAAACTAACATATTCATCCTCCTGCAGCCAGGTTTCAGTAAGACAAAATAGATCAATATCATAATCAGATATTAATTCATTGACTAAAACAGCTTTAGAGGACAAAGACCTGATATTCAAGAGTCCACATTTAATTATCTTATTTTGGACTGCTGGGGATGCTGTTTTAATTTTTATTAAGTTTTTATGATGAGCTCCTCCTCTGTTTGTTTTATCTTTAAATAATGTAGGTGGACGGGGGACAGACACAGTCTCTATACTAAAGGATTGGGTGGGTGGCTGCCCTATACATGTCATCACTGGTCACATTGGGTAGGGGTCCAGAGAAAACTACGGAGTCCGACATCGTTTTTGCGTATGCACACACCGATGAAACATTAATTTTAGTGACCTCCGATTGGCGTAACCGGGTGTCATTACCGCCGACGTGGATATCAATCTTACTGTATTTACGTTTATCCTTAGCCAGCAGTTTTAAATTAGATTCAATGTCGCCCGCTCTGGCCCCCGGGATGCATTTAACTATGGCCCCCGGTGTCGCTAACTTCACGTTTCGTAAAATGGAGCTGCCAATGACCAGAGTTGGCCTCTCAGCAGGTGTGTCGCTGAGTGGGGAAAATCTGTTTGAAACGTGGAGCGGTTGGTGGTGTACCGTGGGCTTCAGTTTGGGGCTATGCTTCTTTCGGACAGTCACCCAGCCTCCCGGCTGCTCGGGGGTTGCCGGGGACGGCTAGCTGAAGCTACCTTCGGTGGTACTGCACCGGCTACAGGGGACATGCTAACTATAGCAGCTACTGACTGTTCGGTGGTGCGGTACCGTGCCTCTAACTCACTGAGCCTCGCCTCCAAAGCTACAAATAAACTACATTTATTAAAAGTACCGTTATCGCTAAAGGAGGACGAGGAGTAACTAAACATTTGGCACACCAGGCAGGAGAGAGCAGGAGAGGAGAGAGCAGGAGAGGAGAAAGAAGCCATTGCTACAGCTAGGCTAGTTAGTGTGACTAACAGAAACTGGTAAAACTATCGGATTTAAAGTGTTACTAAAGTTCAGAAACCTGTTCGTGCTCAAACAGAACAAGTCTAAGGATAGTGTAGAGATATGTAGATAATCACTGATGTGAAAAATATACGTAAATCTGTTTAGGTGAGCAGAGCAGAGAGCACCGTGGCAGTAACACCGATAACCGGAAGTGGCAGAATACGCTTACCGCAAAGTGTCGCTATTCTATTCTAATCTAATCTATTCTATTATTTTGTTGTATATTGTATTTTGCCTTTGTAAAGCACTTTGTGACTTTGTAAAAACAGCGATGCAAATAAATTTCACATTTGAAACTACATAATAAATGTAAGTATTACATAAAGCCAGTAGGTGGCAGTGTGATCTAATTAGTTATACCAGTGCAGAGAGCACAGCTTATGACTGCAAGACTCAACAGTGTGTAATTAAAAGGCTGTACATGTGCTACCTCTGACATATTGTTGTTGTATCTAAAAGAAAGAAAATAAAATAATTTCCAACAAGAAATACAAGAAAATTAAAATTCAAAGAACCCCTGGAATTTTTCCCGAAAATGCACCTTTCTCCCAGAAAAGTGTTGAAATTACAAATGTTTTGGTACACACATGTATATTTCCTTTAAGTGCATTGGAACAACACAAAAAAAACCAGGAGAAAAAAGCCAAATTTTACATCATTTTACACAAAGCTCCAAAAATGGACTGGACAAAATCATTGGCACCCTATTAAAACTGTGGGTAAATAATTTCATTTCAAGCATGTGATGTTCGTTTAAACTCACCTGTGGCAAGTAACAGGTGCTGGCAATATAGATATCAAACCTGAAGCCAGTTAGAGTGTATAAAAGTTGACTCAACCTTTGTGTTGTGTGCCTGTGTGTGCCACACCAAGCATGGAGAAGAGAAAAATTGACGAAAGAATTCAACGCAGGATAGTTCAAATGGTGGATAAACAATCTCAGTCAACTTCCACACAAATTCAGGCAGTCCTGCAGACTCAGGGTGCAACAGTGTCAGCTTGAACCATAGGTCGTCATCTGAATGAGATGAGGTGCTGCAGGAGACCGAGGAGAACCCCACTTCTGACACAGAGACATAAAAAAGCCAGACTGCAGTTTGCAGAAATGTACCTGAGTAAGCCTCAATCCTTCTGGGAGAACATTATGTGGACAGATGAGACTTAGGTAGAGCTTTTTAGCAAAGCACGTCATTCTACTGTTTACAGAAAACAGAATAAGGCCTACAAAGAAAAGAACACGGTACCTATGGTGGAGGTTCAAAGATGTTTTGGGGTTGTTTTGCTGCCTCTGGCACTGGGTGCATTGACTGTGTGCAAGGAATCATGAAATCTGGAGACTATCAAAAGATTTTGGCCCGTAATGTAGGGCCTTGTTTCAGAAAGCTGGGTCTGCATCAGAGGTCATGGGTGTTCCAACAGGACAATGACCCGAAACATACCTCAAAAAGTACCCAGAAATGATTGGAGGCAAAGCGCTGGAGAATTCTGAAGTGGCCAGCAATGAGTCTGGATCTAAATCCCATAGAACACCTATGGAGAGATCTCAAAATTGCTGTTGCGAGAAGGCACCCTTCAAATCTGAGAGACCTGGAGCAGTTTGCAAAAGAAGAGTGGTCCAAAATTCCAGTTGAGAGGTGTAGGAAGCTTGTTCATGGTTATAGGAAGCCATTGGTTTCAGTTATTTTCTCCAAAGGGTGTGCAACCAAATATTAAGTTGAGGGTGCCAACAATTTTGTTCAACCCAATTTTTGAGTTTTGTGTAAAATTATGTAATTTTCTTTTTTTTCTTCCGCTTTTTTGTGTTATTCCAATGCACTTAAAGGAAATATACGTGTGTACCAAAACATTTGTAATTTCAACACTTTTCTGGGATAAATGGTGCCTTTTCATGAAAAATCCGAGGGGTCCCAATACTTTCGTCCATGACTGTAGGTCTGTGTGGGTTGAGGGAGAAAGCCAGTATCAGAGGGGGCTCTGGGCCAGGAAAAGAGAGTTTGTCTTTCCTGCACACCTCAGAGTCCTGGAGGAGTTCAGATTCAGAGTCTCTTACAAAGAGTTACAAAGAAGCTGTGACAGGACATGAAAAGATGGAACAAAGACTGGTTTTATATGTACTTACTGTACTGTCATAAGATATGACAGAATAGATCATTGAGTAACATAGATCCAGAGGGTAAACTAATATATTTGCCCATTTTGTGAGACACATTAGTGAGAGATGTATTTTTACCAGTTCAGCTGATCATCAGTGATTACACCAAAAAACTTAAAGGAGCGGTGTGTAGGTATAAAAGTCTCATTGTAAGGTAACAAAAACATAAAGATTCTTATTCTCAGGTGATTATAAACTAATGAAACAGAGTTATAAATGTTATTCATAATTATTTATGCCACATCATGTTAAGCCCCCTAGATCTACACACTGGACCTTTAACATGGGTAACAGACAGATCATGGTACTTATTGAAAAAAGGAAACGTGGTTAATGTCGTTTCAAATCGCTGAAAAGGAGACAAAGTCAGGAGTCAAAAAAACTGCGTTTGAATATTTTAAGATTTAACGCCATTTGTCTTGCAAACATAGATTTTTACTCTATAATTATTATTGAATACTTGTCCGAGGTCTGTTTGGAGCAGCACTTTAATTCGGCTCACAAATAATCTACAAAGAAACGTTCATAGAACGTTTTTCAAAACTATTTTAGAAGCGCTGTCTGCTGTCTGAGGAGCCTTCAGTGGATCTGTTGGAGACAATGCTGGAGACAATATACATGGTTTTAACTGAAAGGAGTGTAGACACTATATATGTATCATAAATGAAATTAAAGCTGCAAGCAGCGTTGAGGCGGACCTCGCTCTGACGTAACTCGGGGCGTGTCGCAACCGCGTCCCGGGCCGTCGTAACATGTCCCGTGGTGATATGTGCCGTCGTTACATGTGCTGTCGTAATATGTGTCGTCGTTATACGTGCCGTCGTGATATGTGGTGTCGTGATATGTGTGGATCATGTAAGGAAAGTGTGACGTCACTGCACAGCTAAGGTCACGTCAGTGAAGTCCAAAGTTGTCATGTCCAGAAGGTGTGTGATAGCAGTGTATGTTGTGACACGTTTCAGACAGTGGAAAAGACTGAGCTTTAATCCAGATGCTGAATTGTTATGCAATGGCGCCATCTGCTGGGCTGTAATGAGAGCAGGTCGTGATTGGCAGCATTGGGGGAGCATATGGAAGCAGTGTAAAAATTGCCAGTGTTGGGCAGCATATGGAACCAGTATAAAATTCGGTTAAATCGGTGAAGTTTGAGGCGATGGTATGGCCACGCCCTTCGACGTACAATTACGCAGAGCACAATTTAGATTGAGCACCTCCTCATGAGTGTACTGAGCAAGTTTGAAGGCGATCCGAGAAATCGTCCAGGAGGAGTTAAAGCTCAAAAGTGCAAAAAATCCAAAATTGAAATGAAAATATCTGACTTCCTGTGGGACTTGGGAAATGGGTCCAAGAGGCTTTTTGGTGCGCCTTGGCACGTATTATGGGCCCACCAAGTTTCGTAAAAATAGGTGAAACGTTGTTCCGGGGCTGTTGTTTAAAGTTCCTGTAGGGGGCGCTACACGCGGTAGAAACGCGATATTTGGTACGTGAGCTCTAGACAGCAGTCTACACGTGTGCTGTGAATCTCATATTCATAAGTATTACGGTTTGCGCAGAATGAGTTTTTTTGTGTGAGAGCGCCACCTAGTGACCGAATTTTGTGGCCCTTTTTAGGGGAGGCTCAGGGCACCATGGGCAATCAGCGTGCCAAGTTACGTTTGAATTGCACTTCCCGATGCTGAGATATGAGGCGTTAAGTTTGGAAGAGCGCCACCGTGTGGCGGTTGGTTGAAATTGTGCAAAATTGTGCAGGATGCGGAATGAAGACATGATAAACCAGTGGTCTGAATTTGGTGTGAATCGGGCATACCATTGTGACGAAACAAGCCACTTCCTGTTGTCATGTGAAATTGGCAGGAAGTGCTAACTTCATAACGCGGCCATCTTTGAAAACTTCGACAGACTGTACATTAGTGAGTTTGTCAGTAGGGTCTCCAGAGTGTGCGTGCAAAGTTTCGTGCAAATCGGAGAAACGTGCATGGGTGAGTGGGGAAACGGTGTGTTTTGCATATATCGCCCCTAGCGAAAAAAAGTTTAGGCGGAAGTGGGCGTGGCCTACCTAGGGTGACTCAGCTGCATTCACTGAACGCGTGGATATGTGTCTTATGAACGTGCGACATACGGGGCGGGAGTTATTGGCGTCTGGAAATGTGTGTAAACATAGCGCCACCTAGGGGTGTTGGCAGTTAGTGACTTGGACGTAAGTCGTAGAATATGCAATTTTTCAACACGCATGTCGAATGTGCGAAGTCAAAATATGGAAATGTCCCTGCTGAGGCAGTCGAAATGTGTCGCAAAGCGCAGAAACGAAATAATAATAATAATAATAAAGAAACGGACCAATTTCAATAAGGACCTTGCAGGTTCCTGCTCGGTCCTTAATAAACTGTATTAAAGTGTAGTGTTTACAGCTAAACGAGACAGCATTATACTTCCAGACGTTTTACACGGAGTTCGGCAGGACGCCGGCGGTGAGCGGACACAGAGCGGGGGTTGGATGAGGAGCGGACGGAGGCGGAGTTTTTCTCCTCCAGTTTGACAAACTTGAGGAGTCTTTCCTCTCTGAGGAGAAGCACAGTGTGAACGTCTACAAGAGCAAAGCAGAGAAGAAGAAAAGGTAAGAGATTTAACTCCGACATAACGGTCCACAAAGTAACGACGTCACTTGTGGCGCTAAAAGTCCAGCTGCGTCAAACTTTTCCCGTCGGGTAAAAAAAACAAAACAAAAACGCTTACTTTGCACAAATCAGAGCAGACGGATGTTTTCATCACGAGCTTTAGCTGCTGTCCAGCTGCTGCAACGGCTAACTGACCTCAGAACAACACACAGGATGTGCTCAGAGATTACAGTCTGTTTACCTTCTTCATCATGTTCATGGAGGAATGCATGCATGAAGAAGAAGTTAGCTCAGCTGTGCAGTCATGCACGGCTGCCTCTGCTCTGTTGTTCCTGTGTGTAAACTTCACCCTGTGCTCTCAAGGCTGGAGTTTGACTGTCACAAGTGGAAGTTTAATGGCATTTTCTGTACGTGTCAGCAGGACACAGTGCTGATTCTAGTCTAATCTAGAGTACAACCTCCACCCACCTCCACCCATGTCCTGATGTCATTTAACTGTAAATAAACAGCATGTTCCCTGATTATGATGATATTTACTGGGTTTCTTCCACCTTAACTGTGATCAGTCTCATGACTTCTTCCTCCAGCACCAGCGCCACCACCCCACTGTGGATAAGTCATAGTGGGGTGGTGGTGCTGGAGGAAGCTCACAGCTTCCTTTGGACACCAGACTGAGATGTTTTGCTTTCTCAATAACGTGATGCAAACCTAAAAAAAAAGGAGAAGTGAACTCACATTGACCAACAGATGGAGAAATCATATCTTACAGGGGTCAGGGTGGGAAACAGCTTCCCTTTGGCTGTCACAGACTTGCATGAGTCAGCACATTTTCAAGTATTTGTGCTATTATCGAGTGGCACAGTCAACCAGAGGTGTTTCCTGAAGTGACAATAAAGAAACAATCCGTGCAATCTGTCTGTATGCCTTCTGGCATGCCTCTGAACTAAACTGCACACTTCCATTCTTCTCTCTCTCTTAGGTCAGCTGTGGTGGGACGTGGTCCACTCCTTTCCGAACCGCCTGCCGTCATGGCTCGGTACCTGAAGTATTTCACCACTGTGGGCGATAAGCAGGCGATCGAGTTGGAGGATGAAGAGCTGCACGTGGCCAGCGAGGAGCTGAGTCCGGCCACCGGCCAGTTTCCGACAACGGTGACCTTCAGGGAGTCACTGCAAAGGCTCTACGGCTCCGAGCGCTTCCAGGTATGCCACGCTGGTCAGCGCATCTGTTTGGTGATCATGATGTGAGCATACATATACCCATCAATCCAAGGTGACATCTTCAAATCATTGACCAAAACCCAAAGATATTCAATATTCAATGATAGAAAACTGTCAAATATGAGAAACCAGATAATGTTTTAGCATTGCACTCTTGCAAATGATCAGACTCACAATAGTCTGTGACCCCCAGAAAAGATCAAAATCGATGCAGCAGAACCAGAGATATCACCTTCTTTCTTGTCAAAAGCTGACGCATACATTACCCAGAATGCACCTCAGTCGCCTACTTCACAAACTTCACACCCACAGATTTTTGTATTTTCTTACTTGTCCTCAGCCCACATCAACGCTGACTCAAGTGACATCACTTGAGGACATCTGATACACACTTTGATGTGTGTGCCTTTACGTGCTGATGGTGTGACTTGTGTTTGCAGGTGGTGGTGGTGTGTTTGGTGATCCTGGATGCCATCTTCGTTCTGGCGGAGCTACTCATAGATCTGTCTGTTATCAAGCTGGAACACGGCCATATTGCTCCTGAGGTGATGCTCTGATTCGTCCACAGCACTCTTAGTTCTAATGAAGACCTTTTATATCAGATGAGTTCCTCACTCACGGTTTGGTTTTTTTGCAGGTGTTTCACTACCTGAGCTTGGCTGTTCTCACGTTCTTCATGCTGGAGCTGGCTGGTAAACTGTTTGCTTACCGCCTGGAGTACTTCGATCACAAGTTTGAGGTGTTTGACGGTTTGGTGGTGGTGATTTCCTTTGTGTTGGACATTGTCTACATCTTCCATGAGGACGCCTTTGATGGGATGGGTCTCCTCATCCTGCTGAGGCTCTGGAGGGTGGCCAGAATTATCAATGGTCAGTAACACTTTGTACGAGGTGTGGACAAAATAACACAACTCGTCAGTACATAGCTGTAGCTGTGTCGCAGTTCATCATATTGTAATCCTAAATATGTTGCCAAGCCCTGAATATAGCTTGATTATCGACAGGTCACTGAAGAGAATGAATCTTGTTCATCTCTGACAGTTTTTCCAGCACGTTTATCAGGGTATCTGTTTATCGCTAACGCTACCAGCAGCTGTGTGTGAGAGGCACAAACTGGGTCTACCGTCAGCCAGTGCTCTGCTGTTCATACTTGGCGGGAAGCTGACATAGGAATTAGACCTCAGATTCATGCTTATGCTGTCACGGTTAGGGAGGGGCGGCAGAATACAGCTGAACTGATCTTTCAAATCCAAGCAGACACATCCAGTACAAACACGTATTACAAAAATCTGTGTGTATTTCCTCCTGAAGGCAGGCGCCTGCTTGACCTCATGCTTCTGAAATGAAATGTTTAACTTTGTCCAAAGTGAGCTTAACCTGTGTTTTTTCTTGGCCCAGCTGGCACACACTCAACGTGCTTCATCGCAAAGTGAACTTTGGACCTGATTTCAAATCTGTCACCTTTTTATCATCCCACTGCAGTCTCCAGGCCAAATGCTACATATAAAAGCTATTAACCACCAGCTTCTGACACATGTGTAATGTCTGTAGTTTGTGGATGCGATGTTGCACTGGATTGGATAATATTGGATGTTCTAGCTCTTTTTAGCCCTGGGGCTCCCTAGCAGGTTAATCCCCTGAACTTTGTAGTTCCTGTGGCAAATCTATGGACAACAACATCTATGACAACAAATTACAGAGTACTGACATGTCTCAAAAATGGATAATAATTCTGACTTCCTAAAGGGGATGGAGGGGAATATCACCCAGAAAAAGAAAGATAAGTAAATTGAATGAGTTCTCCACAGATACACGGGTTTGTGATTATAATAATGATAACAATAATAACTATTTTAAGCCCATGGACTGATAAAAACAGTGATAACACTCCTATAAATGAGCTGCAGCTTAAGACTCTGTTCAACAGAGTTTTTATGTTTATTCACTTGAAGTCATTTCTGACTCTTTCCGTGAGTTTGCAGTGGAAATGTTGGTCTGCATAAAGAAGAGCAGAAGAAGTGAGCGGAGTCACTGTGAGCTGAGATGACTGTTGTTTGATGTGTCGCAGGTATTCTGGTGTCGGTGAAGACCCGTGCACACCAGCAGATGCACAAGCTGAAGGAGAGCTACGACCACCTGGTCCAGAGAGTCACAGAGATGCAGGAGCGCAGTGATAAACTGGTGATTCTTTACAGCTGCTTCACACTTAATCACATATAACACTGCAACACATGCAAATAGACCAAACGCCAATCTTTTCAATCGATTTGACAACATTTAGAAAACATGCTGCAAGTAGCACTGATGACGATGGAAAGTGTTTCCAGAGGACACTAAAAAGTGCTGAACATCACTTGGACATGTTTGTTGTTGCATTGGTTTATGACTCTTGAAGTTATTGAAGTTGGCTCCACGTATCATCTCTTTATGTTTATGGTGATTTCTGACTTATTCACGGTGTGCACTGTGCGCACCACGCAGGACCTTGAAGAACGAGAATCAGTCTATCAGTCATTTTAATGCTTCCTGAGGAAACGTAGTGCTTATGACGGGTATTAACAGTGTTGGCAGACGACCTGCAGCCTCCATGATAAACATACTGAAATATTAGTCAAGATAAGACAGACTTTAAAGATCCCACAGCAGGATATTCACTTGTCACGGCAGCTTGTATACACAAGGTTGATCATAAATTACTCATAAATAATAAGTCATGAAGTCATTCTGGTGTTAGAGCCTGACAGCTGTTGGAATGAAGGACCTGTGGTCGCTCCTTCTTACATGGTGGGAGTAGCAGTCTGTTGCTGTAGGAGTCTCCACAGACTCATGCAGGGGGTGAGATTTTTTTTTGTCATTTAAGTTTCCTTTGTGTGATTGTCTGTTTAAAGTCATATTTAGTTACTAGCAATGATATTCAATCAATAGTAAACAGACACTGTTTGGAGATTAACTTCTGCCTATATGTGAACATGAAGCGTCCTTTGGAAACAGTGTCCTTTGTTATCTGTGCAGCGTGGTTTCTCCATTTTTGTATTTGCAGCTTTTTCTAAATTCTTGATGTTGTTATGTCAACCTGAATGTTTCCTGAAGTTGCATTGCGTTGAGCTCAACTGAGGCCAACTGCAAACTGCAGTGACAAAATAATGAATACATAAATGCACGTCATATAATTGAGCAATGTATTTTGGCTTCTGGTCTAAACTGAGGCTGGTGTTAAGGCAATGGGGGACTGATTAAATCAGTTTTTAAGAAAAACAAACAAACTACTGTTTATTAAAACTTAGGTTTTGTTTTTGTCGCTCTCATAATTTGTTCTATCAGTTATGACGACATTGTACTCACCACAGTGACTGCTGACAACTCAGGTTGTGTATAATGAAAACCTTTGGGCAAGCAGCACAATTGAACTGACAGTGCAATGTGTAAGACTGACTCTTCTGTGTGTGTGTGTGTGTGTGTGTGTGTGTGTGTCCGTCTGTCTCAGGAACAAGAGAATCAGAAACTTCAAGCCCTCCTCAAGAAGCACGGCATAGAATTCTAACTGTTGGTGAACTACTGTCTGATGTCCTTTCTATCTAACCCTAACATTTCATCATGTACTTTTTGTTTTAGACCTCATTTCAGTATTCATACCACTTTTACCATTACTGCACTATATTACATCAGTAGATCCACATGCAGGACTTCCGTCACTATAGTGTTGATGTAATGATTGTCAGATATTCAGATGCTGCTGGATATCACTCTGTGAAGCTTTAAGGACACGGCCTTAACCTGTTTGTAAATATTTGAAACATTCCTCACACTGATGATTTGTACATAAAACAAAATTTTCATCTGCTCAGTAATATTTCAAAGTTCTTTATGTTGTGTAAAAAACTGATTGAAATAAATGAAATGGTTTCATTTATTAAAAAAACTGTTAAATAATTACAAAATTCATATCTACAGTATTCACACACTATACAGTAACAGATTCAACACACAGTGCTTGTCATTGATGCCACATACCAGTGTGTATGGTAAATTTACCGCACACTGGTGAGACTGTTCAAACAAAAGGAAAGAAGAAGTCAAAGGGCAGTTTGGCGTCGATGGTGGGCATGGCGCTGTAACCGGGAAGAGCAGCAGCAGAAACCGGTATGAAGGCCACTGAGCTCGTGATCGACACAGTGCTGCCGCCTCCAGATAACTGGTCCTGTGGGAGAACAGGACGGTCAGACAGTCGAAATGATTAAAGGTAAAACCTGAAAGTGTCCTTCCAGTACGCCTGAAAAAAGTCTGTCTTACCAAACTGGTGACGTTGGTTTGGATTACTTCTTTGACGCTCACAATCTGAGCTTGGGGGTTCACCAGGGAGCCATATTTGGTCCACTCAATTTCTAAATGAAGTGACAACGGGATGATGCAACTCTGTGCTTCCTGCCAACACAAATGAACATTGGTTTAATGATGTGAATAAGTAGCACACAGTAGATTTAAAACTCAAAATTCAAAATCCAGTGTTTGTGGTATGGAAACCGTATATAACCACCTGCAAAGAGTACAGAGGAAATAACATACAAGTGTTGACCAGATGTCTTCAAAATAATCAGACCTTAAACATCAAACTCAAAGACCAATCAAGGTCTTTCCAGGCCCAAGTCCTTTAAGTTCAAGGACCCAACATGGCATAGTTTGAGACACAGATCAAGGTTTATTACTGTTGAGGATTTTTAGAATGAGAACTGGAAGATTTTTACAGAAACTCACCGACAAGACTAGAAACATTTTAAAACCTGACACTCTTTCCTACTGTCAAACTGTGCTCACCCCGGGATTGGAATTGTTCTTGATGGGCACCCAGTCGAGTGGATACTCTAATGGAGAGTTTCCAAAGGAAGCCACATACTGGGGATAGTTTGGTCCTCGCAGAACATCCAGAAGCGCTTGAAAGACCAGGGAGCAGTTGGCAGCATCCTCCAGTCTGCACAGACGGGACAAGTCAGCGTCACATTATGTGTTGAGACATAAAGAAACTGTACCTGTACATAGTGATCTGATTTGAGTGTGACGGTGTCCTGCCTTAATTTGCAGCCGGATACAGAATCCACACTGAACAAGACAGGGGAGCGCTTATGTGGTCCCTGCAGACAGTCCTGGTCCCCAGCAGTGTGCAGGAGAGACAGGGTGTCTCTGGGGTCGATGCTTCTAGTAATCCCAGTGAAGATAATTGTCAAGGACAAATCCTGGGCCTTGTAGTGCATCAGATTGTCATCAAACAAACTACCACAACCTGATATGAATCAAGGTGAGGGAAGTCCAGTGTTAAGGCAGGTAAAGGATATTCTGCTGTTCTTGTTCCGGACACGAGAGGTAGTCCAACCACATAACCTGGATTTCCACTGTAGTGGACCGCCACCTCCTCCCCATCCTCAAACAAGACACAAGACAAAGTACATCAATCACATTTATATACACACAATAACACACTCTCATTTATTACATTTATGGTTAGCACAGGACTAAAAACTGTTTTTTACTAACTCAGCGAGAAAAACCTGTGAGTGGATTATTTCAATACCCCTTAACAAGCAGAGAATCAGGCCTGAGGTAAGCCTGTAGTTCACTGAGTTACAGAGAACCAGACTTCAGGGTCTCCATGGTAGCTACAGCAGTGGGCATAAATGTGTGATAAGAAGTTGTTGTCTCACAGTCTTCAACTTCGTCCTTGCTCGGCTGACTGGATAGCAACTTTCTAATTTGAAGTCCAAATTAAGTCTAAAATGTTACATCTACATCAGTAGACAATAACACACAGGATTCATCAGGGTTGGCAGCAGAAAGAACCCTTTATTATCTTTACAGACAACAAGAGCCCGAGTCTCCCGGGAATAGACTGAATTCACTTACTCAGGCGTTCTCTTTTATATCTGTATGCAAATTTTATAAACCCTGCCTGTTTCCATACGTCCAGCCTATCATCATTCAACTTTCACTATGACATAACGGTGTAATTTTCCCCACAGGTGAATCTTCTGGGTACTTTCCAAGACCCGAATTCTAGGGATTTTCCATTCTACTGGTGTCTTGCTCTACACCTACTGTCCATGGCCTATGAAGGCCAATATATTTCTTTTAAGTTATTCTTCGCCAAATTACACCATTATGTTTGGTTTCGTACTTTATACCTTTTTTTAAAACCTCTTTTATTACTTCTTCTTACACCATTATGTCACAGGTCTTTCTAACTACATTTTTTAAAAGTTTAATATACTTCACACTGTTATAAGTCACACATATATTTCAAACTTAATCATACTAAAATCTTGTGCTCTTTTCTTCATTAAACATTGTGCTCACACTCTAAATCATGTCAAAGGTCAAGTGCTCATTACTTCATTAAACTTGTGCTTATATTAAGTCAAACCATGGTGCATTTTATATAGCATACAACACTTTGTGTGGTTATATTATACTTCAACGTTCAAAAGATTATATTGTTTCAAATCATGTTCCTTTTCAATCAACTTCACCTTGTGCAAGGGGTTCTTCTTTCAGTATTTAGCATTGATTAAAATGTTTCCAGTTACCAGTAAATATTGTGTAGTACTTCAGTAGTTATACCCGTTATATATTTGTCACTTAAAGCCAGAAATGCAAAACACAAAGATTATGAGCCAAAACTAGTTTCAGAGTTTCAAATAGTCAGAAACACTCAGAAAAGAAAGAAACACTCAGAAAAAGTTAACTGCATCTCCCCAAAATTTAACTGCATATCTCCCCAAAATTTAACTGCATATCTCCCCAAAATTTGATACTACAAAGTACATGTGGGTATGATGTATATGTGGATGGCCAAGTGTCAACTGTACCACTGATCCAACCAACCAAACATTCAACTATCCATCCAACCAACGATCTATCCAACCATCCACTGAGAAGGACAGTGAGATGCAGCTGAAAACTAGTTTTATGTAGTGAAGGTAAAATGTGTTTTTCTCCAGTATCATTCAGATACTTGCCCCCACACCGCTTGTCTAAGGGACTTGTTTAGACCACCGTTTAATTTTCAATTTCTTTGTGTTAAAACTGAAAAATGTTCTTTTAGTTTTAACAATTGTTAAATGAACCAGAAAGGACCCGACCTACGGCTATGACAGCCTTTAAAATCAGGTTATGTAAATAAATAAAATAAATACTGCCTCTACTTTAAATAGTAGTTCTGAGCACTCCATGACAGATACAAAATGTATTCTTCACATACTACCTGCACAAATGTGATCTGAAACTCCTGGTCCAGGATCAGCACTGCTTCACGGACAAACCCAAGCACCAGAGACACCATCGCCTTCACTATCTCACCTGCTGGGTTATACTTCATCACATAGACAACCTAAAAAAACAAAAATGTCTCATTTCAGTCTTTTGTGTGGGCTATAATATTATATATTCTGTAAGGACACACTACTTTATAAATATAAATATGAAGTACTTGTAATGTTTGGTCAGATTTAATCTAAAACTATAGGTACAGTCATGAGTCTGGTTGACTCACCTTCAGCACCACATTAGCACAGAGGATCGGGTTCAGGAGGACGGGGTTGAGGTGTTCTCCATCACTGATCTGAAGCTCAGTCTGAGTTCCATCTACAGACTGCAGGATGACTGAAGTCACCTCCACAGGAACGACCTCCAGCAACACCACAAATAGCCACATTAGTCAAGTTTTAAAATGGTAAATGGATTGCACTTATATAGCGTCTTTCTAGTCTTCCGACCACTCAACACACTTTTACACTACATATCTCATTCACACGTTCACACACATTCATACACTGATGGCAATGGCTGCCATGCAAGGTGCCAACTGCTCATCAGTTTGAGGAGCTAACCATTCATACACATGATGGCACAGCCTTCAGGAGCAATCTGGGGTTCAGTATCTTGCCCAAGGACACACTCGACATGCAGACTGGAGGAGCCAGGGATCGAACCGCCGATCATCTGATTAGTGATAATCAGCGCTCTACCTCCAAGCCACAGCCGCCCCAAGTTTAACCCAAACTTCCCATATTCATCTCACATACACTTACAGTCTGCTAGGTTACACTTTGTGCATTGTTAGGGAGAGCAAAGCCAGAGGAACACCACTTGGCCCAGACATCCATAGGATGAGTCCTAATGATTGTGGTGATCCTCTGACTTTTCCACAATCATCCACCATCAGGTCAACGATTTCACTTATTATATAAATATCTTAAATATCTCCACATCTACTTGACGGATTGGCACCAAATATTGTCTGTATATTGTATGATATTCATGGTCTCCAGATGAATCTTACTGACTTTGGTGATTACCTGACTTTTAATCTTGTGCCATCATTAGGTCAATAATGTAATCTATCCAATACTTTGGTTTATGACCAAAAAACATTCACTCTGTTCTTTTATGATTACATATGATAAATGAATCAAATATTTCCATCAGCCTCAGCTATTCTTTGTGGGTTTTTTGCAAATTAGCAAATGTTAGCATGCTAAAATGCTAAACTATGATTGTGAACATGGTGAAAATTAAAAATGATTATGTTAGCATTGCCATTGTTAACATGCTGCTGTTAGCATTTAGCTGTGAGCACTGCAGTGTCTGCATGCTGCTAGCATGACTTGGTTTTCCTTTGTTACAGATATGTTGTTATTATGGGGTCATTAAAGCATGGATTATTAAAACATTACAGTAGTGTTCCTTGACATAAATAAGAGCAGACAGGATGTTCACTGTGATGGGTCACTAATCACAGTCACACTTCCTGCCCGTTGATTATCATACTATCATCATACTATTCTAAAATGAACAGAAATCTATGAGAGGAAGGGAAAACATGTTAAACAAATCTAAGACAATGCAGGTGTGGTTTAACTTAAAAGTGCAGTGTGGTGTAAGAACTTCCTTCTTCTTGAGAACGGACCATAAAGTTATGAGAGAGTGTCATTTTCATGTCTTTGCGTTGCAGCATTTAACCACAACCATGTGTGTGTGCTAACTTGTTGCGCTTGAAAGTCGAGAGGAGGCATTTTTTGGGGCAATACGGATGTCAGCGTCTTGCTAAATTTCCCGTTTAGGAGGGAGCACGATGATATGTAAAACTTTTAAAATGTACATTTGTGTAGCTACTTCATTATTTTATAGCTTCCTCCCAGCGGGGAGCACTGAGCTCGGATGTGGAATCTACTGGGGACTAAAACAAAACGGGGTGTATCTTTAAAGACATGAATCAGAAGATCATAATTCTTCACATGGAGAGACAGTGTGGCTATATGAAGGCATTATTTTTCATTGCATGTGTTTCACAGTTTGTTATGAAGCTGTACCATTTAACCTCAGATTCTATGACTCTAACATGATGACGGCAGTCTACAATGTACATACAATATACTGCAATTGTTGCTACGAGACCAAGCAAAAAACAGCAGGGCCATCATTTTTATTATTGATTCATCCGTTGTGTTTTTCTTAATTAATCGACTGATTAGAAATTTGACTGATGAACACACACACACATACACACACTTATACATAAAAACCTGTGAACTTAGCGTTTTGGTTTGAACAAAAGACTTTGTTCTTAATTAAGTTCTTCAGTCCAATTCAAATGAACAGAATAATCATTTCACAACAAGACAGAAAAGGAAGAAGGTATACTTACTGCTGCATCGTTATTCTTCCCCTGTAGAGTGAAAGAAAGATTCAGTTTAACGTCTTTAAATGAATTCAATTTAAATCTTCTTGTTTCTCAGCACTTTAACCATTTCCAATACAGGAGCTCATTCATCTTGTGCAACTTAAACATCCATGATACGTTGTTACTTTGTTTTCTTATCAAAAAATTCAAAACAAAAAAGTTGGAGCCACAAACACTTTCCAGCTGTTTGAAATATTAATGGTAAATATCAACTTTTGGAGCAGGGAAAGAAAAGTGAAGCACTGAAGCAGATTCACAAAGGAAGGTTGACAAAAAGTCAGTTACAACACTTAAAAGAGTACCTCAGCTATTCAGTACTGGACTAGCATAAAGCACAGGAATTAGCAAAAGACTGTGAATTTGAGTGTCTCTTTAATCACAGTATATCTCCTGATGTGCAGTGTGTTTGAGGGCTGGGAGCAGTAAATGTGAGGCGGAGTAAATGTGAGACTCACTGCAAAGAGCTGGATGTTGGTGTAGGTGTCCATGCTGAGGGCCGGCAGAGTGCTGCAGTCCTGCTCCAGGACCATGTGCCTGGAACACTGACTGCTCTGATCCTTCAGGAACGCTGCAGAGACAAACAGGGGGAAAAAAAGAGTTTAAGCATGACAATTAAAAGGTTTACTTCCTGAAAAGTCAGCATATAGTAAACCTCTTTTTGCAAGCTGTTTGTTTAACTGGAGCAGTTTAAAAACTGATGGCATATAATGATGAATTAATCTTTTTTGGCCTTTTTTTTTCAAGCTTTTATTTCTGATAGAGACAGCTGAAGAGTGACAGGAATGTGGGGAGAGAGAGAGAGAGATGGGGAATGACATGCGGGAAAGAGCCACAGGTCGGATTTGAACCCTGGGCTTCCACAGCAAGGACCGAGCCTTTGAACATGGGGCGGCTGCTCTACCAACTGAGCTAAACGCCGCCCCAATGATGAATTAATCTTGATATGATTAAATAAACGCCTGCAGGGTCTCCTCCTGATGTTTCAAACAGAGGTGCACCACTCTCCTGAAGGTCTGCTGTATAAGCCACATTTTAACTCACAGTGTGTTTTAGATGAATCAGCCTTTCACCTTTATTTGAGTTGCACTTTGTACCATCTTTGTTGTATGCTTTATGTATTATGACAGCAGTCATGTGAGTGAGTAAAGTGTGAACTACACTACAGTTTTGCATTCGGGGGTGTGATTTTGTTTGGCTTTATTCCTTCAGTGTGACGCTGTGTTCAGTACTGCAACTCACTCATGTGTCAGATTTAAAGGTGCAGTGTGTAGGATGTAGTGACATCTTGCGGTGAAGTTGCAGATTGCAACCAACCAAAAAACTGCCTCAAGCTCTCCTTCCAAACAATGTAGGAAAAATGACAGGACTGCAACACTCGTAAAAGGCCAAATCTAAAGCCAGTGTATAAACTGCCTGTTGTGGGCTATGAGAGAAACATGGACTCCATGGAAGAGGACCCGTCTGTAGGTATAAAAGTCTAATTCAAAGGTGACTAAAACAGTGATTCTCATTTTCAGGTGATTATACACTAATGAAAACATTGTTATGTATATTATATTCAATTTATGTCATATTCTAACAGAGCCTCCTAAATCTGACACACTGGACCTCTAAGAGTTGTTATCTCTGTAAGTTAACTTACCATAATCATTTTTTTGTTGAGATTTTTGATGGGTAGCTAGGAAGATGATGCTCCCATTCTTAAGCCCGCCTACAAAGCTGTGATTGGTCAATTCTTTATTAGATAACAATGAGCACAACACCTACTTGGATTGCTGAACAAATCAAACACAAGGGTGGTGATTCCGATAACTTGAACCAGGCTAGTATAGTTTTTGGATTTATCACAGTGCAGTATATGTTTGGACTTGAGGCATTAAAGGGATGCTGTGTAACTTCTTCTTCTTAGAAAGTTGAATTCATAATAAATAAAACACACCTTTGCTTTGTGTAACTGACATCACTGAGTCAGTTTGCTGACTTTATGTTTTAACATCTATTATTAGCCACAGTGGCCACAGATCAAACAAAGCATCTTAGTTCCACAATAAGGTGAGTAATAGTTACCTGCAGCACTGGTGTCCATACAGTAAGCAGTGACACCAGGCGCTGGCAGCCAGAACATCCCTCTCTGTCCACGTCCTCCTGTTGTCACCATCACATCCCCGTACTGAAAACATCAACCATCAGCAGAGAATTAAACGATCAGTTTGAGACAAACAGAAAGAGGTGAACACTTGAGACTCACCTGGTATCCAGACACGCCTTGGAGCTTGGCACTCGACACCTGACCGCTGCTCTCCTCTGAGCCAAAAATAAAGCTGGTGAATTGTTTAAAGAGTGAGTCAAAGTTACTGTCAGTTGGAAGAGCAGGCGAGGGGTGAGAAAATCCATCAGCACCTAGACAGAACAAACAGTCAGCAACAGACTTGAAGATGGACAAAGAGGTATCATAAAGTACTTTGTGGCATGGCTGCATACTGATTGTGGTCTATATCAGTATACAAGGAGGATCTCATGCAATAATATTCTCTATATTAAGTCTATTCTGGCAATTGGAAAAAGGACACCAGCTTATGATTATGATGTGACAAATAAGATTTCTTTTACTCATAGGTGATTTCTAGTCCAGATGAACACTGTGAATGACTCACCGTTCTGTGACTGAATGCAGAAGACATCATAATTAGTCTCCTTCTGGACAGACGACTGTAGCTCTGAGTAGCCATCTATTGTAATCCCTAAAGAGTAGGACGCTACATCTCGGCTGCACAGCTGCTTGTTGCCACTGCAAGCAAATGAAAACACCACGGATGAGCCTGTTCATATCCTACATGTACACAGAGGTTACTATACTGATACATATGGAAACAGGAGGTCATTAAATGGATAGTTTGGGTTATTTGAGGTAGGGTTGAATGATGTAAATATTCATAGTCAGTGTGCTTCCTACAGTAGACGCTGGTTGGCATGCTCCCAGTTTAGAGAAACAGACAATGTAGAAGCAGAGCTGTTGATGGGGGCAGCATCAAAACATATTTTAGCCACAAAAAACACAGACCTAATATGTTTCATAGGAGCTCTCAGGCTAAATAAAAACTATACAACTTTTCCTGTTGAATTTGAAACGTCAACAGGAAAAGTTGAGGTTCACTGACCGTAACTGAACTCCATTTGAAAAAAATGACAGTGATTAGAACAAAGAAAAGAGATGCTCAGAGCAGCAGAAAGTATGAGAGTATGACGTGACAGTGCTGTGGACATTAGAGTACAGGTAATTCTACTCCCACTCCATGTTTTCATCTGGCCTTTATTAGTGACGGGCCTTTGTTTGTCCATTATTTGAATCATGGCTTTACAGAACTGACACGTTTACAGTTTTATACACTTTAATACAGAATCATAGAATAACTAACCATATATTTAATAAATTTTGGTTGTGGTCACAGTTAGTGTGATGTTGTGTCAGACTGTATTAAAGGTGTTATTCTGTCCCCCTTGTGTGCATGAAGTGAGTCCAACTTCTTTCTATCACTATGTAATAAAATAAAGTCATTAGAATTCATTAAAAACAAAGAATCAGTTCACAAATATATTATATTAGTATATATATGTGTGAATATAGAATAGTCTACAACCAGTTCTCTTATATTCTTTGGTACAATGTGCTTCCAAACTCTTCGCTGTAAGGTCTGTAAATTGTCAGGTACACCTGGTACACTGTTATTGGACATGCTGCTGTTTAGTATATGAAATGTAATTTTCAATGGAAGATTGCTAACAGATAAACATGTCTGCATGGCTTTATACTAGTGGTAACTAGTACAGTAAATAAGTGCTTTTCAGAACTTCTGTTTCCTGCTTTCTTACAGTGTGACACCTGTACTGTGGAATTATTTCTACTATGACCAGATTTTTGAATTGTATTACTTTTCCAGCACTACTTAATCGCAGCCACCAACAGCACGAGCCCTCTGATGTTTTTCCACCCTGAACTACAGCGACTGGAATCTTTAAGTCCAGAGACTTACCTGACAGAGTCCACTGAGCAGCCGGTGAACAGAGCCACCTCCTCCCTGCACTCTCTGTCACAGCAGCAGTTGATGTCACACACATCCTTGTGCTCGTCGCAGGGACACAACCTGTCAACTGACACACACACACAATGCTCAGGTTAGAGGGACCTTCTCAATACAAAGCTTCTTTATTCACCGCTCTTAAACTTTCTCTATTTTATTGAGAAAATGTACTTATCTAAGCAGCGTTGTGTATATTATATCCATCCATTATCTTTTTTTTTCTTATGTATATTTTATAATGCTGCTACAACAAAAGAATTTCCCTTCGGGGATACATAAAGTACTCTATCTATCTATCTATCTATGTTATATATTAAAGATATATAAGAAGCATTTATTTTTCTTCATTAAGATTTGAAATGACAAACAAAAACAACATTTACAACATAAAAACAGCTACATTTAACGTCATACATGTCTTATTGTAATACATTTACCATTTGATTTCACTGTCTGATAGACTCGGCATATGTTTGCCGCCAACACATACTGTATTTTCATCAGACGTCATTTTAAAACTTACATTTTGAATGATGGAAGTGAGTTAATAGCTGTTTAACTACCATAAAAGCTTCATAGAACAGAGTGTAGCCCTCAGCTAACACATTAATATCACATTGAAATGAGAGAATTAACAGTGTAGCGGGGTATAACGACAGCTTACCGCTGGTGACGGGAGTGAGCAGTTGGCCGGAGACGGGCAGCGGGTCGGCGGGCAGCGTTGGTTGGACGGGCCGCTCTGTGCTGCTGGCGCTCAGTGCTGCTGTCGGGGTTGTTGACTCTAACTCTGCAGGCTGTGTAGAATTGTCCGTAGCGTTATATGTGACGTTCTGGTCACCATACACAGCCGTACTCAAGCTGTAGCTCGTTGTATTTTCTTCGGCAGTGACGGCAGAAAACAAGAGAAATAAACTGAAGTTCAGAGTGGACCACAACACAACGGCTGAGGCCGCCATCTTTGTTTAATCGTTGCTATCATGTCTATAGTTGCTATGACTCCTCTTCTTCTTCGTCTCCTGTTTTCCGTTAACAGGTTACTGCCTTTAGTGAAACATTACCGCTACCTGCTGTCCATGCAAGGAACTACACCGTCTGTTGGAGAATAGCCGCAGCAGATAATCTCTAAACTCTAAGCTCTCAAAGCATCTTGTTGACAGTATAAATGAAGTACATCATTTTAAAATAAACTTATCTGGCTTTGTTGATGACACAATATTTCTCATTAAATTGATGGATAAATGATTTTTGATTTGTATTTTTTTTAGTCTGGAGTTCCAACATAACTTGGCAGATGTTCATGCATATTTCCTCTAACATAAGAGTTATAGATCAGGGTTCTTCAACCTTTTTCAGCCCAAGGACCCCTTGGACGAGAGGCAAACAGAACAGGGACCCCCACATGTAATTAATTTTTGTGTGTGTCACATTTTAAGCCTGGCCTATAATAACTTTTATATTTACTTTTTCACCTTTTATTTCACCTTATTATCCTATTTATATATTGGGTTATTAGCTTATATGTGTTTATGATTGATTAAAAAGTTCATGCATAATAGAATAATTTGGTTTGTAAATGTTTTTGTCAAAAGTAGCTTATTATTGCATATTAATGCTTGCAGTTTTCTTATATCTTTGTTATATATTTTGAATTCTCACATATTATTTTGGTGAAAATTGTCAATTATTATGACAAAAATTGGCGGACCCCCTACCTCTGCAAACCCCCTAGGGGTCACGGACCCGTGGTTGAAGACCCCTGTTATAGATCATATTAAGTTATGGATCAATTCATGGAGTTCCACTAACATCACCATATTTTAAAATGACATTTCCTGACTCACAAATCTCAAATGTATATGAAATATGATAACAACTATTATATTCACTGATCCTTCTGAATGTATTAAGCCTACCTTAAAGTCATTGTACACTGTAATAAAAAAGAAATAGTGTAAGATGAGATTTATTTTTAAAATTTAAAATGATTAGAGAATTGGTATAATTTAATTCATACATTCAAGTATTTGTATTTTATTCCTTAATTCAGAACAGGAACTATATTTTATGATACATTTAATAGGTGATTGTTAATATTGGCGGAGGGATATGATGTATCACATGTTGGTCAGTGCTCAGTTGTCCTATTGGTGAGACGGACATTAAAGTATTCATGTTACACAGAAAGAACAGTCCCCATGCGTTTGCTTGACCCACAGCTGTAACTGTAACTAATTTAATTTAGTCAAAGTCAAGTTTATAGTTAACGCTAAGAGTAACCAGCGTTACAGTAGCATCAAAAATATATGATATTTAAAGCTTTAAAGCTTATTTCATGTTGTTCATATACAGACATTGGAACAAGTGAATGTGTCAGCAGTAGTCTGTTAACAAATCCAGCAGACACAGAGTAACATCAGCATCCAATGGAGCTGTGTAGCCTCCTTTTAGAACTGGTTTTAGCTCAGATAAATATTCTCATTTATTCCTTTTCTCTAGTCACTTTGAGATTTTCAGCTTAAACTGCGCTCCATGATTATCCACAAGATGGCGGCACAGGACAGAAGAAACACTGGAATACTTCAGTTTACCTGAAACGTCATCCAGCTACTAAAAACAACCAACAATTGTAGTTTAAAGACAGAAGAATGCAAATATAATTTTATCATTTTAATGTATTTACTGTGAATGAATATTCTGTATTATACTGATGCAGTTTGCACAGAGAACAGGATGGTTTTAGTCTATTTGACAGATGTTTCAACCAAGAGAGACCAACAAGCAAAAACAGACTAACACAGTTAATGATAGTTATTAATAATACAGGATAACATGGAGAAAATCTCAAGTTTTTCACGTTTAATTATTGAGTGATGCTGAAGGCGAGGTGGCGTCACAAAGAAATTATATTATAATGAAACAGACTGATTAAGTGATCCGGGAGTAACAATAAAGAAAAGAGAGAAGCACTGTGACTGGATAAAATCACTTGCAAATAGATGAAGTGGATAAGAGGAAGACTGTGGAGTAAAATGTGTGGATAAAAGGCTATGGGAGAATAATAGGTGTATGTGTGAAGAGTGCTGAGGTGAGGTTCATGGTTGAACTTCCACTACAGCTTCATAAGTCACTCTGATTGGTCGGCTGATCCCATAAATAAATTACATTTCATGTGTGCCAACCCTACAAAGACCTTAAGATCTAAACTAATGCATCATAGTGAGTGTAGCTCGGCTGGTAAAACATAGGTGTCACATTCCAAATTGTAATCTATCAATCTATAACGTAAGGAAGTAGTGAAAAATTGGGATTCCAATTTCCCAGAGCCCAAAGGTTATGTGTTCCAACCAACAGTCCAAAACCATCAATTCTTTATGATATGAAACAGAAAAATGCAGCAAGTCCTCACAGTCGAGATTCTGAGAATGACACATTTTCATTTGATAATCACTTTTATTGAATTGATTATGAAGATTCTGGCAAATATATTTCTATGAATTAACTAATCGGCTTTGCTAATAAAGATACTGTTGGGATAACAGAGCAGGTGAGCTCAGGTTCTTGGTTGATGGCAGAATCTTCATCACACTGTGGTTTGCATTAATGATGTAAAACAGACCATCGCACCCAGTTGATCAGGACTGACCACTGTGTAACTATGAACATGGACACTCTATGAGCAGCGTGAACATTAAGGAAGCATTCGTTTCATTTTTTGGCCACAAGCTGAAAAAACAACAAAGACACTACAAAGGTACAGAAGTTGACTTAGCAAACTTAGCAGACACCTGCTTATTTATACACCCAACAGAAACAGAGCGACATTAATATTCATTTGGAGTCATGTTTCTTCAGTTTGCTGGATGCAAGTAGCTTCTAAATGCTCCACTATGTTCACCATTTAGTGTCTGTTTGCTGCTAAGCAGGTTGCGTAGAGTGGCTTTTTAGAGCTTTTTACTAAAAAATAGCTGCTGCTGCTGCAGCTGGAAGGAGGTTCATAGGAGCTGTGAGGCTAATTGAAGACAATACAATTAAGGGCCGTAAAACCAAAACAATGAGCTGAAAGCCTTTAAACTGCTCCATAAGGCTGAGGTGAACTGCAGAGTTGTTGATAATTCACTGCAGGCTCATTACTAAGATTGACCCAATTCATATCATGAATTACCCTGTCACCTCACCCTCTCTTTCTGAGTGTAAAGAAGAAACTACGATGGCCATAAAGCCATAAAGTTTGTCCATTCTGGGCTACTGTAGAAATATTGCTGCTTAACATGGAGGACTCTGTGGAAGAGATATGAAAGTCTCATTGTAAGGTAATAAAAACATAATGATTCTTATTATCAGGTGATTATACACTAATGAAAACAGAGTTATGAAAATTGGATTCCATTTCCGCAATACTTTTAAATAGAGCACCCTAAATTTGACACAGTGGACCTTTAAAGTCCATGTAAAGTAAGAATAAATGTGTGTTCTGAGTTTGTCAGACCAAGAAAGTGTTACTAACCATCCAGCCAAATTGGAATGATTAAAAATATCAACAAGTTTATGAAATTAGGTGTTAAAATCAGGTAAAAATGAATTCTCAGCTCCAGGACTGTGGGGGCGTGTCCTCTGAATGTGCAGAAGCCACGCCCACTCCCGTGGGAGCAGTCAAGCAGCCATTTTGAAGCGACTAAAACATGTCAGATGAGTTCAGAAAATGACATGACTAACTTTGAAACACTCTGAGCGAGATGAATTCATCTCTATCTCTCTGCTAGGGGTGCAGGGGTATGCTCAGGGTGGACTCAGTGTCCTCTGAATGTGCAGAATGTGTCCTCTCAGTGTGTCATCGAGCCACCCTTTAGGACCGCCCACAAAATTCTGGACTGAAAACTGGTGAAAAACTGTTTGAACCTCTAACTCCACATTTCAGTAATATATCGTTCAAAGTCTTTTCACATGTTTTCAGCAACTATTTTCAACATATTTAATATGTTTTGAAAGAAATCTCGGAAATTGCCTTTACACACACTTTAAAGTTCACAGAGAAATCAAGGTGTATCTAACTAATGAGACAAGCTCACTGTTTTCATCACTCAGTAGAGCCTTTCCAGCATTAAACATCATTCATTCATTCACCAGAGTAGTATATACTTCTGACAATGTTTTTGAACATTGTAATCCAGGTACACAGCTCACCAAACCTGTTCTCTATTTCATAGGGCTGTAACACACACACACACACACACACACACACACACACACACACACACACACACACACACACACACACGCACACCTAAAAACACACACACACCTGATTCCACAGTCTTTGACCTCTGCCCCCCCCACGCCTCTCTCTCTTCTTTTGATGGGTCCCCTGTAAAAGTTAAACATGCTTATTTATTACCTGTGTGTCTCTGAATGGGCTTCTGTTTCCTGTTACATTTCTCTCTCTCTCTCTCTCTCTCTCTCTCTCTCTCTCTCTCTCTCTCTCTCTTAATTAATTCTCAGTGGCCATTAAGGTGGCGTGGGTCGGACCACTGATGAATATATTCAATCGGAGTCTTTGTGGGTAATATCCAGCTGTCAGGGGGAGGCACAGCAGCACTGTGGATTCTAATGGCCGAGGTGTGTGTGTGAGAGAGTGTGTTCTTCCTGCAGAGTGTTTGTGCGCATGCTTACATGGTGCATGTGTGTGAGTGCTGGGGCATGGTCATTGAACGATGAACACACAGGTTATCACAAGGTCACCACCTCACTTGCATCGCATGTGTGTGTGTGTGAGAGAGAGAGAGAGACTGTGTGTGAGAGTGTGGTTGGGTGGCAGGGAGAGGAAGGAAGTCTAATTAGAGCATTAATTAAGAAGCACACGGTTTATTGAATAAATCATGTGGTCATTAACAGAACTCACAGCAGCCAACCTCCTCCTCTCTGTGTTGCTATGGAAAGCCAGGTGGACCATAAACACCTCAGACCTGTCTGCTCTGAAGTTTCTGTGACAACGCTGACCAGGTACATGCTCAGTGTTACTGGAAGACTTCTGCTCTGTTGTGCCTTCTGTGACACAATTCAATCTCTAATCAGAGTTTCTGGGAAACATGTTTCTGGGGTTTATTTTCCATATTCTACGAATTCTGAACTTTTTTTTATTTTAATAAGGTTAACTTTCATCACACCGGTTATTATGTCCATCAACATTCATCACACTTTACCAACTCCCCAGTCCGGGCACGCTCCATATCAGGGCTGTTTCTAGCTGTCTGGGGGCATTATGCAAGACGTTATCTGGGGGCCCCTATTTTGTCAAACTTTGAGGGAGAGATTCCTCCTCCATATTAATGTGCAAACAATAAAAAAACAAACAAAAAACAGAAACATTTACATTATTGTGTGACATCCATTTTGCGATTTTGACTTGATTACCCCACAAACACATTCACAGCTTTCCTATCATAGCAGCTTAGTTTTGTTATAACCTATAAAAAAGCTTTTATGCCTTTTAAAGCATATAAATTCTTCGCACAACAAATAAGGCAGTTGGTTAACCTGGCTACAAATAAAGACAGGTACTTTCAATTCTCCCAAAATGTATTGAGGCTAAACGTGCAGCTCGGGGGCCCCCTGGTGGCTGCAGGGCCCTATGCATCTGCACTGTTCGCATATAGCAAGAAACGGCCCTGCTCCTGCTTTTTTTTGTTGGACCAACTTTTAATGTATGCACTGCTGCTTTTCTTTAACCACTAACCAGCTGATCACACAAATAAATATATTGAACTCTCAGTCTTATATTTAACCCCTTTCACTCACGTTGATTTAGTCATGGCACATATTTAATCAGTTATCTGTTTGGTTATTTCTCTCTTGACAGTTCAACAGACTGTGTGGCTGCTTACCTGAAAACATAGGCAGTTAAAGACACTGAGCAGCTTCATCACTGAAGCTAACCTTTGTGATAACCTTCACTTCACTTGCTTTCACACCAGGATAGTCTGGGGGACTTGGTTTGATTGGGCGGGGAATGCAGAAAAATGTCACACCTTCATTTGGTTTGGTTCACTTTCGGACTGCACTAGGAAGAAAAAAAGCACCAGGAAGAACAAAACCCAGCTCAGTGATTGGCTTTCTGATCTTTGGTTCGCTGGACAGTCCGTTTGCTTTCCCACTGTAAGCGAACCGCACCAGGGTTCACTTGCAAGCGGACAGAGACCCACTTTTTCAGGCGGACCAGAGTTGACTTGTTTGGTCCGCACCAGAGTTCGGATGAGCTTTCACACCTGCCCAAACAAACCGGACTATCCGAGGAAACAAACTCTAGTCCGTTTAAAACGGACCATACAGTGCTGGTGTGATAGCACCCTGAGACACTGGGTGGTGGGGTCCAGCCATACCGTCATCTTAAGGAGAGAAGTTAACCATTAGTGTCAAGGAGCACCTTAAGGATCAAAGTTGTTTTGTTGCCAAATGCTACAAGAAAATGCTCCGAATTTGCTTCAGCCTGATGTACTGTAGCTGTAGCAATGGTGTAGGCATCTATAACCAAGCGGTATGCCACACTTTGCTTGATGCAATGAAAAACTGTTACAGCACAAGTCAGTGGAAATAATGGGATTTAAATGAAACTGATGAGCATAACATGAAACTGCAACATAGTTCAAATATCCTGGAAACTTCTGTGTTTCTACTTTCAAATAAGAATTTACAGTATGGAATGTATTGACTGAAGTCGGTGTCAGTGTTTTTGCAGCCAGTGTGCTCAGAAACTGCAGCTTTAAATTTTTGTGCACTAGCTTGCGGTGATTGTTGCTTGACAGCTGCATCATTAAGCACTGGTCACCGAATGATAAAAACTGACTCGCTCATGCAGTGTGCCCTTCACTGTGCCTCGTACCATGTTCCACCACTTCACAGGAAAACAGTATCCTTAGCTGTAAATCTGCTGTAATTCTTGTGATGTTGTCTCACATCAGCCTGCCCTCAACCAGCTGTAACTCACTATACAAAGCATGTATGTGTGTGTTTGTAGTGTATCATGTCCCAGTGCTACAGAGCACCACCTCTGCTCCTCTAATCCTCTCAGCCTATCCCTCTCTCTGTCTCTGCCTCCATCTATCTGTCCACTTATCTGTCCATCTCTCATCAGGTCATCGTCTCTACTGTTTCTGCCTTTAAACATCATCAACCCTGCCTCTCTGCTGATACCAGTGTCCTTCACAAGCATGCATGCACACATCTGAAATAGTTTGCAGAAACCTTGTTCTGTATCAGAATTGAGAATGTACTTTGATACATGTACTGTCCCCAAAGAAAAATCAATTATAATAAATATAAATTAAAGTAAGAGTAAGAGTAAATCGACACTGGCTCATGTGTAGTCTCCTGAATCGCCGCCACATGAACAGAAACATTTTTCTGCACAGATTGTAATTTAAACAAAGAAAAGAAATGAAAATATTAATATCATCTGGACATCTTGTCTGTATCTTTCTGTCTCTCCACATTCTGTGGTCTTCCTCCGTCTGTTTCTGTCTGTCAGTCAGTCTGTCATCTCTCTGTCCTGATAACATCATGTTATCTCTTCTACAAATTAAAAAAAAAAAAAACAGCCTCATGCCCTTCACTGACACATACCTGCTCTGTGTCTTTGTTGAGTGTGTGTATGTGTGTGTGTGTGTGTGTGTAGGTCATAGTGTTTTGCCATTGTCTTGTAATAAAGGTCAGAGGGGGGGTTGCTAATCAGAGTCAAAGTGCCAGGGTTGGGTTTACATGGAAACAATGCATTTATCTTTTCCAACGGGATGTATGCAAACACACTTTGATAGTCGTGTATCTGAGGTTTAGAACAGTTTCTGCCAGCGGTACAGTCTTTTCAGTATCAAATGCTCTCCCAGCAAGAAAACTCATAACACAAAGAGAGAATTTAGTATTTAAAAAAAGTATACACTGCATGGCAGACATAACTGCATCATAACAGCTGTGCTTTATGAAAAGTGGGAAGTTCAAATCAGACATGCAGTACACATTCCAAGCAAATCACTCAGTCCTCATCTTTGAAAGCTTCTTCTCAACCCTGTCCACAGAAAGAAATGTTGATATGAGACGATTCTGCAAAACAGTCATCCACTGTCAGTTCCTAAAATGTCTTCTTTCTACAATGTGTACAAATGGCAATATCAATGTGGTTAAGGGACAGGTGTACATTTTCAATGTGGCATTATTTGCCTCATTTTGGTAGTGCAAGCTTAGGCAATGGACAACAGGCACACAGTGGTCACCAGATTGTCTATCGTAATGACTTTAGTGATCTGTGGTATTGAGTGAAATATCTCTGCAGGTATTAGATGGATTTTCATGAACTTTGATACACACGTTCATGGTTTACAGAGGATGAATTGTTATACCTTTGGTGATACTTTTCATCTAGCATCATCGTCAGATCCAAACCTAAACTAAACTAAACTAAACTAAACTAAACTAAACTACACTAAACTAAACTAAACTAAACTAAACTAACCTAAACTAAACTAAACTAAACTAAACTAAACTAAACTAAACTAAACTAAACTAACCTAAACTAAACTAAACTACACTACACTAACCTAAACTAAACTAAACTAAACTAAACTAAACTACACTAACCTAAGCTAAACTAAACAAACCTAAATGCTAAACCAATTGCATTTCCATCAGGCTCAGCTGTAATTTGTGTGCTAGCATGCTAACACGCCTCAAGTGGCTGTTTGAGGAACTGCAGTTTTTGGTACTTCTGTCTTGGCTTAGAGAAGGGTTAAATCAGAGGCAACCAAGCCCAGTTGCCCCTGATTTAACCCTTCTCTAAGAAAGATGACCCAGATGACTGAGAACCTTCACAGACAATTTGGTTCTTGCTTGGTTTCACCATTAAAACTTAGCATGTAAAAACTTTAGTATTGTGTAAATCTGTAGCGCTGTCCAATCAAAAGTAATCCACTGTATGATTACAAGCTGTAATGTAACTGCGACAATAACATTTGAATTTACTACAAGTGGAGTGACAGAAAATTGTTGTTGTCATTGTTCTCACAAAGTTTACATTACAAGAACTAATGAACCAATTAACAGAGTGACCAGCCCGGCATCAAGTTATCCTGAACAGATATCTGCCAAACATCTTTATGTTGAAACAAACTTGGATTAAAACACACACTAGTGGAATCCTTTCAAACTGTCTGTTTAGAATCAGTTGAGGTTAAGGGTGTCCCATAGGCAATTTGTGTTGTATTGATCAGTTCAATAAATACATGATCTGTCAAACAGCGTAATATCCATCAAATCAGAGCTGGACAGCATTTATTGGACCACATCCTCTTTCTGATATCTTGACAATATTGTCTCTATACTACATTATAGGACGTTATAAACAGTTTACGAAATGTTTACATACTGCTTATAAATAGGGGGTCAGAGTAAAAAGTATCTAACTTTAATATAAATACAGTAGATGAGCAGACATTCATATCATATTCGCTCTATCAAATGCGAATTATCCATCATAACAAAGACCTTGGCTTTGCCAGATTTCCATCCAGTTATTACTGGTTATTACTGCCAATGAAAATAGAAAAACCCAACCACTGATTTATCCTCAGCGTCTGTGTGTGCAGAGCTCAGCTCATTTCAATCACAAATGGCAGCATCTTGATTTACACCGGCCACTGTTTTAATAGAGCTAGCCACGGCCAAATTTAAACTAGCCCGATTAATCAACTAAACATTCAATATCTCCCATTCAGCAGGCGAGCGGCGAGCACGCACGGCTTCTCAATATGAATTTTCCGGGAGATTTCTCTATTGATCGACAGACAGATGATTTGTGAGATACATTGTGTGGAGATCAATAGACGGCCAGTCAATAGCTCATAGGGAGAAATGAACTGTGGTGACGTGAAGGCCACAAAGTCAAGTCTGCATGTAGTCTTGCGTAGTACATGAGAAAATGAAGACGTACGTACTGTTTCCAGCCGGGCCTGGGAACAGCAGCCTTTCAGCCACAATCCTCTAAAACTGTAGAGCAGCCAATGAGGTTTAATAAAGTAGAGAAGTACAGAGCCTGAGGAGACAGCAGGGTGGCCAGTGACTTTTATAGCAATCAGACTCATGTTTCTCTCTTACACACACACACACACACACACACACACACACACACACACACACACACACACTGCTATTTTACTGGAGTTCCACTTTGCTGCTCTGCTCTGTGGGGAGACCTCTGTCTTTGGGGGGACTGCTGTGTGTGTGTATGTATGTATGTACCATATATGTGTTTCTCTTTGTTGGTGTGTGTTCAGTGTTTCAACCCACTAGGTTTGGCTTGACTGGTGTATGTGTGTGTGTGTGTGTGTGTGTGTGTGTGTGTGTGTGTGTGTGTGTGTGTGTATGTGTGAGAGAGAGTGTGTGAAAGAACGGCGAGGTTAGAGCAGTGTCAAAGCCAAGCGGATGATGAATGGCATTAGTTTAGTCTGTCATTACAGACTTGTGTTTTATGTAGGGGTCAACTCTAATGGAGGAGAGGAGAGGAGAGGACAGGACAGGAGGAGAGGAGAGGAGAGGAGAGGAGAGGAGAGGAGAGGAGAGGAGAGGAGAGGAGAGGAGATTTTTTTAACCAACAATGGATCCAAGTTTAACTACAACATTGAACTCAAATTAAATCTTTAACTAAAAGTCTGAAGCTCTTGGTTCTGCACTGCACAAGATTAATGGGTGGAACATTCAGCTGATTTTAGAGACTTACCAGTGGTGAAGCTAACAATGTAGTGATGTCCTCATGATGGCACTACAGAAAAGGACTGGATTGCATTATTTGTAAAAGTCTTAGTAACTGCTAGTTGTCAGCCATAGGTTTAGAGCTGTTGAGATTATTTATGCATAATTTAGTAAGTTAAGCCTGAATATCATTTGAACAGGTGAGTTGTATAAAAATTCACCCTCAGTACAGTTGTCATGAACGGGGAAATTAGCTATAGGGACCAAAACTGTTTTTTGTACCAGGCTGTAAACATGTTTATTTCTGCTGTGAAGTTGGACATTTTAACATGGGGACTTATGGAGGCTGTAACCAGCCTCAAGTGACCATCTGAACTGCAGTTTTTGGATGGTTCTGTTTGGCATCGTGTAAATCTGTAAAACAGGAAACATCTGTAGCACTGCCCAATGAAAAGCAATCAACTATACAAACAGGAAGTCACTGTAGCATTACAAGCTGTAACATAACTGCAAAAAATAACTTTGTTATATTTTTATATGCACAAATACTATATACTAAAACTATTTATTTATTGTGTTTATTGTTTAGTATAAATAGTTTAATTGTTATGCTAATGACAACATAAGCATAACTGGTTTGGAAGAACTTAACTGGCCTACATAGGCCCCCATAATCTCCACCCCATCCAAGATCTTTGTTCAGATCATTTCAGCCAACATCAGTGTTGGACTATCCAAGAGTGGAGGTGGTTATAGCTGCATATTAAAGCCTGTGGTTTTAGAATGACATCAGAACTCTCAGATATGGGTGTAACAGTTAGGTGTTCACATACTTGCCACTTGGCATAAAGGTTGTGCAGCATGAAAGTTCATACAATCATATCCTCTGGAAGGCAGAAAAAACAAAAAGTTGAAGGTACTGAAAGGAGGGATTAAGGGCATCATCAGAACAAGCCACAGAACTGTTATGGTTATGGATGCATTGTGGATGAATACATGTCATTTTGTTCTGATGGTAACACAAGATGATTGAATGATGTAGTGCCCCAAATGGAAGCAGTCATAATGAGCATTGCAAAATTGAATTGAACAAATGAGCCCATTAGATGCTGACAATTCCAATGTAAAGGACATTTAGTCTTCTGATTGCAGCACTTCAGAACAGGTCACCAAAAAAATGAGGAATAATGTGAATATTCACCTCAAATGTTATGACATTTCAGCCACTTAACTGAGGGTCAGGGTTAGAACAACATCAACAACATCATCATGCATCTTCAATGCCAGCCTGTTGCTAACTGTAGTGGACCAACTTAGACAATCACGTAAAAGAAGGTATTTGAAACATTCTTTTGGAACACACTAAGCATGCAGACTCCATGTGCTGTAGATCATGGTTGGTCATGATCAGTTGTGAGAGAGAGAACAGAGGATGAGACCATCGAGGGAGAGACAAGTCAGAGAGGAGGAGGTAAGAGGGATGGAGATGGAGGAAAGAGTGGAGGAGAGAGAGGGAGAGAGAGAGTGGTTAAAGGACATACTCCCTGTGGTCACTTTGGGTGATGGGGCATGACTGACCCCAACCACACACACACACACACACACACACACACACACACACACACACACACACACACACACACACACACACACACACACACACACACACACACACACGTCCTGTCAGAGGGTTGGCAGGGCGCTGCTGAAACAGGCAGGATGTTTTAGTAATCTCCACCAATCAGATGCCTGCTAGTCTGTGTAATAAAGAGAGAGAGAGAGAGAGAGAGAGAGAGAGAGAGAGAGAGAGAGAGAGAGAGAGAGAGAGGATTTGCTCTGGTTGTTTTAAATTACATCCTGCACTCTCTAGGTGAATAACCCCTCACCTACACACTTTATTCGCTGTCACACACACACACACACACACACACATACACCATCACCAACAGCCAATGAGCGCTATATTAGCCACCTTGAAAAGAAAAAGACAAGTGACCAGCGGCTCAGCCCAGCCTTGGGCTCTGTGAGACAGAAACATGGAGGACAGCAGGGTCCTGCTGGCTGACCAACCTTGTTATTAAGTCAGGGCAGCCAAACACAACCTAACAGCAACATGAATTAAAGTGGCCCCACAGCAGCCGGGCTGGCTGTTTCACTCCAGGCCACACCAGGTGACACCTTGATGTGTTCTAACCCTGACACAGGTGAACAACAAATAGTTATTTCCAGCAGCACTCTGGGGGGACGCAGGGTTACATACATGCATGAGACCCGGGACCTGCCAGTGCAGCTTTCATTACCAGAGAGGTGCTGGGTCTGCCTCAGAGGCCCCTCACAAGCAGCTGTTGATTTGTCAGCAACCAGTCTGGAAACTGGTGAGACTCCGTCTCTCAGGAAAGACAGTAAATGACACAGTGATGAGCTAATACAAATTTAGTAATTATAACTAAGCTATAGGAATTGCTGCTTATATGGTAAACACTCAGTGAACCTCCAGTCACTGAAAACACCCAAAAAACAACAATATTTAAGCTCCTTTGTGACTGGATTTGTGTCTCTTGGGGAGGTGTGGTGTTTACCTGCACCAGTCTGTGATTTTAATCCTGTCCAGAGGTCATGGATGAGTCATTTCTTCACCCTTATCCCAGTGATAATTACATCCACGGGTTTTTTGTTGTTCTCATCCATGGGAAGAGCTGTGTGTCCTGCTGTGAACTAACTTTTACTTGCATGCTAACACCAACAAAAAAAGCCTATTTAGGAACCAATTACAAATGACAGAATAACATCCTGTAGTTCACAGTGGTTGAAATGATTTGAGAAACGATGACTTAGATGACAGAGGAGCCTCCTCATGTGTTAATCCTGTCTGAATTTAAACTGTAGTTAAACAAATTCCAGAGAAATGCCTTCCTAATGAGTTATAAATACTCAAACAACACGTGACTACCTTCCAGTTAGCTTGCTATTTATTTGACCTTTCTTAACCCAACATTAGATTGTTAAAAGTCAAATTTAGATATTAAAGCTGAACAAATGAATATTTTTACATCCACATTGGGTTAGATGATAATGTAATTTGTGATGTGTAATGTTATGTTGCTTTCACACCAGGATAGTTCAGGGGACTCGGTTCAATTGGGCGGGGAATGCTGAAAAATTTCACACCTTCATTTGGTTTGGTTCACTTTCACACTGCACTTTTGAAAGTGGACCAAACCACCTGGACAACGTCATGCAGTTACAGGTGCTCGTTTGGGGGGCGGTATTGCCCAAAACCAGTACTGATAATTTAAATAAATACACAAACACAATAGCCAAAAGAACTTTATGTTATCACTGTCATATTTTCAGCTTTAAAATATTGTTTTGACCATGTTTTTTCACTTTTTGTTTGCACAGGTTAGTTCAGGTAATACACTTCAAATGCATTATTGCCTGACCTGAAGCGTAGACCTCCAATATGGCTGCCACAGGGTGTGTCATCTGAAAGTCTTCCATATTAGCCCCACATATTGTCTAACCCTGGTGAATGTGGGGTTTTTGGATGGGAGGTGTGTGTTGGTGTGTGTCCAGGGTGCTCTGCGGGTCAGTGTAATGCTGTGGGTTCAAGCGCAGCCCTCAGCCCTCAGCTGGATGTCATCCCCACTCTGCCTGGCGGGCTTCAGCACAGCTAACCTCTGCCTGCGGTGGGGCTACAGGGTCAATATGGTGTTTTACCAACAGGAAAGTGATTCTCCGCAGCTGTCAACATCTATCAACCTCAATCACACGCACACACACGCAAACACACACAGGTCAGCCACTCAGCCGTACGCCCACACCCGCGAAAACACAGACACACTGGGGTCAGCCACTCATAAAGCCGTAAACAACAGAAAATGGTATGTGGCTGAAAAAGTGTCAGCTCAATTGGATTCTGCAAACACTGCTCTGTTTTTCCACAGCTCCTTTATTTTCTCTGTCCATGTTGATATGTCTTCTATCTTCTCGGCTTGCCTAGAGGTTTTTACTCCATCTAAAGGCTATCTGAGTGGCTGATGCTTATGGCTCTGTATTTTTCCCCTTTTACTCACCAGTTGGCTACCTCAGACTATAGCACCATTTTCTGTCTTATCTGTGCTGAGAATGTGAGCGCTCGGGTCAGGGCAAAATTGCCAGAGCATTCTCAATTATTTCTTAATGGGCTGGATAGTTATCGCCACAGATTTTAGATCTGCTCCTGTAAGTAAAGCAATTAGGAGTAAACATGCTTAGAAATGCTGATATTAATAATAAATCACTCATTTTTACACGTTTTCTTTTCCTATTAAAGTTAACCTAACTAATTCATTTTAAACAAAAAGCCCTGTAAGCAGCTCCAAACAACATACTGACAAAAAAAGTATCTCATTTTTTCTAAGGTTTATTGAGAGAATTTGCATTATTGAATCAATGGTAACTAAACATATATATATTATAAGTTTAGACCAGGAACTACATAATATTTTGCACCTTGCCTGTAATGTTAGTGATGATTGATAGGGATATGTAAGAGTGAGGCGAGGTGTTACCAAGCTAAACAGAAGAATCTGTCTCCATGCTGCTCTGGCCTCAATAGATTTAATATAGTAAGAATCCAGTCAATAGTTAACGCAAAGAGTAACCAGTGTTACACTTGTCCTAGTAGTAGTGTTATTGTTGCATTAGTATTGAAGTTGTGAAGTTTTCAAAATCAAAGGATTCATCATCTCCCAGTATGGCCAGAAAATATCGGCAATCTGTTTCTTAGATGTTGTTTCTTACAAGTGGCCATGATGTGGTACTTTACTGTTCTATGGTTTCACTGGTCAGTCAGTCCACCATGTTGGTTTAGATTTTAGAATTTAGAATTTGTGAATTCATAAGACATTTATCTTCAGAGAATGAATCATCATGACATCATCATTGTGATCCTCTGACTTTTCTTAGAAAGTCAAAGTTTTTACTTATCCTGTGAAACATCCACTGGAATATCATGGAATCCCCCCTTTGGCTTGGTAGTTACTGCCCCAAACAAAGGAGTTCAAGTATGTTGGAGTCTTGTTCATGAGTGATGGGAAAATTGAGTGTGAGATGGCCTGGCGAGTTGGTGCGGCGTCTGTAGTACTAAGGACGCTGTACCGGACTGGTGTGGTCCAGAGGGAGCTGAGCCAGAGGGCTCTCGATTTTCCAGTCCATCTATGGTCCAACTCTCACCTATGGTCATGAGCTTTGGGTAGTGACTGAAAGAATGAGATTGTGGATACAAGCGTCCAAAATGAGCTTCATCTGCCGGGTAGCCGGGCTCAGCCTTAGAGATGGGATAAGGAGCTCGGACATACGAACAGAGCTTGAAGTAGAGCTGCTGCTCCTCCGCGTCAAAAGGAGCCAGCTGAGATGGTTAGGGCATCTGATTGGGATGCCTCCTGGGTGCTTGCCTTTGGAGGTGTTCCGGGCACATCCAACTTGTAGTAGACCTTCGGGGCAGACCCAGAACCCGCTGGAGGGACTATATAGCACATCTATAGCCTGGGAAGGCCAGGATTCCCCAGGAGGAGCTGGAAGGTGTTGGATGTAGTTGTTGTGTGCTGGAATGTGGCTGGAAAGAGGGACATCTGCTAAACCTGCTGCCACCATGACCCAACCCCGGATAAGAAGAAGAAAATGGATGGATGGATGGATGGATGGACATCCACTGGATATACTGACATGGTGATCCCATAATCTACCAATGAAAAAAAATGAAAAAAATCCATTTATTTAGTTTTTCATCTGTAGAAATATGTGTTTGTTGTTGTAATACTCATTTTGGCCACAGGAGGCTCTTGACTTCCTTCCTTCCTTCCTTCCATCATCAGGTCAAAATTTCACACATTCAGCCTCAGCTTGTGTTTAATGCTAATTATCAAATGTTGGCATGCTAAGTTCAGCCTCTAGCTGGCATGCCTTGGTAATAGTTTTTGGACAACATTAGAATTGTTTGGCACAGAGCTATAAAATCTTTGGGCTTGGATCAGTCATTGTTGGTTTTGGTTTTCATGGAATCTGTTGACAATAAGAAAAAGAATATTAAAATAATATTTCCAGTCGTGTCATCTGTCAGCATTGTTGCTGAATGGACTGAACATGAAGTGATGTGAGCTATACAGCAGATCATTGTAATAAATGAATCTGTGCATATTTCTATATGCTGCTTATGTGAATGAGAATCAATCACGTCTCCTGCTCAAAGTTTTTCAGTGCATTTGAACTTTGAGTGCAGTGTGCATTCTACGCTAACATTATTATTATTATGACATATGTATTACAGGTCTCGCACCGCTCACTATATTCTCTCTTATCAGGAGTGTTTGTGTGACATATGGATCTTATTGGCACTGTATAAACTGTATTCACAGGATTGGTTTGAGGGTTAGATCTGTGTTGTCTAATGGGATGAATTGTACTGTGTGTGCGTGTGTGTGTGTGTATACTGTGATTTAGATGTGCGGCCCTATATTCTCTCTGCCATCTTCATTGTTTTATCTCCCACACACACATACACAGACCTGACAGGCCTATCCAGGCTAATAGATAGTATTTTAAATCATATTACCTCTATTACAAACTGTTTTATTGTCCTAGCACATCTGTCAACCCACTGAGTGGCTATGATGTGCGTGCGTGTGTGTTGGTGTGTGTGTGAAACATCCAGAAACCAAGCTTTCTCCTCTCCACTGATGGTATCTGTTTAGGGGGAATTGAAGCCAGGCTGGAAGGGAGAATGTTGGTGTTGGAGTTAAAAGATTGAGCCGTAGGACATAGATCAGAGAGAGGAAAGAAAGGGACAAAGACACACGGACATATAGAGAAAGATGTAAGGAAGGAAGAGAACAAGGGATGTCTGGACAAAGAATAACATATAAACTGGGGGTGTAATCAGTGGTCCTGACCCCACTTTGTCAGCATTGTGTGTGTGTGAGAGAGAGATAATGAGAGAGAATGATAGCATGCTTGGCACATCTGAATCTAACATCTAGTAAAGGTTAGAGGTGGATAAGTGTGGATGAGCAGATATCTGTGAGGCTGTAAAGAAAATGTCAGTGAACTTAACTGGTCACTTGACCCAAATCACAGGAAACATATTTGTTGTGAGCTGCCTGTGGTGGAAATGATAGAGACAGATACAGTATATCAAAAGATGGAAAAATAAAAGGGAAAATAAACACCACTAGAGCCAAGTGAAAAAAAAAGCTCTTTCTTAATTTAATAATAACTTTAAGGCTGATGTGCAGTCATGACCAGATCTCCAGTCCAGCCCTGACTGACCCCCTCCCCATTTATCCCACTCTCTGTGTATTTCATATGTACATACATACATCCATTATCTGTAACCACTCATCCTCATCAGGGTCATGGTGGGGCTGGAGCCTATCACAGCCGTCATTGAGAGGTGGGGTACACCCTGGACAAGTCACCAGTTCATCACAGGACACATAGAGACAAACAACCATTCACACTCACATTCACACCTACGTACCTACTAGAGTCACCAATTAACCTATAGAGTGCATGTTTTTGGACTGTGGGAGGAAGCCGGAGTACCCGGAGAGAACCCACGCAGACACGGGGAGAACATGCAAACTCCACACAGAAAGACCCCAGCCGAGGTTCGAACAGGAACCTTCGTGCTGTGAGGCGATAGTGCTACAACTGCACCACCGTGCCACCATTTCGTATGTATTTCTATACATTTAGTGATTCATTTTCAGTAGCTTAATTAAACTAAATATTATTTGGTAAAATTCTAATAGGCTAAACTGAAATAATTCAGGTCTAAAACAAATCTGAACTCACGGTGTTACTTAAAGGTCCAGTGTGTCAGATCAGATAATAAGAATCATTTTGTTTTTGTTTCATATCTACCGATGCAGTGGGTACTCTTTCACAGACCGTCATGTTTCTACAGAAGTCTGCATGAAGACTGTGTAATCGTGGCTGATTGTGCTGCAGGTCTCAATCTTAGAACTGTGTCCGTGGTGTTTCCACCAGTGTTTTTGGGTTTGTCCCACTTCTGTTGTTGTAGGCTTTGTGTTTCTGCTTTAATTTTGTTCTCTTTGACCTACACCGTCTGGCTGTGAAAGTAATTCCTACAGTAGACGATCTGTCCTGCACGTCTACGTTAGACCAGCTGATCCACTGATCCAAAAAAGACAAAACTGAACTGCTGAGGCTGATATTCAAACACTTTTGTTTTGCTATTAGAATATTTGAAGATGTTATGACCAATGCCCCGTTACAAACAACACTATGAGTCAGTCAGTGCACCTCTGAGCTCTCTGTGGCTCAGCCACATTAATGGCAGATACCTTTCAAGAATAATGGAGCTGGAGGTTCAGCCCATGTTAAAAGTTCCCTGCAGGTTACAACTGATGGACAAAACATTTACAATGTGTACAATAATTTATATTATAAATTGGAAATGAAAGAACTTCATTTATAATAAGAGTGTTTCTGATTTAACTAAATGTGTTGAATGTAATTGTACATTTTTTTCAATACGTAAACGCAGCTACAATGATAATGGCTGTGGTTCCTCACAGTAAGATTACATTGATCATTCCCTTTAATATTCCAAGAATACAAATATTGTCCATTTATAAATGGTTTAATTTAACAATGTTGTTATTAATTTAAATAAATCACTAATAATAAAAACAAATAATATTTGGCCAAAACAAATCTTTTCTCAAGCTTCATTTTCTAGATTTTTCTGGAGCGCTCAGGTCACTAAGTGGACTGTCACTGTCTCAAACATCAATCATCACTCAAACATCACTAACTCTTTACAGATGATGAAGTTATGTTCAGTATTTCTAATAATAACGTGAGGTTGTGACAGGTCCCTCTGACCTGTGTTCTGACACACTGTTTGAACATATCATTGGACAAAACATAATTTCAAACAATTTATTAGCATTTACTGGTGAACTAAGCAGTGTTATGCATGAATGATTCTTCATGTTCAACAGATCAACACAAAGAACAAAGAGCAAGATCCTTCAGAAGTCCAGAGTGGTGTTTGTCAATCAAACTCATTCCTGAACATTATGAAGAGTATCTGTGTGTGTGTCTGTGTGTGTGTGTGTCGTTCTGGTAACGGGCAGCAAGGTCACAGCAGATAACAGAAGTGCACATGCGTATGTGTGTGTTACAGTGTGTTAGAGGTTACTGGGTAGAGCATTGATTTAACCAGTGCATCCAGCACATATGACTGGGAACGGCCCCTCAACATGGAGATGGAGAATGCATCAGTGTGTTGATGCATAAAGCTACCATGCAGAACACACTCTGATGGGACATACACAGACACACACACGCATACACACACTCACATGCTCTGATACACACATTCACGTTTGGCTCACTTCATCCAGAACGTTCTCTGATGGCTTTATCATTCTCCCTGCTCCCATACACCCTGCTGATCACTGTGTGTGTGTGTGAATGTGTGTGTGAGTGAGTGTGTGAGTAATATAGAATAATATTCATGGGGAATATTCAGATTTATAGTTGGGTTATTAATTGCGGCGGCGCTTTAAGTTATTCCTATTTTATGGGGCGGAAAGATAATAACCTAATAAGTTTCCCCTTGTGTGTGTGTGTGTATGTATGTGTGTGTGTTAGTGTGTGTGTGTGTGTGCGTACCAGGGCTTGCGTGTGAGGTCAGCGAGGTCAGTGTGTGTTTGTATTGTTTCCAGTCTGAATATTCAGTATGAGGTCCAGAGAGGCTGAACATATAGCTCATCATTACCAGCAGCAATTGTTTGACTTATTCTGTCACTGATAGCAACTATTAGCTCAGTCCAGAGAGCTCTAAAGGGACAAACCACTTATTTTAAGAATGAGTAATTGTCACTGTGATAGTGCAGAGCCGCCCCATCAGTAACTGTGAATGTGAGCAACTCTCCTCTATGGGATGTCACCTGCGGGGAAGGAATTAGGAAGCATTATGAGAGTGACTGAGGTGTTTGTTTAGGCATAAAGGGAAGGCATGTGTGTTAAAACACACTTTATTATTAATAAAAGAAACATATACATTTAAATGTTATTATTTAGAGATTAAGAGTTTAACAAGATGTGTTTTGGAATGTTATATTGAATCAGTGTAACTACTAACCCTCTCTCCATGATAAAACAAAAGAAAAAACAAATGAATAAATCCTGAACTATAGTGTGAAAGATGGACGAACTGACAGTCCCCTTCAACGACCTGCATGCATGTGTGGAATTATACATTGTATCTTCATAATTGGTAAAACAATTATGCACTGAAAATATCCCTCCAGAGAGACTAATACACAGTGTTTCAGTGATGTTGTGTCTCTGCCAGTCAGAGAACAGACATGAATCTGAGACAAATGGCTACCATGGCGACATATATGAAACGTAAACTTATGAAATGTAAGCTGACATTCATGTAAAATCAGCAAGTAGTGTGGTCTTTACAGATGTGGGACCATGTCATTGTTTTACAAGTCTTCATCAAATGTAATGCAACTTTTTAACAGCAGAGTAATAATATATTAAAGAGGTCATATTATGGTCTTTTTTAGGTTCATGCTTTTATAATATAATAGTAAGTACTATAATGACTGAGGGGAGCTCTGCGGTGGATGCAGTGGATTGCTGTTAACAGTGAGTTTCCAGCCTGATTGATTTAAAGTTTAAAGTTATTTCACTGTTAGCTAAGCATTAGCTAACAATGTTAATATTAGCCGCTCTTTGTGCAACACGTTTTGCATACTGCAATTCATTTTTTTTGACGACTGCATAGATTCTGTACGCAAACAAAAATATTTACTACTATATTCACGTAGGTATCATTTTTCCAACTGACACTCAGCAACATAACATTATCGTTCTCTCCTGCAACTTTACTGGATGCTGTACGATTTGATCAAACAAAGTAGATCTGTAAAATTAGTTTGAGTCGCTGGGTATGAAAAGTGTTAGCTGATTCAGCATGTGAGGGGAAATGAATTGATTGATGCGTACTTTTTAAATAACATTACATTAATCATTGGGTTTGGGGGAAGATATCAAGTCCAAGTGAGGTCACAAGTCATTGGTGTAAAAGTCCAAGTTGTAAATCTTTCTTGATTTTGTTGAGCCTAAAGTCATCAAACTTGTTACTCGAGTCTGACTCGAATCCATGAGAGCGGCATCAGTCCGTCTCTCTGATAGAAAACAAGCTCTCCCATTATTCTACTATTAAGTTTTTTTTCCCCAGAAACATCCAGTGAACTATTGATCAGCTCTATGCTGCGTTTGACAGCCTCTAGCGGTCAGTGTTCTTGTGCAGTTTTCATGCAGACAGGGCCAATTAGCAGCCAAATGAAGACTTATCGACCCGACACCACCAATTCACACGGCCAGCACGGACAGGAAGACCTCCAACTCCACTGGTACTGTTATTATTACTGTTCTCCACCCAAACACAGCTCGGAGTTCCCTCTGCTTGTGCTGCTCTGGTCTGTATCTGTCGGTGGATGCCGGTGTGATGTTAAAGAAGCACTCAGTGATATACTGATGTGCCTTTGTCACCTGGTGTGTGTGTGTGTGTGTGTGTGTGTGTGTGTGTATCTTGTTTTTCATCGTATTGGATATGTAAATGTATCTCCATTGTGTGTGTGTTGCAGGTCAAGCGTTCTTCTGGCCTTTCCATTTTGTTTGCCATGTGATGGGTTCATTAAATCCCTCCAACCATCCCCACCCATCACTATGCACACACACACACACACACACACACACACACACACACACACACACGTCCATGAGGGATGCTTTAAAAACTACTAATTTGATCAATACTTAATTTTTCCTCCTCAATGCTTTTTTCTCTGTTAAGCTGTGATAAGAGCAGCAAGGGGGGGCGGGGCTGTGTGCTTTAGTGTGTGTGTTTGTAAAACATCTGCAACTGGGTGTATATTATCAGTGTGTGTGTGTGTGTGTGTGTGTGTGTGAGTGTGTGTCTCCCTATCACAACAGTGTGTGTATCAGTGCTAGGAGCTGCCACAGTCTCTGGCCGTAATTTCCACATGGCCTCCTATTACCTGTGTGTGTGTGTGTGTGTGTGTGTGTGTGTGTGTGTGCGTGCGTGTGCAGACACTATCGGGCCATCTGGTAAATGGATAGGTTGGTGAGGTGTCGTCATGGCAGCCAGTTAGCCGGGGGATCCAAATGATGTCATCCCTCACCGCGGCAACACTTAAAGAGATAAGTTCCCTAAAGAGGCAGCCATTTATCAGCAGCCAATACACTGATACACACCGCGACACACACACACACACACACACACACACGCACACACACACACACACACTAGGTGAAATAGACACACACATATTGAAACATAACAACACAAACACACACACTCTATTGTTGAACCATTTGACCGCTCTAGCCCCCGTTCTCCATTTGTAATCACCCTGTCATGGCAAACACTGAAGGGGGGAGGGGGGTTACTGGTCACATCACTGTGTGTGTGTAGCATATATGTCTTGAAAGAATTCGACCTACGATGTAAGACATTCTCCTACAGTCACTGTGTGTTTCAAAAGACTGATACTGATATCTGTATTAGTTTGAAGCTGCTATTTTCACATGTGAGAGCTGCAGTCCTTTCAGGGTGCAGAACATTGAAAGAACGTTTATATTGGGTCAGCGGATTAACATCTGGTTGACCTATATGTCAATGAACTGTGGCTGGTGCTCTCACTTTTGTAAACTGAATAAACGAAATCATCATTTGTGTAGAAAAACATCTGCAGCTCATGACCACAAGTGTGAGAGACAGTGTGTCTCTACAGGACGTCAAATATCCTGTCATCACAAAGAGGAAGATATGAGCTGGTCTCCCAATGTCTAGCTCATATTTGGAGTAAATTTGCGGAGGCACACGCGTACATGGTTGTGTGTGTTAGCGACACCCCTCATTCAGGTTTGTTTGCAGAAAGAGTTAAATTAGAAACAGTGCAATCACTTCATGTAAACTAGTCAATGCTGAATGAAAATATTATTAATATTAATTAATAATATTAGAATTCATCCCCTCATCTTCTATGACGCTCAGACAGTCTAAAGTGTCTTTCAGCTTGTTGTTTCGGTTCCATCTCAGCACACCTTGTTCTCAGCCTCACCCAGCTGAACACTACCTGCTCAGCACCAAACAGCTGACAAAGTTTAGACATTTAGCAGCTCAAGAGCCGGATATTCTTCTCTGGAGCTGGTAGAGAACAAAAGCAGAGCAAAAAGAATATTTCATCTGTTGGACACAAACTCAACTCCAAATGAAGTCTAACATTGCTCTGTCTGTCTGCTGGATGTAGGCCACAATATCCAACTGTTTGCTAACACGTAAGAACTTCATAAGGAGATAATATGTCAGTGCTGCGTTCAAAAAATCAATTGATTGAGCTATAAGTGAAAAATACAGATGTGCAGCTACATGTGCTTAAAATACCAATTGTAAAAGCACTGATTATGCAGGATGGCCCCAGTCAGTGCTATATTATTGAATTATCAATCATTATATAATAACAGCATTTATTGTTGCAGCTGGTCGAGGTGGAACAAATGTAAATATAATGTTAAAAGTCCAAATAGTTGTAATATTGTGTCAGAGATCAGCCAAGGCTAAATGTGAACAGTGTTGCTCTGCTCTGTAGACATTCACACATTTTATTTTCCCAGCATCCATTGGGGTCCCCTGATACCCCTGTGTGTGTGTGCATGTCTATACGTGTGTGTGTGTGTGTGTGTCGGTGACAAGATGGCCTCTCTCTATTAGCTGTAATGGAGTCAGACTGAGATGTCAAAGAGAACAGGCTCTTATCAGAAGGAGTGAAAGAGAGATGGGGAAACGGGGGAGAGAGGGATGAGGAGAATTTAGAAGTAGGGTGGGAGAGAGGAAGAGGTGGAGTTGGAAAGACGCAGTGGAGGAGAAAAATATGTTTGGACGGAAGAAATGGAGAGAAAGAGATGAGAGGGAGAAGATGGGGAAGAGAGGCCGTTCACTGAGGAGCATGTTCATCTTGTGTCACATCGACACCAGCAGCCCTTCCCCCTGCTGTCCCTCCATCCTTCCATCCCTCCATCCCTCTGTTTCTCTGTGTCTGTAAATGGTCGGCTGAAGTCAGAGTCGACTCTTAACAGCTTCATGGAAATAAAAACGACTGCAGCTTTGTCTTCAGCTGGTGTTTAGAAAGAATACAGGACAGAGGAAAGACACAGGTGTAATTACAGCCAGCAGAGGGCGCTGAGCTGCAGTGAGTGCAGAATGAATGAGTGTGTTTACTATTTATGATTAACACAAGTCATTATTATTAGTGAGTATTTTTACTGTTCTATAAAGGGTGCTTATATACATGGAAAGTGCACGTCAAATTTGTGTATTCATTTAATTCAATTACTGCAGCTTAATTGAATTTAATTAATGTACATAATTAAGTGTAATTAATGTTGTGTAACCTCTTGAGTATAGCAGGGGCTTCCCCAAGCACCAGTTACAGAGTGAAGAGACGCCAGCTCACAGCTGTGCTACCAGCTACTGCGACACCCCAACGTCTTTAAAGACGCTTTAATTGATTTCATTTGAATTGATTTCTTGTAATCCACTTGGGGGCAGCGCAACACGCTGTAAACACAACACTAACATACTCTCAACATTATAGTTGTTAGTTAAGGTGTTTCCTAACAGCTGCATATTTAAACATCCAGCAGACGCAGAGCTGCGCAGATTACCATTGATTTGGAGTTGATGAATTAAAGTCTAATATTCACCCTCTAGCTAAACTTTGGTCTCCACCGCCTCCTGATTCAAATGTGGCTCTTTAGTTGCTAAATGCTTCACTTTGTTAATTAGTAGTTCAGGAGTTGTTTTGCTGGAATCAAATGAAGATTATGAGAAGAGTAATAGTGAACCAAAACAGAGTTATGGTTCTTAAAATCAAAACAATGAGCTGAAAGATGATAAATAGCTCAGTGTAGCGGAGTTGATCTGCAGAATCACTTGATAACTTTGCGGGTTTGTCACTATAAGTTTTCACATTACATGTAATTTGATCCATTTTTCATAGAACATTTTGATTAGTGCAGTTTTAAATTTCAGAACTTGTTGATACAGATTTATTTTTCAAGCTTTTGGTTGTAGATAATGTGTTCTACATTTTGCTAGTGATGACTGTGCGAATAACTCACTTTGACATTGTATATGCTTATCTCAACACCTCTCGACCTCAACGCAAAAAACACATTAATGCTAATGTGTTGCAATGTCAGTGGCTTTAGCTTATTCATTAACTTTGATCATATAAATTTTATCTTTGTTTTCAATGCTTAGAGAGAACCATAGACATTTCCTCGTGGGTGATGCTGAGCATCAGACACAAATAGGCTGGCAGTTTATTCAGCATGTTATTAATGATTATCTTTCAGATATTGTAGAGCCTATTTTTTAGCTGGTTCTGGAATATTTTAAGTCAATAAATTTGCTATTTCATGATATGACAGTTATATTTAGTGGCTCCTTAAAACTTAGCTGAGGTGATACATGCAGTCTTGTCAGGGTATCGAGGTAGGAAAACAGATATAAGTTTAACCTTTACATTTATTATTTTTCATACTTCAAGAACAGCAAAATCCACAAGCATAATCAGTGATTTTTTTTACAAAGGGTTTTTCCCAAAATTCAATTTGAGACATATTTGTGGTGATCAGCCGTTGTTGACAGTAACAAGACACTGTTCATATGTGCTTCCAGATGTTAAATATTTTAAATTATGATGTTCCCCTCAGGTATTACAGCAGTAATGTTTATATTCAGACCAAATGTTGGCAGCCACCTCGCTCCCTCTGCCTACGTTACCGTTCTCCCCAGCTGTGTCGTGTCATAATTCCTGGTAATCTCTTGAATGTCAGAGCAATTCCCATTCAAAGTTAATCAGTCTGGTGTGTTACGCGCCGCAGGAGGTTCAGCGTTCCTTTCATGTGTTTCAACTAAATGGGTGAGTGAGCGCTGAAAACATAAAAAAAGATAGAAGAGTAAATGATGTGTCTCCATTATAATTTAGTCGGGAGAAAAGATTCAGAAAGCAGAAAACGCTCCGAGACAAAGTTCAGCAGTTATTGAAGCACCACACTGAAGAAATCTGGATTTTCATATTTGTCCTTTCATTAAATGTCTCCATGGTTCTTCCTCAAAACTATTATTTTCATCTGCTACTAAGATTATTGCTAAGATTATTATTATTATATTTTATTATATTTATATTTATTATATTATTAAGATTCTTTTTTTCATGTAGAAATTTATAACACTGGTTCTCAAACTATGGTACATGTACCACTGGTGGTGCATGACCTCCTCTAGTGGTACGGGGAAGAATAATATTTTGACTCAATATTAGCCTGCTATGTAGTCATGTTTATGCCCGTAGAGCGCACATACCTCCATGATTGGCTATGAGCTTCACTGTGATGGCAGGACAGCACGCAGCGGTAAAATGAATGGTTTAAAAACAATCGTGGCTCCAGATGGGAAATATTAGGAAGAGAAGTGCGGATTAGTCCAACAGGTTCCATTCAGGATTCAACAACAGTCAACAAATAAACAAATATTTTTGGTGGAGCAGAGTAAAAAGACGGCATATACTAAATTATGAATAAATAAATTATATTATATTATTTTATAATTATATTTTCCATAATAGAAAAACAAACAGATTGCTTGGTCGTGACTTGACACTTGTCAACAATAAACCTTTGAACTCAGTAGAAAATGCTGTATTATCATTGATCAGTCATTAGTTTGTTTTTCTAATTATCTTACTGATATTATCTGCAGTCTGCCTTACAAGCTGCAAAGTGACTTCATTACATTCAACAACAACATTTTTCTTTTCCACTCTTTATTTCAGTCTCTGAGAAGCTTTTACATTTCTCATTATGTCGGTATGTCGCCCTATTCAAATACTTTTTATTGAACCAAATGATAAACAATATCTCGGACAGTTCAAATCAAATCAAATCAAATCAAATCAAATCAAATCAAATCAAATCAAATTTTATTTGTATAGCCCAAATTCACAAAACACATTTTGCCTCGGAGGGCTTTACAATCTGTACAGGGAGTGACACCCTCTGTCCTTAGACCCTCGGTTCGAGTGAGGAAAAACTTGCCCACAAAAATCCATGAGAACCTGCTGGACGAGAGAGCACAGAAACTCCAGGGAAGAAGTTTAGTTAACAGAATATGGTAGAAATGGAATATAATATTCATAACTATATTTTCATTAGTGTATAATCACTTTGAAAATAAGAATCTTTGTTTTTGTTACCTTACAATGAGACATTTATACCTACAGACACTGCGGGTCTTCTTTCACAGAGTCCTCCATGTTGTTTCACTGTGAAGGCACACTGTAGTTTCTCCCTCACACTAGGAAGGAAAGGGTGAGGTGAAGGGGTTGAAATTGGAGTCTTTTAAGGACGAGGCTGGTGCTATTTTGTAGAAAAGAGCAAAACTATCGCTGGATTTATCCTCCATAATGCCATAGAGCTCCATTGTTGTGAACAACCACTGCGTATTTAAAAGTGCTGCTAAAGAATACTCACAGATATGTATCAATCCATCAGTTTTCCAGAAGAACACTTTGTAAAGTGTGGCATTCTTAAAGGGCCGGTCCTGAAGTTGTGTTTACTCGACATGATGATTGTTGGATCTTAATGTGTTCAATGTTCTGAGTTTGTGTCTGCGAGCAGGAGACGTCAGTGCCATTAAACGCCTTGTGTATGTTGCAGCAGCACAGTGGGAGTGTGTTAAGCTGCCACACCACCTGGAGCACACACACACACACACACACACACACACACACACACTCCCTCCATATATCGTTCCCTGGGCTCAGTGCCATGCTCCTCATCATGTTTGTCTAGGCTAATCGCCCAGTCGCCGCCTCCTCCCTGCATTAACTTTGTTAGAACAGAGACACCTCGTTAATGACGGTGCTAATTGAATGAAATGGCCATACTAACGAGCATAAAACCTCCCACTCACATTTTGCTAATTAACAACACACTGGCTTAATTACAACAGTAGAAACACATGCAGCACTGCCTCGTTACTGTTAATTGCCGGGCTAACAGGGATTTATGGTAATTGGCTGTATAAGCGTTGTTAACGAGAGGCTGAATTAGCTAGACACACAGAGACAAGAGGAGAGCAGAGATGTGCCAGTGCTAATTAACACTGGGCAGACACTTCTGCTATTGGATGGAGCTGGAGGGGGTCTACAAGGCTGTATTGATCATTTGATTGGCCGGTTTAATATCATACTCTCCTCTGCTGGGAGCCAATGAGTGGATATATGATGCTGTGACTGATCCAGGGTCAGTTTACACCAAATACGGAGCAACCACAACAATGACATCTGAATGCAAGAGTCTGTGTGCTCCACAGAAATGTTACTCCTTTTACCCTAATCGACTTTGCAGCTAATGACACTACTCCTGTGTCTTCTCTTTGTATTGTTGTAGATATTATTAGTATTTTTATGGTCATTATGATCCATACGAACATCTTACTGGGTTTAATGAAATGAGGCACTTCCAGTGTGATGACACTTTGTTCATCTAAAAATAACCTCTAACTGTTTTATTGTATCTGTTTTTTATTGTTTACTCTCTACTGTTCTTACTGAGTAGACATCGCATGTATAGTAGTAGTATGACCGCTTTGATTTGATTAGAGCAACAACTCTTCAGAAACCTGTGTTGAAGACTACATCCATGTTTTATACAGTCTATGTTATGTAGCAATGAAGGAACACAACTTTGCTTCCCTGTCTACTGTGAAAAGAATGACAATATATTCAATGTTGATCAGCTCCCTTGATTCTAGTCTTATAGTTACCATTACTGCCCTCACAGTTAGTAGTTTAGGGTAGTCACATCAGGACAGAATAGCACAACAAATGAAAAATCACCTACCCATGTCATATTATGGCCTTTTAAAGATTATGACATTATTTTTTATTTGAAGTCATGTTTGTGTCCACCTGATGAATCTAAGTCCAACGTTCTCTCTCTTTTAGCTCAGTTTTTGGTCTCCACCAACTCCTGAGACAAATATCTGTGTCTTTAGCAGCTAAATGCTCCACTATGTTCACCAGCTAACTGTGTCTGTCTGCTGTTTCAGAGCTGAGATGGTAATGTATTACGGCAGGGGTCCGTGACCCCTAGGGGTCTGCAGAGGTACTGCAGGGGGTCCACCAATTTTGTCATGATAATTGACAATTTTCACCAAAAAAATTTGTGAGAATTAAAAAATATAATTAAAATGATATTGAGTAAACTGCAAGCATTAATATGCAATAATAAGCTACTTTTGACAAAAATTATTTTTATAAATTATTCCATTATGCATTAACATTTTATCAATCATAAACACATATAGGCTAATAACCCAGTATATAAATAGGTTAATAAGGTGAAATAAAAGGTGAATAAATATATAACATAAAAGCGCTCACTTTGGAAGGATAAATGTGATAACTGTGCTGTATTGAATGTTTATTTTTGTATTTATGTTGTGGTGTTTCTATGTATCTGTGTATCTATGTATGTATGTTGGAGGCTTTGTACAGACTGCGGCAACAAATTTCCTTGTAAGGACAATAAAGTATCTATCTATCTATTACAGGCCAGGCTTAAAATGTGACACATTTTTGTTATTACGAGGGGGTCTCTGTTCTGTTTGTCTCTCGTCCAATAAGGTTGAAGACCCCTGTATTACGGGCTTATCAGAGAGTGAACCAAAACAGTAAGAAGGTTGAGCAGGTCTTTTATACAGGAGGGGGTTGATTGGATGATGTGCTGTTTTGTTGAAAAGACGAAAACCATCAATAAAAAGATCCTCCATTGTGCAAAAGAACTCAATTGTTGTGAACAGTAAGTAAGTCAGTAGACCAGTGAGCTTGGGCTCAGATCCACAGACAGTGTGGAGAAGTAACAAAGTACTGAAAGTCAATACTTTAGTCTTTTCATGGAAGAAACAGAATAACTTCAGCTTCATCCTTTAATTGTCATATTACTACTTTTAATAACTCTAAATACTCTTTCTCATTGTACTGGAAGTACTCGGTCCTTTATGAGATGATGTGTTTTCATCGACCGGTACAGACCAGTTCTCCCAGCAGCTCTCTGCCATTTATTTCTCTGTCTTCCTCCCATACTCCCTCTTTCATTCCTCCCTTCCTTACTTCTTAATTTGCTCCTTCCTCCTCCTTGGCCCTCTCACCCTCCCTCCTCCTCCTCCTCCTCCTCCTACTCTTCTTCATATTCACTGGCTTTTATTCTCCTCCCTCTGATAAAGTGATTATGGTTATGTGTTCAGTTGAAGAGCATTCAGGCAGACACAGTCTAGATTGGTATGCATGTATTATTACACCGTGTCACTTGGTGTGTGTGTGTGCGTGTGTGTGTGTGTGTTCAGGCCCTGCCAGATCTCTCACAGCTCATTGGCTGTATATGAGGGAATGTCAGTTAGTCATTGGTTAAAAGATCTGGTTAGCATCCGTAATGGCCTCTTATTACTGCTCATGCCCAATGAATGCAAAATAAGTTTGTGTGTGTGTGTCATTTTGTGTGTGTGCGTGCGTGCGTGTGTGTGTGTGTGTGTGTGTGTGTGTGTGTGTGTGTGTGTGTGACAGACCAAATGAAACACACAGAGACAGAGTGTGAGGTAGAGTGACAGAGACACTGAGCAGACTGACACAGAATTAGATGTTGACTTGTTCAAGGATGCTCGAACTTAAACATGTTAATACTTACACACACATACACGCACAGACACACACACACCAAGCAGTGTTGTGTTCAGGACCATATGAGATGAGAACACCAAGAGTGTCTGAAGATTTTCAACATATTTAAGTCCAGACTGGGTTCACGATCGTGAGAATTGTGAAATAAAGAAGCATGATATATAAAATATAATAGAAGAGGATGTAATATTGTTTTTATTGAAAATTAGCCGGTAGGAAAAAAAAGTTCTATTATGTTATCTATGAATGAGATTTTATGATTTCCCTGAAGGTCCTTTCATGAGTTTTGAAAATGTAAAAGTTCAATAAACTTAAGGTCGTAAGGTGATTCAACAACAGTTCTGTCAGGCTGGCAAACGTTACACATTCCCCACTTTGAGGGTAGATCTACTGTCATCTCATAAAACCTGAATGTAGCCAAACACCACCTTCTTCACCTTCTTCACCTTCAGGCTGAAGCTAATTTGGATTACTACAGGACAGGCCAATGATTATCTCTTGTAGCTCACAATCAAAGGCTAAGCTAACTGGTAGCCACGAGGAAAAGCCTTTTCTAATTGTGTTTTCACCAAACATTTTAATAAACCCACTAGAAATGTGTACACCTGTTCAGTATTTAGGAGCACACTGTTAAGTTAACATTGTCAGTCTGTGGTGCTGAAGATGATGCTGCATCATTTTTTAAAGCAACTCACAGTTTTTCAGTTTGAGAACCGAAAGAGAAATTTGTCTGTTTGTCTGCTCAACCCAAACTTACAAAAATATCATGAATCATAAATGACCTTTTACCATGTGGATCTACCTTCTTGTATGAAGTGACTTTCTCACCTTTTGGATGAGAAAGCCAGAGATTGATATTTGATAGTCACGGGCCAATCAGAACCTCATCGACAGTGTAGTGAATATGCAGAGAATAGATTGGTGAAGATTAAAGGAGAGGAAGTTCATTGGCAGATCTGAGCCTTTTTTTAACTCAGTGTTTATGTATGTACAGTAAATTGCCAAATCACTGTTTAACCCTCTGTTGAATAACTCAAAAAAGGCTATGCAAGGTTGGTGGTTTGATCCCTGCCCTCGCTGCTCAAAAAAGAGATTGCCAGGCCAAGGTGCCCCTGATTGAGGCAGTGTAACCCCCAATTCAATTCAATATCTACACTTATAAACTGCTGATGAAGAAGCCAACAACACTCTCTTCTAAATCTCTTCTTTGCACAGGAAACATTGTTTTGATAGTGAGAATGCAGAAGTCTGTCCAGTTTGTTAATTTTTAATGAATTACTGAGCCAAATAAAACCATGTCGGCACAACGTTCAACATTTTATAATATCAAGGCCAGAAAAGACACATTTCTGCTAATCTCTATGAACAGATATCTGCATATGAATACACATGAGTTTTAAAAAAGCAAATTTTGCTAAACCTAATCATCGTCAGATGATAGCCACCTCTTTGCTCTCCACATGGACTGTTCACCAACTCAGTGACTACAAACAGAAACTAGAAAGCTTCTATTTTAGGAAAACATATCATAACATTGCTGTGCATTTCATTCTGCCAGTTGGGGACCAATTAAAAATTTTTCCGCAACCAGTTTATGTTCCCAGGCCTAAGTTTGGGAAACAGTGCATTAAAGTAACTTTGCATACTTAATGGTCCGCAAGCTGTGCCTTATGTTCAAAGTGTTGTAGACGATCTAAAGAAATGTTCAGAATGAAGACAAAGCTGACTGTGCAGTAAACAGCTGTCAGGCTGCTGCACCTTCATAATTTATGTTCCCAGGTGGAAGTTTAAGTTTAAGAAAGTAAACTTTGATTGATTTAGCTGCTGCTGGAGGAAGACGTTCCTCTGAATCTCATATTAAACATAAAATGAAGCAGTGCTGGTTCCTAAAAGTTTGATGAAAGTGCATTTATGAAAGGAAAGGTCACTCTGTCATCATTTGTGTATTGGACCTTCTGTACAAGCAAACAGCACACACACAACAAACAAATAGAAATGAGAAGATACCTGAAAATATACCATGAAGAAAGTGACATGTCAGCCAGAAGAGACGAGACATGAGACAAGAAGATGGAGAGGAGGACCATGATGACAGATCAACTCCTTTTCTTATTTTTTCATTTAAACATTGTCTCATTTTAAATCAGTAATCAGTCCGTGTTGATGATAAAAGACATGAAACATGTAGTTTGAGGTTCCTCCTGCAGGTTCTGGAGCTTCCTTAGATGCCCCCAGCCTCCTGTGAGCAGGTTACCATCATTTCTAAGAGGGTCTTCAGTTGTGATGCTTTTGGGAACACCTTTTAACCTTAAGAAGGTTGGTAAAATAGATTTACACTCATTGTAACCTTAAGGTGCTTTTTGGAACGAGACCCTGGATGGTCACCAGTGATAATGTCCATGACTGAGAAGACAAATGAAAGAGGAAGATGAAGAAGGAGGCCCTGCGGTGAGATGTGAGGACTTTAATTCAAAGTAAAACACTGACTTCAGAAAGAGTGCTGCTACAAATGAGCTCCTCAATTACAGTACCAAAAGTAGATTATATGTAATTTGTTACTTCCACTCTTTCTGCTTGTATATAGTGAGTGTGTGCTGTGTGCATATGCAGATGAGCAGTGTGTGTGTGTGTGTGTGTGTGTGCGTGTGTGTTGCGTTGTGACAGGGACTAATGTCTAAATCAGCCAGACTCCATCGCCCTGTCGCCCCGCTCCCCTACAAATGTCACCTGTTCCCGGCCAGTGATTTGCATAATGCAAAGCTTCTCAGTCGTAACGGTCCGATTAGCGGCGGGGAGCGCCAGGACCATTCCTGGTGCACCAAGCCGTTAACGGCTCCTTTTGCCGGGAACAACTGTGATTAACTGAGGGGGGCGACGGAGGGGAGGGTGAGGAAGAAGGGGGGGTTGAGGAGAAGAAAGAAGGAGAGGAGCTAGCCTGAAAATGTTCACACTCTGGTTGTATTAATTACAGACAGACAGGTCGGCTGCAGGTGACATAACCAACTGATGACACAGTGCGCGCTGAGCTGAGGACGAGAGGAAGGATGGAGGATGGAGGAAAAGGAAGGAAGAAGACGAGGAGGACCAGACATGGTGACAATACAAGCTACAGAAAAGCTTCAACAGTTTATTTCCTCAACAGAAATAAAAAGAAAAGGAAACATTTAAAAGACAAAAGTCACTAAACTGGACGTGAAGTAAAAAAAAAAGATTTCAATTTTCCGGTTGAGGCGAGGACGTGATTGGATTGAATTAATTGTAAGAGGACCAATCTGTATTTACCACATAATTACAAGGAAATCACTTCAGATACTGCTGTCTCTATTTTCTTTTTCTTAGTAAATTATTACAAAATTACAGACTAATTAAATCATCAGGGTCTCAAACCTCATGGTTTCAAAGCAACAAACATTCTGGATTCTGAGAAACTGACAATATTTTTCTTTTGTTTTGTTTGTCCTAAAAATAATCACATTTAATTAGACGAAACTAGAAATGCTGCAATCATCCCAACAATACTGTATGTTATTTTTTAACAGAGAATAGGATGCGCAACTGTCATTTTATACATGTTATAATGTTATGAATCCACTTTTGTTCCCCGTTTTTAACTCAGTTATTTTCATGCGAGGCCTCTGTGCAGCATCCGAGTGAAACAAAATTAAAAGAGAAAAAAAAAAACATAACATACTTCAATTTTTTCAATTCATGTGCATTTGTGTATCTTTATTTTCTGTGTAATTGCACCCATTTCTGAAATATGAGATGTCTTTGCTTGATGTATGTGTGAGCTGAGGGTCAGGTATCATGGTTCTGTTTCATCATCTTGTTCCCTCTCTTTTCTCTGTTCTTGTTTTCTGTACTTTCTCAGACACTTTCTGTGTTTTCAGTTTTCTGTCTCTGTCTCAACATTTAGGGCAGAGTTTATAATAAATAATAAATAATGAAACAAGAGAAACTGAATTTAGAAAACTAAACTTAGAATGACCTGATCTAAATATCAGGATTGAGATAAAAGTGTTTAAACAAAGTCAAAATATCTTTTTGCATGTAGTTTCGACATGATTAATTATTCAAATGGACACACACTGTGGGAGAGTCTCTCTGTCACTCGGTTGTACACAAACAGTGAAGAATGAAAAAACTGAACATGAGACAGAACTTTCTCACCTCTCACCTGGCTAATGGCTGCATGTCAGCGTTAAAAGTTTTATCAGGTACAGAACCATCAGACTGTTTGAAGAGAGGGATTCACACGCTGTAGATCTGACCAGCACACTGCTTGAAGTTAATAGATGGACTGTGATGACTTCGCTCAATCTAAAAGGTAGTGAACTCTTCCACAACCAAAACATTCACCCTATGACTCTGCTGTAACGTGTCATTATTGAACACACAGTGAACAATGTTAACAGGAATCATGATGACTTCTGAACAGTCCTCTCTCTAACAGAGCTCTGTCTCCCTTAAAGGTGCCAAAATACAAATAAAATCAAACTCTTTTCTTTCTGTCGGCCTTTCACTCGCTCTCTCCCCTTTCTCTCGTCCCCTCCCTCCCTCCCTCTCTCTGCCCCTGTGTTTGACAGATGAGGCAGGGATGAGAGGATGAGGGGATGAGAGGGGAGATGTGTTGCACCTCACTTCTCTTTCTAATGTCTCTGGCTGCTGGGAAACCATGTGGAAAACTAAAGACTATTAATGCCACAAACAAATCTCTCCCAAAACGGAAGCTCTTTTACATGTTTTAGTGCACGGGCGGGCTGAGGGCTTAATGACATGGAGAGAGGGGGGAGATAGAGAGAAAGAGGAGGAGGGATAGAGAGGAAGATGAAAGAAGAGGAGGAAGATTAGAGAGAAAGGGTAGAGGAAAAATAAAGGAAGATGGAGTAAAGAAATAGAAGCAAAAGAAGAATGTGATTGCTGAGAGGAGATGGAGGAACTTAAAAGACAATCTTGAGGAGGACAAGTGCTGGGAGGAGATGGAAGAGGAGGGAGAGCAGAAACACCGGGCGAGGATGAGGGGATTAAAAAACAAGCAGAAAATGAGAATAAGAAGAGGACAAAGAGGAAACAAGGAAGAGAGGGGCTTAACTGAACCACCAGGGTGCTCCATGACATCAGTCTGAAGCAGAGATTTAAATACATGCTAACATACAACGCTTACATATACATGCATGACAATGATTCATATTCACATGTTTAGCAGCTAATGTGAGATAGAAGTACTGCATGTCATTTTCATTTGTGGAGCTTTGGCTCCTTGTCCTGTTGGTTATCTTTACATCATGCTCACTAAAGTGACTGCTGACATGAGGAACACATGCAGTGATGTCACTAACAAGAGGTCAGACGAGGAAAGAGACACGAGCAGTCAGTGATCAGACGGGTGGAGCTCAGCCACACCTGAGCTTTAAAACAAACCAGACCAAACTGTCTGCTGTAAACATCCATCACTGTTTCAACTCACATGCTTATGATAGTGGTGCACACTCACACCCCTGTGTAATGTGATTACTCTACCACTCTGTAAATACGGGCCTTAACCCTGAAATTTTGAGTATGGGGTCATCCTTCAATCAATAAATATTGCAATATAAATAAGTTATAATAAAGAATAAAATAATTATTAAATAATCAAAAATGATATGAAACTCATTCCAGCCTATAATCTGACTGAATCTGACTGAATTACATAGTGTCTGATGGTACAATTCAAATCTAAAAATATTTATGTTAAAATTAGTTTTTTTATTAGTTTTCCTTAAACATGTCGTGTTAACACGTTCACATGCTACAGTCAGAATCAGCGTCAGAACTGTTTACCTCGGTGTTTTGGTGCAGAACAAACATAGAAAGTATAGAACAATATAAAGAAGACAAAAATATAAGAAGATAAAAAGTAATAAGCAGGTGTGCAGGAGGGCGCCTGTGATGACAGTTCAAGCATTAAAGGATATTACAGCTCAGTTTATTTATTCACTTATCACTTTCTTCTTCATTCTGTGAACACAACGATAAAATGAGGAAAGATTTTTATCAATTGAAACTAAGAAAAAAAATGAAGTCATCCTTCAAGTTCACTGCTAACATAAGTTAGACAAAGTGTTGGTTATTTTAGTTTCCGACATGCTTTGAATTCAGCCTCAGGCTAAATTCTGTCTAGTCAACACAATTATTTTTGCTTATACTCATGTCTAATGAGTGTAACAGTTAAGATGACACATAATTTGATGTGGCCTTCTGAAATTACACATATCGTTCAATATGCATCTTGTTGAAGCTCCATAGTCTCGAGCTACCTCAAAGTCTAACCTAAACCAGCTTGTTGGAGAAGAATGATGACTAAACATGTCCGACTACGCTGTGTTGATTTAAAAACAGAGGAGCTTCCACAGGCCTCAGTCAAGTCTAATTCCTTTTTATAGGTTTCAGAAGTTAACAGCTATTCCAGTTATTAACCTGCATCCACTGCAGATAGCCTCAGCTAAGCAGTCCAAGTCTTAACCAAGCCTTCAGTGATAGCATCACAGTGTCGGAGTGGAAAAGAAGCGCTCCCATTAGATGTCCAGCTAGATAAATAGACTATAATGGGTTGCTGGGGGTGCGTTTGGTCGTTTGGCCTGACGCTCCCATCAGATGTGATCTCAGGGTCGCCGCCATGAATCAGGCAGCGGTGCGACGTCATTGGTCATCCTGACAGCTGAACAAAGCCCAGCAAGTGGGGAGGGACAGACGCCGCTAATGGAGCCAGATTAGGATGGGTGTGCTTTGTAACTCGGGCTGGCACTGCCGGAGTTGCTCAGTTAGATGTGTGGGGTCAGTGACTTCTTTATGAGATACCTGAGCAAGGCATTGTGGGCCGGTGGTGGCATGGTGGCACCATGTGTATTGTCTCTGGAGCTGCAGAGCATATGACGTGTTCCTATGATTGTTTTTAGATTTTATGATGTGTGTGTGTGTTTTGTGTGGACGGGTGTGTTAGCGCAGAGCCGGGTGGTGTGGTGTGGTGGTGGGGCTGATAAGAGGCAGATAAAGCTTTAAGGACTAATGGTTTCCACTAATGAGAAAACTGGCTGTGATTATGACAAATAGGTGGAGAGCAGCAGGCTAAGCAGCGACATACAGCAGCTATTGTTAGGCAGCCGAGCTTCAGCATCTCATTACACCTCCTCCTGATAGACCTTCTCCTCCTGACGGACCGGCCTCCTCCTCTCCTCCTGATAGATTAAACTGCTCCTGATAGGCTGGCCTCCTCCGCTCTTGAAAAACTGGAAGACTCCTGATAGATCCTTTGATGGCCTCAGAACACATAGATCTGTCCATCAGGGTCAGCTCCATCTCCTCCTCGAAAGAGTCGGTCCAGCCTCACAGAGGCGTAAAACTTGAACTGAGATGACCCTCATCGTCACCATGAGCTCATTCCGTTGGTAAAGCTACCCCAATAACCACGTTTAAGGTTGATGTCAACTTTTACAATTGACACCAACCAGGGTACTTTTACTTTATTTTGGATTTCATAGAAATGATTCTTTGAAAAGTTAATACAGGAACTATTTGATGTTTTAGGACCATAATAAGGCCATAATAGCAAATATTCTAACAGTGTTAGAGCAGGGACATCACGAGGCGGTCAGTTTCCCGACTCTCCTAGCAGAACATTAAACATTAAATTCAAATTCACAAGTCTTTTTATGACAATAAAAATCAATTTACAATTAATTCAATGTTACTCACTGCATTTAGGCCCAGACAAGACAGCACATGAAAGTCTTACCTTTGGCCAGTGTCAGTGGAGGATTTTCACAAAAGAAGTGAAAACTCTGAGTGATCTAACACAGACACATTCAGTGTTTAACAGTGTCTTTGACTCTTGTGCAGTCTTTCAACCCTTATCCTGTCTGGAACAGTACTCAACTCTAAAATCATATCCTGTTTTTAAAATTTCACAGTAATTACACAATTTATAACTCATACAATGGGTTTAACACTGACAGTATAAAGAATGGACAGTGTATGAGTGATGTCACCCACAGGTTTCTGAAGAGCCGTTTTGAGCTCAGAATCTGTGTTGGCTGTCCTGCCTCCTCCACCTCCTGGCTAATCTAACCTGAGGTGGGCTGAATGACGTCTGGGTGCTCAAACAAACCATCTGTAACAGCACCTAATCAAAGCAGCTACACTGTTAATTCTGCATAACTTTATTATTTTATGTTTTAAGATATATTTTTTGGGCTTTTCAAGCTTTATTGTATAGAGACAGGAATGTGGGGAGAGAGAGATGGGGAATGACATGCAGCAAAGGGTCGCAGGTCGGCTAGGACTAAGTCTTCGTACATCGGGTGGATGCTCTACCGACTGAGCTAACTGACACCCCAATCCTTCATAACTTTAAGCCTTAATATAATCTGAACAGGTGAGTTCTATAAAGGTTTACCCTCAGTACAGTTGTCATGAACGGGGAAATTAGCTATAGAGACCAAAACTGTTTTTTGTACCAGGCTGTAAACATGTTTATTTCTGCTGTGAAGTTGGACATTTTAACATGGGGACTTATGGAGACTGACTCGTTCTGTAGCCAGTCTCATGTGGACGTTTGAGGAACTGCAGTTTTTGGCACTTTCGCATTGTTCACTTCACAGACACGGAGGAGGAATTTTAGGACCTCGGCAGACTCATCTACCATATGTTAAATGTATCCACCAAAGATGTAGCCAGTCTGAGGAGTCACATCATCAGTTAGTTTTAGGTTTCATTTGCCTTTCACCATTTCACATCCTGGCACATTATTGTGCTCACAGGCTTTACAAATTTAAACCTTCAGGACACTGACCCCCCAGTTTTCCTCACAGGGAAAGGAACGCAGCTGGCTTTCTTTGCCGATGAAGAGATGGGACATCACTGCTGTATGCTGAGAAAAAAATGAACCAGCCTCTGTAGTGTGTAGTATGTCTGGAAGCAAAGGTTTCACCTATTTTACTGCTATTATAGCAAACTTTACAACATTAAGAAGTGAAACAACACAATGTGAGGTAAAGTTTCATTTCACATCAGTTTTGAAATTAGACGGAACAACCTGATCTTTTTGGCCTTGGCTCATCCTGAACTAAGACCTTCCACAGATCTCTTACCTGAGCAAAAGACAAAGTCGACTTGGGCTGGAGGAAAAGGAAACAACAAATGAAAGCCACCTATTATGTTCAGACAGTGGAAAAGTGTGTGAAGAAGTGAAGTCTAAATATTCTGCTGTGTATATTGTACACTCAACCGATACTCATAACTCCAACTTTCATGATTTCCATTTTCCTTCCTGGATTGAACGCTGGCCTCTAGATGTTCAATAATTTTCATGGGCCATGAAACCTGAGAAAGAAAGAAATAAAAAATGTATTTTCTTTTTCATGACGGCTGGTCTGCTGCTATATTCTACTATGTCAGTGTATGTTAGAACTGAACTTTGAATATATTATAAGGTTTAAGATATGCAGTATAGTCGACATTCTTTCTTTTAAGTCCTTAAAGTATTTTCTTGTGAACACTGAAAAATGATAACCTTAAGCCTGAAGTGTTGTGGAGCTCTCATCAAACATCCTCATCATGTCACTCTGCTTGTTTTTGATTTGGCCCCCTCACCACTCGAATAATTAGACCACTTATCTCTGAGCTTGCAGTGCATTAATATAGTTTAATAGCAGTTGGAGTATATTAATATTCCTTAACCTCCGCTCCACCCTTAAGATCCCACCACCACCCTTTAACCTTCCCTCCCTCCATCATCCCCTGCTTTCACTCTCTCTTCTTGTCTCTCTCCTCCAACCCTGTACCGTCAGTCTTTCCTCCACCCTCCGTATCGCCTCCCTCTTTCCTCCCCCTCTTTCTTCAAACTCATTTCAGCATGAGATTATAAATGGAGCCTTGGGAAAATGTGATAAATCAATTAATCATTTGTAGCTGTGTAGCTTAATGAGTGAACTGAGGTGTCATAATTAGTTCTCCCAGTATCAATCATTAAAGTGCAAGTTTTGCTGATAAACAGGCAACTGATGAGAGCAGAGACATGGCTGAGAGTCTCCCGCTGTTACTGCTGGGAAATCACATGATAAGATGACTAAATGTGCATTAATGAGCTGCAGTTTACAGTACTTTATTTCTGCCACACTTCAGCTGCATCTCAACAGACAGAGTCAAGCAGACCACAATAATTTATATTTCTTTTATCATGTTCTGATTTGGGAAACTTACATGTGTCACTGAAAGTTACACCTGGATTATACTTTGTAATGTTAGTCCTGAAGTCTTTATATCCTTAAAGTAAGCAGTTTTATTAGCAATATATTTTTATTTTTATTATCAAAGTATCAAAGGTAAATTATTCATCATGCAGAATGAACACTTTCATGTATAAAGTTAGAATAATTTTGTTTTCAGACACATTCCTCTTTTTATCAGGTTCATTGTGGATTCATTTTCACTCTGATATGTTTGGAAGACATTGATCAATAAAGTTCTGAGAAGATACACTTTATCTATCAAGAATAAATCTTATTGTCACAATCATTTCATGAGAAGAGGTCAAAATGGCCAACAGTGTATTTATTAGATTATTTTGCTTTATAAATAAATATCTAAAATTATTTTTTCCACTGAAAGTTCTGGGAAAAAAACTATAATGTGGACATGAGTTATTATTTTTTTTCCATGTGGTTGTTTAATATTTCTGACATTTTACATACATTTTAATTCATATCTATAGCTAATCTGAGGTATGCCACTTTACTAAAATATTTCAATTTTCTGAGTCCTTCTATTCCACATTTCAGAGGAAATATTTATATTTCAACAGTTGCTGTTGAAGTATAAATAACTTCAAATTTTCAGGTCGTTCTGCTTCAGGGGGAGTCAGTTTGACAACACGTAACAATCTGTGTTCAAGATAAACTGCTGACGTGACGTCCACCGACTCAAAGAAGAAATGGAAGCTCGGTCAGCTGATCACAGTCAGCACAGTCACTCACTGTGGTCAATGACTTCACTTGATGCTGGTAAAGGAAAAGAAAGGGGGTCACAGAAGACATATGAGGTCACTCCTCTGACACTTATGATAACAACTGCATTTAACATGTATTTAACGAGTTTAACATGTTTTCATCTCAGATGTCACTTTCTAATTCACCTGCTGTCGTGTACTGAGGGACTATTTGCAACATCATCGACTTCTGCAACAAGAGGTGAAAAAAAAAGAACACCCTGTGCACACACACTGGTACTTACACCAGCTATATGGGTTACAGCAGCAAGGTGCTTATGAGATGCTTATACACATAATATATTACGTTAATAAGACACTATGTTAATAGTGTTGAGACATTTATTAATATTCTGAGTTTCTTATAATTGTTTATTACATCATCACTGACAGGTTTGAGTTTAACTGAACAATCACTGATCAATGAAAAAGTGATAAAGTAAGCTTTTCTTGTTGCTTTATTAATATTCCATTATGCATTTATTGAGAGTTAATTATTGTTTTTGTACATCAGGTATGTAGAAATCTAAGAAAAATAAAGCAACAACCACAGCTTATCAAATGAATATATGAATGACACAAGAGGTGCTTAAACTCAATAAATGTGTTTGTAAGATTATACACACTTAAACATTTTGCTGCTAGTAAATGTTTGATATACTAACAAAAAAAAAACACATGTATGATGCTAACCCTAACACATATAATTGTATTAACATATGTTAATAAGCACATTCAGACCCTTATTACCCATTACTGTGTGTGTTTCCAATGAAAATGGATTGTGAAAATCACACAAGGCCTAAAGTTCACTTTGTTTGCACTAAGGACACGCACATTTATTGATCATCCAGTTTATTAAGCACTAGTCGGAGATGTCTGAAATGAAATGTGCATCACGACCTTTGAGCCTGCGTGGCTGACTGAAGCCTTCAGGTGGTGTCGTTGATCTAATTTAATCTGGTCTAACAGTGAGACGTCGGCCCGCAGTGTGAGTCTGGAGTGGATGTGTGTTGTAGCCTCTTTCATCAGTGTTTAAAGAAAGTGCCAAGGCAGAGGTTAAATAAATGAAGTGCTTATTACAGGCCTCGCTCTGAGGAGTTAAGCTAACTCATGCATATATAACACTTACATTTAGAGGGGGTGTGACTGTGTGTGTGTGTGTCACAAAGAAGAAGGGTCAGGGAGGAGGTCACAGGCTCATAACTGTTTGTGTGTGTGTGTGTGTGTGTGTGTGTGTGTGTGTGTGTGTGTGTGTGTGTGGCGTGCTAATGGTCTTTCCAGCCTGGGAAATGCCCCAGTGAGCAGCCTAACTTATGGAAATCACAACCTCAACGCTGGAAGCCATTATCAGACTCATTTGCATAAAGACTCTTTCAAATAGGTTCCTGAAGGCCGGGACACGCCCCCCACCCCCAATTCCAAACACGTGTGTGTGTGTATGTGTGTATGTGCATCCAATATTCCTTTAAGGTTCCAGTTAGGTTAGACAAAAAGTTAAGCCTCACCCCCACGTCGCCCTCTCCCATCGATACCCACTCAAACCAATCACAGTGTGTGTGTGTGTGTGTGTGTGTGTGTGTGTACACTCTACACATACATGTGCGAGGTGTGTGTTTGTCAGGAGTAACACAGGCACACAGGGCCACACACACGTATTTACACACACACACGCACACATCGCTGGATGGTAACAAGCCATTAACGAAGCCTTAATTGATGAGCTCGTTAAGATCTGTTATTAGAGAAATTGATTTCAAATAGCCACTTTAATCTGCTGGCCAGGGGGAAACAGGCCACAATGCAAATTGAAGCCGCTAAAGTACATAATGGAGCAAGTAATTCATAGATTTCACTTTCACTAATTAATAATTGGAGATTGGAGGGGGTGGTAGTTGTGTGTGTGCGTGTGTGTCTCTGTGTGTATGTGTGTGTGTGTGTGTGTGTGTGTGTACGCTGGCTGACAGTCTTAATGTGGGTCTATTGTGCATCTCTTGTTATTAATTAATGAGCTTTATTCCCAGGCAACCTATTAGTCATTAACAATCTGTGTGTGTGTGTGTGTGTGTGTGTGTGTGGGGGGGGGAGAGAGATAGTATTCTGTTGGGTTTGTTCATGATCAAGAATAGATTGTGGTTCATTATGAGTAAATATTAAATGATCAGATGGATATTTTTCATCTTGTTTTAGGTTTTATTAGACACACATCTCATTTTATCAGCCTCATGGTAAAGAGAAATGAATGTAGTTAAGGGAATAAATATTCAAATCTCTGTGTTTTTGCAAATCTTTTGAATTTTTTTTTAATATATTTTAATTTTATAAAAATGAAGTATTAAAGTGTACAGGACATCAGACTGTCAGAGACAGACGTCTGGCAGCATCAAACATCCAGGTCAGTTTTCAGCAGCTCAAGTGATATTTGTGATTAAAAACAGGTTGTTCAAGTGTACAAATTCACACCATGTGCTATCATGCAATATGAAATAGTAACAGAAGTAAATTCAGTCAGTTTCCTGTATTCTGTCCATACTGGACAAGTCTGCTAATCATAGCTACATCCAGTATCAACTCTCAATACCAATACTGTAACATGAACTGTTCTCACACTGCAGCTGCTGATATTGTATAAAGTGAGATGTTTAAACACTGTCAGTGTAACTCGTAATTTGACACTTCATAGAATTATATCACATCTTGTTTCTCTATAATGCATGTTTTAAACATGTTGAAGATATTAAGGCTGTTGGAATATTTTACACCTGGTGTGTTTCATCTGTTTCTGAATGATGAATGTGTGAAATATTGATCTCCTCCTGATCTCCTATCTCCTAAAATATAACCATCTTCAGCACTGAAGGGAAACAAGCTAATATAGTTTGTATGAAATATGTTCTGTTACATCCAAAGTTAGATGTGAATACTTACTTTATCTTAAAGGACAGGTTTACAGTTTTTCAAGTCTGTTGTCAACCTAATTATAGTGGCTGAGCAACTTTTTCAGTGTTCATATGGAATACACAAAATGTTCAACACCATACACTGTAAACATTCATGTAAAGAGTAAAAGAGTATATAGAGATTCTAAGCAATTTTGATCCTTGGTACAAAACATGCAATACTTACATATAATTGACCCTAACCAGTATTTAGTACATAACATGTGAGCAAAGTTGTAGGTGTTGGTGCCAGTCTGAGGCCTGTCAGACAGACAGACAGACAGACAGACAGACAGACAGACTGTGCACTATGAACACAAAAGCTTTGTGAAAAAGCAGCATTAACAAACATGGCTTCTGTGCTCCTTACGTTCTGTCACTGACGTGGTACCAACGAGTTTCTCCTCTCTCTCTGTATGACTGTCTGATTGTTGCAAAGCAATGTTGATCAATGATCTTTACAAAAAAGTTGATGTGTCTCCTTAAATTGACCGAGTAGAGTTTTAGTGTGACAGGTTTCACACACTCACACAGACCTGGAGCTTAACAGGTCATGAACCAGACTGTAGGTGTGTGTGTGTGTGTGTGTGTGTGTGTGTGTGTGTGTGGATGTGCTTCAGCCAAGTAGCACCATTTAATCTCATCTTTTTTTATCAGTCGGAAAAGGCAAACATACACACACACACACACACACACACACACACACAGTGTATAATTCCAGCATTAGTGGTGGTATTAGCCAGAGTGGGGCAGGTACTTAACACTGAAAGGACTGAAATCACTTCCCAAGGGAGCTTTTATACAATGTGTGTGTGTATGAGCGTGTGTGTGTGTGTGTGTTGAGTGGTAGATAGTAGCCATTGTCAGCGGCCTAGCTTTCTGATTTCTGTGTGTGGCTTAAGCCGGAGGAAGTGCGTTAGCGGCTGTGCGGCGGTGGTGGCGGCGGCGGCGGAGGCGACTCTGGCCCCCCTGCGTTGATTTAATGTGGAGAATTGGCTGCTGCTGTATTGAATCAGACTGGGGCCCATATTGTTCGGCTGCAGGGGATTACACGTTTAGCAGCTAGTGATCTGGCTTCAGTTATAACGCCACTCGCAGAGAGAAGCAGCTCTTATCAGCCACTGGGAGCCCAGTCTCTGCCACATTCACAACCCTCCAATACACTTTAATTGAATTTCTTTTTAGAGACAGAGAGGCTCAGACGGCTCATGGCATTCAATTTACCACCTCCCCTGTCAACGTTTAGATCCCTCACCCCCTTCTCCTCCTCCAGAAAAAGGAGGCGCCTTCACGCTACAAAAGGAAACTTGCAAATACCATATTTATCTCTGTTCCCTCTCTCTCCCTCTCTCTTCCGCCGTTCTCCTATCCATGTCAGTTATTATATCATTTCAATGAATACTCGCCAGGAAATGGGCTTATCTCAGTGGCAAAATATCTATTTCTTTCAGGCGTTGATTTAGTGTGTTTAAAGCCCACGGCGAGGACAGACAGACTGTCAGCTCGGCGCAGCAGTAAAGCAACGATGCTATCTGTTGGGAGCTGAAATACTGATGAATGGAGAGACAGAGGAGGAGGATGTGGAGGAGAGGGGGGGGGGGGAAGGAGAGGATGAGGGTGGAAAAAGAATGAGGGTGGACGGAGAAGAGATGAATACAAGAGGAGAGAAAGGATGAATGGAATTATGAGGAGGTGAGATGAAGTGAAGAGGAGGAACTAAAGGAGCAGAGAGGAAGAGCAGCCGCAAGGCTGGAGTTTAGGGTTGTCTCCACGTTAACTTCCACCTGTGACCTCCCTCCCTTCTTGTTTCTGTGTTCTTCTGGAGAGCAGCATTAATGAAAGTGTTGCAGGACAGTGATGTGATGTGAAACTTGTCTTCAATGATGCACCAAAGCTGGAACTCTCAGTTCTCTTCCGTGCAGCCCGGAGAGGCGTTTGCGTGTTTCTTTTATATTTGTATGGATTGCTGATTTGATGCACGTGTCCAGCAGGAGGCAGCGTCACATTTGGCACAAAGTAAAGAAAAAGAAGAAAAAATCAGAGAGAAATCAGATTCACCGTGGTGACGGTGTAAACAAAGCACTACATCACCACGTCCTCTGCTCTGCAGTGATAGTATGAATAAAACACTCATCACGTATTTACATGATGTCTCATCATATATAATTTCATACATAATCATCATATAATTTATATATCGTATCATATAATAGTATATAAGTTTATAACTGTAGTTCATGAAGTTGTAAGGTGGACAAAATACTCAGAAGGTAATGCAGTCCATTGAAACACCACAGCACAGCTCTGATAACACTGAGTTGTTAACATTCTACTCACTGTAAACTAACTGGTACATAAGTGTTATTGGACAGCACAATAGCAAACACAGCCACAGCTTCATTTTCAGGATCTTTTTTTGTTATTGAATCAATAAGTCTGAGCTAACCACAGACATAATACTTTAGTACACAGTACTTTGGCCTATTAGAATTTCTGATAAAATCAGAGCAGAAAATGGAGCTAAACAACATCACTGTGCTAACCAAACACACTTAATGCCTCTTTTCATCCTGGACTTATGGTTCCTCTGGACTCTGGCTCTGGTCCTAGTACGTTACTACATATTCATACAGAGTTATTCTGAAACATTTAGATGCTCCTGTTTTATACTTACATATTTGAGATATTTCTTTTTAAGTTTTGTTATCCATGCAAGACTCAGCTTGAACAGAAAATTACAAGTTAAGTTGATTTTTCGTTGCATTGCCACAGCAGACAAAAGGTGAATAAATACTTGAAACTACAAACATCAGATTTAATAAACTGACATCATCCTTTCTTTTAGAGTGAGATGCAAAAGCAGTTTGCACTGCAGCACTGTCATGTTTTAATGGGCCTTTATCTAATGGTCAGCCTGGAACCTGCAGGCAGTAGATAGAAACACACATTTGTTCACACACTCAGATGTGATCCGTGTGTGTGTGTGTGTGTGTGCATTTGTGTGTGTCAGTGACATCCCTGGCCAGAGGCCCTGAAATCTAACATGGTTTAACAATGTCACGGTGTTGGCCTTCTGCTGCATAGCACATTCACACACACACACACACACACACACACACAGATGCAGGGCGGTTGCTGCTGTGTGTGGAGGGTTATAGAGTCGAGCAGCTATTTTTCTTTTCGTACTGACTGGCCGAGTGGCCCTGAGACACACACACACACGCACAGACGCACAAACACACAAATACACAACACACATATACACACATGTATGCAGCCATCTCATCTGGGCAGTATAATTCCATTTGTCTGGTCCAGCAAGCAGTTGGCTAACTCCATGAATTATTACAATCCCGTAAGGCATCTGGGGTGCCGCAGCACTGGGAGGCCTGTCTGTCTGTGTGTGTGTGTGTGTGTGTGTGTGTGTGTCCATGTGTGTGTGTGTCTGGCCTCCATCTACCATTTAAGTTACCATGGAAGATGAAATAGTCACACACTCCCAGACACACCCACGCACACACACACACACACACACACACACACTCTTCCTTTCTCCCTTATCAGAGTGTGTGTATCTTCTATCTTCAAATAATGTTTTGTCTCTTTCCTTTGTGCTATCATGCTGCTACAAATGGAAAAACGGCATCTCATTCCTCTCTCTGGGGTTTTTTAGCAGCTCATTTTTTTCAGCTGGGGTCATGCGTGTGTGCGTGTGTGTGTGTGTGTGGTAGTTGCGGGTGGCACAGTAACAGTGGCAGACAGATGGCCATTTCTCTCTCTCTCTCTCTCTGACCATGTTGAACATTGCCTAGAAAGATCATCGGAGCAAAAAATGGATTTCATTTCAGCCTGTATTACAGGATTTAAAGTACAGCAGGCCCTCTGTAATCTGAGAGCCCTTTGTATTATTCTGCGCTGATTGAAGTAGAGTTTTTGAAGTGGAGGCAGAGTTCTTTTTTTTTTCTCTGCTGAAGTGAAATGGAGCTAGTGCGGCAATACAGACAGAGTTTTTCTAAGTGTGAAGCTGCTTCAGTGAAAGAAAGCCGAGTTTTCAAATGAAGTGAAGTGATTGCAGCGAGTTGTTTGACAGAATCCAGACCTGCAGAGATATAGTGGTGTCTTCAGTCCATTGGGCCAACATTCAGTTACAGTACTGCAGGATTGATTGATCAAATGAAGCATTTACAGTGTGTGTGTGTGTGTGTGTGTGTGTGTGTGTGTGTGTGGGTGTGTGTGTGTGTGTGTGTGTGTGTGCAGGTGTATAGACCGATGTAGTCCTTAGTCCATGGTGACATACTCAGCAGGAGCTCTGCAGGTTGATTAGTTACTGTACTGTTTGATTCATTGAATTGATATTCCATATTTTGACTTTTATTTTGAAGTATATGAGTAGTGTTAACATTAGAAACATTAGCAGCCATTGTAGAAAAACCTCAGATGATTATTGAATTTCATTCTATAGTTCTAGCTTTAGATTCTATCATAATACTGTACCATAAACCGAGTTAATTGCTGAGACCTCCGATTGCGGCAACTAAAACTGTTAGCTTAGTCCTTGCCAAAGAGGCCCAGGGTTGGATTCTGACCTACGGCCCCTTCCTGCATGTCATTCCCCCTCTCCCCAAATTCCGGTCTGTCTTTAGCAGTATCTGTCAAATAAAGCTTAAAGCCTGTGGTTGTAGTGCATACTCCAGTGTTCCCAGTTTACATCCTGTGATATATCATTCCTTTCTGTTATGTAATGAAGACATGAAAATCAAAGAAAGAAACTGCAGCAGTCAGACTGAAGTTTGATACTGTAGTATCATCACCCAAACAGTAACCACAGCTTTGACCTCAATACTTGTCCATGCATATTCCTGCCTAGAGTTCAGTCCATGCTTTGCTTTCAAGCTGTTGTGAGATGAGATGCTGGCCTACAGGAAGCAGCTCCACATTTGTGTCTTACAAATCCAAAGAAAGACTATAAAGCTCTAAAATCCAACTTTCATTTAGAACAGACTTCGAATACCGTGTTAGTTCACAGCATACTATCACACGTTATAACCTTTTATCACAGGCACTGGCTGTCCATACATACGGCCTGTTTCAAACTGAACATGTGACGTACAAATTCATTCACTTGCCTTGAATTCTTGTGTATTCAAACGTACTATGACTGTAGTACATATGAACTATGAAAGATAATCATAGATACAAAGATTAGATAATGAAGATTTTTTACTATATGTCTTTATTTATGTCTTGAAGCAGGTACAAGGAACATTAGTGTTGATTCTGGCTCCCCCTGTGGACATGAGTGGTAATGTTTTCAACGCCTCGCTGGTGGCAGACATTAAGAAGTTCATAGAAACAGTCAGCCTTCTCTGATGGTCTGGTTTGTTTATGTAGGTCATATACAGGCATCAGTAATAAACTGTTTCATGTTGTTTGTGTTACCGGTGCGGCTTTACAAGTTATGAGCTAACAAAGCATTAAAAAACATGAGCAGATGGTGGCAAAAACAACTGCATTTTTTTTTTTTGTCTAATAGGGATGTGAAAATCACACAATCATCTCATCTTTCAGGCTGATTTAGACTCAGGTAGGTAAGAAAAATGCGGCGTTTGTAATGGAATATAACAAGAATGAGGTCACACTCACCTACTTAGGGCCACTAAAAGTCTAGAGCTGCTGAAATGAGCTGAAAGAAGCTAAAACGCACTGCAGAGCTGAGGGTGGGTGATAATTCTCTGTGCGTTCATCACTATCAGTGACCTCTTTCACATTACATGTAGTCAGTTGACCCATTGCTAATATAAAAATATTGATTAGTGCAGCTTTAGGAACCTGAACTACTCGGTCATTATATTGAATTGGGCAATTCTAATCACATTATATTAGAATGGACTGTTATTGGTCCTACAAAGTCTAATTGGACCACTGTGTATTATCATATCACCCATTTAATATAGACTTATGTCTCAACTTAATTGTACCAATTCATATTGTCATTACAACGACCAAAGAGGTTCCACCAGTTTTATACTGATCAATACCAGAAATATAAAAATCAATCATGAGAGAATCAGATGATGTTTGTGGATCTGACAGGAGTTTCATTTAAAGAAGGCCTCATGTGTTGGTTTAACTCTTCCTCAAACCTTTAAACAGGAGATAGTGTGTTCAGTGTCGCTGTATTCCATGTTTATTATCACTGATCACAGATTGTATAATAGGCATTCTGTGGGTGTTACTGAGGGGAGTGGACGTGCAGTGTTGGGGGGTGCTACAGCAGCTCCTGCACACATTCTTCATAGACAGTAATCTTAAATTGGATCTGTTGGCTGCTTTCTTTTAATTATGCTGTGATCCATGGGAGAACTGCAGGGAGGTGAGGAGGGCAGAGGGAGGAGGGGGGGGGGTATGATGCAGTTTGATTGATTTCATATCTTATAGAACTGATCAATAATATACTGCTGGTCTATTGGAAGGTATTAACTTTTATTGAGGCTATTCTAAAATTCAAACTCCCACATTATGATTCTCATTGATTTATTTCAGGAGAGTTTTAGGGTCCACCTATGATTTAGATTCACTTCCATTTTTACCATTATTCATTATGTTTGTTGCATGAAAACACGACATTAAGATACTGAATAATATACAATTTATTGGATCAGCATGATAGTTCATAAAGTGATATGTAAGGCACCAAAAAGGGTACCAACAGGACCCGACAGGGATGGTCCTGAAGTGGAAGAAAGGAGGCTTTCAGAGCCACCATGGAGGATTTTGAAGCCGACTGGGTCTTAAGTCCTTTTTTCACAGTTGCCATAGAAAAAAGGCATGTGTGGCATGCTTGTATGTTTTTCTATTGCACCCTCGCAGCAGGAGTAGCCACCATGACCTGAAATATTATGGCCTGCTGTGACCGTCTCTGCCCTCTACTGAGCTCTGCTGCTGAAAACTAATTGACTCAATATGTGTGGTCATGCAGTCAACACGTTTTTGAAGGGCTCGCCATTTTTAGATTTCAGTGCTTCCAGTGCAACACTCCTACAGTGTTTCACTCCTATTATGTATGATATATATGTATGTACATATAGAATACATTTTGTTTGTGCAACTGAATGAATGCCTTCAAATATAAACTGTCAAACATTTGTATCATTCAAGACTGGAAAGTCATAAAATCTCTCCTCACCTCAAAGCCCCCCGGTCACGTCTCTGTCATGTCGTGGGTGCAACGCTGTTTTGGTCCGTCCTGCACACGACTTCAAACCTTACCGGGAGTGTTTCAGAAACATTTAGCCTGCCAGACTTTGTTTACTTGCTCAGATTTTGTCATTTTCCTGGTTTATGTGCTTCTAAATATGCTTCTACATGTGTAAATATGCTACGTAGTTAATTTGTTTCCTTTTTGTCTGTTTCTACGACTGGCAGTTTGCACAGGGTATTTTATTTTGAAAATCCACTAGATTCGCTATGCTTTTTCTGTGTCTGGCTTCCTGTCAGCTTGACGTGCTCTGTATAAATTGACGCGGGCTGCTCACGGCGTCCGTCAAAAATAGAACAGCTGCGTATTTCACGTGGAGCCGAGAGGAGGCCCACTTCTGGGACGCTTCTGAACCGGACCGCGCCGGAGCCGGTGGGGTTTGAAACACTGACTAGAGCGGCTGCGTATCACTGCGGTGACCCCCGCGCCCTGTGGAATTTGAGGGTCAGGGAGCGATCAGGACGGTAATGAGAGGAACCAATTAGGGCGATTGCCTTTGCCACCAACAGTAAAAGGATGCCAACTAGCAGCTAAACCCAGAGGAGAGCTAGGAGCCACAAGAGCCTCCATCTTGTATTTTCTCTAAAAACTGAGTTTGGGTAAACTGCCATAAAGTCCTCATGGCTGATCAATAATTCAGTCTTTCAGCAACAGATGCCTGAAATCTCAAACTTCTGTATTAGTTGGCATCTAAATGTTGCTCATTATGCTGTCTAATGATGTCTCCGCTATGATCAAACATTACAGAGCAAATCAGACCTTTAAATGGTAATATCCTCTGAATGGAGCATTAACTGTTAAGTGAACTTAATAAGTCTACCTAAGGACTGTGTTAATGGGCGACTCTTTAACGACAGAGAGCCTGAGGAGAAGATGGACTGAGAGATCAGAGAAATTAAAGAGAGAGATGAAGAAGGCGGAGCCCGAGAATGGAAAGAGGGTTGACGATAACGATCGTTAAGTTTTTATACCATTAGATGGTGGTGGGCCATTCGGACCATAGACAAGCTCTTATTGCAGCCACCCGATTAGCTGCTATAGATACAATTAAGGCCTAAAGTTAAAGAGACTATTAGATGGAGAGGACTGTTTAAGTTAAAGCTGGGAGCATTTAGCTGATAAGAGTTAATGGTGTGTTGAAGTTTAGGACAATGCTGACTGCATCCGCTGGGAAAGGCCTGGACAGTATTAATGAACCTTTTCTCTGTCTGTCACTGGTCGATTGTGTGTGTCTCATGTGAAGGACACAAATGAAGTTCTCTGATTTACTGACTTATTAGTTATACATCAGTGAAATGATCTGAATTTATTCTCACTGTTTAAATTTAGTTTTGTTCTTTAAAACATGTAAATATAAACAGTTATACGCAATCTGTGCAACCCTAACCCTTATAAACTTGCGATAGATAGATAGATAGATAGATAGATAGATAGATAGATAGATAGATAGATAGATTGTAAAAACGAAACTGTTTTTTTTTACGGCAAAAAACTGGCAGCTATGGTTTCCAGAATTTTACCGTAATAAATACGGTAAAACATTTTCATTATTGTTATTATTTTATTATGGTAAAAGGATATTCGTACTGTGGAGTTCACGTTTAAGGTTGGCGTTTTATTCCATATTTTAAAATGTCTCTAGATTTTACGATGAAAAATCGACAAAAACATGACCGTAAAATATGCCATTTAATATTATGGTGTTTTACTGTACAATTAACAGTCTCTAATATAAAATACTGCTTTATTTCGTAGAAATTCCCTGAAAATGGTGTATAAATAAAGGTTTTGAAATATGACAACACAGGAAAGCACAGTCATACTACATGGCATATTTTGTCATGTTTGTCATGGTTTGGCAGTTTTTTACCGTAAAATCGACAGACATTTTTTACAGTATAGATAGATAGATAGATAGATAGATAGATAGATAGTCTGAAGAATGGCTGTAGTCCTCAGTGTCTCATGGTGAGCCGTCTATATCTGTCATTGGTTCTTTTATTCTCTTTATTCTAGTTTGCATGAGCAGTTGAATCAGATCAAATGCTTTCTAGCATAGACGCTAAATGGCTCCCATAAAATGCTTTCAGGTGGGAGTGGTGACAGCAGCGTGAAAGACAAGGGTTTGGAGAAGAAATGTGAATTTAAGAGGGGGATACAGATGAGAGATTTAAATGGCTCTTCTGTCTGTCTGAAGGTAGACGTAGGGCTAGTAAAACTCTGCCTCTGAAGCTGTCACTTTTAAATGAACAGTCTGATATTTGGGGAAATATGCTTATTCGCTTTCTTTCTCTGAGAATGACACGAGAAGACTGATGTCTGACTGATGTGTGTACGGTGCAGGTGTCAGAATGTGGTTAACCTAGCTTAGCATGAAGACTGTAAGCTGGGTAAACATCTAGCTTAATCAGTAGTAGACAAACAGAAATAAGCCTATAATAAAGTAATTATTAATAAACTGAAATCTTATTTAAAGGTAGAATTCTAATCAGTGTCTATTAGTATGACAGAAATGAGAAACCAACCAGTGCAATATTGAATCATTAGCAATAAATGGAATGTTGCCTTTGAGGACTTCAATTCAGAGTTTAATAGTTTGGGAATTTTACTTTTTTTTCTGAGTGACATGAGAAAATTGATATCACTGTGACGTCTATGTGTTAGCACAGCCAGAGTGGAAGAACTGGTCTTTGTTCTTGGTTTCCACAGCTAGCTATTTCTTTTATAGCGGGAGTTAGGTACTGGAACTATTTTTTCACAGTTATACATCTGCCAGTGAGGATTGTTTACCAAGAAATAGTTCCAGAACCCAAACCTTCCTCAAAATCCACAGAATTGAAAGTTTGGAATGAAGAAATGAAAAAGAAAATATCTGATTCACCGGCTTTCTCACTATTGGCACTCCTCATTCACATTCACTGTATATGTCACTCAGCCACTGCTGTCACTCTATCATCAAACCATCAGACGCAAATCAAATTAAACTTCTTCTTGTCTTTATTTCACAGCATAGACTGCGAGCCAGAGCAAGCTGGGTACATGAAATAAACCAAGCCAGAACACAATAGGTAGAGTGTCAGTTTAGTCCATGAATCCACCTGGAGCGTGCTCAGTTTCAGTCACATTTCAGACTGTGGAGCAGTTTGACCGCTCTGATTGACTTGCGTTTCTCCAAAAGTTCAGATTCTTTGCGACAGATTGCTGCTTTTTTTGGCACCACCTGTAGCCAAAATAGATTACCCTCGTTGAAATGAACAGGAAAAGCTGTGTTTTCTCAACAACACCAGATTTGGTCTGAATTAGGTCTTCCAGTCTTTATGCTAAGCTAAGCTAATCATGTCCTGCCAGCTCCACAGTTAACACATGGACGTCAGAGCGGTGTAAATCTCTGTATTGTCCTTGTTTTCACCCCTCCATCTCTTCCTCCTTTTGTATTGTTTCTTTTATCTCCCCCTCTCCTCCCTTTTCTCTCTCTCTGTTCTCTCACTCATCTGGTCTTTCCCGTCATCCACTATCTGTCCCACTACACCTCCTTTACCCATCTACTCCATCTCTACTTCTCTCCCCATCTCTTTTCACCACTCCATTTCTTGCCTCCTCATCTTCCATCCTTCCACTCCTCCTTTTACCCTCTTTACCACACAATTCCTCTCTCCTAACATCTTTTGTAATCCTCCCTTCCTCCCTCCCATCACACCTCACCTCCTTTCTCCTCTGTCTCTCCTTCCCTTCTTTCCACCCCTCTCAGCTCCTCTCTATTTGACTCCCTCCTCTCTCACTCCACACCCCATTTTTCCATCCCCTCTCCCTCCCTCCCTCACTCCATTCCTTACCTCTCTCTCCCCTCACCCTCCATCTTTCCTCCTCTCACTTCATTCCTCCATCTCTTTCCTCCTCTCACTTCATTCCTCCATCTCTTTCCTCTTCATTTTTCTCCCTCCATCTCTCTGTCCTTACCTCTTTTCTCTCCCATCATCCCCGCTTTCTCCTTCCTGCATATGACTCCCCCATTCTTCCTTTCTCTTTTTCTTTCACATCCTTCTCACCTTTTTTACCCACCACCTCCCTCTCTTTCTCTTTCTCCATCCCCTTGTTCACCTCTCCCACCTTGACCCATCTCTTCCTCTCTGCTTTTGTGCATCACTCCCTCCCACTTTATCAGTCTCTCCCTCCTCTCTCCCCCATCTTCCACACTTCCCCATTCCCTCGGCCCCACATCTCTTCCCATCACCTCTTCACGTCCCTTCCCTCTTACCTCTTTTCTCCCCTCCTTTCCCCTCTCACTGTCCCCTCTATCTCTCCCTCCCTCCCTCTCTCCTCCCCCCTCTCCCTCCCTCCGTCCTAATAGCGCGGTGACAGCGGCAGTGTTTCTAATCAGAGGTGAGGAGAGCGAATGAGCAGCCGTCCGATCCTCTCTGCTCTCTCATCAATCGGCTCTAACTGAATGGGAGCAAATCTCAGCCGGGACAAAATTAATATGTAGCAGATCTGCGGCGCGCTCGCCTAGCCTGGAATTGGAAATGGCTTCTGTGCTGCCTGACCCGTATCCGTCCGCATGTGTGCGTGTGTGTGTGTGTGTCAGGGGGTTGTGGCGGCAGATTATTGGAGAGACAATTGGCTGTACGGCAGTAATCAGGAGAACACTGAGGTGTGTCTATCTTATGACTGCTTGCTGACAACCCCTTACAGACACACACACACACACACACACACACACACACACACACACACACACACACACCCTATGCACACACACACACACATGCACCAGGACACTTTTTTCCCCCCTATCCAATTCAATCAGACAGTCCATCCGCCCTGCAGAGCAATGTGGCACTGCCCCCGTGCATGACAGTATCAATTCAATTACCCAGGAAATGGATCCATATTCAACCCATATAAACTCATACACAGAGCCAGGAGGGGCTGCTGCTGCCGCCGAGACAAAGAAATGCGCATTTACCCTGTAATAACTTTCATTTGGACTGGCTTTGAAAACCATTCTCAGCCAGGCATTTGTCGCTGTCACATCGCGTTATCCACAAATCAGGTTTACAAAATATCAATTCAATTTCTGGCGTAGCGCGAAACGCTACGAGAGAGAGAGAGAGAGAGAGAGAGAGAGAGAGAGAGGCTGCTGAGGGGCCCCTTGTGGCTCGGGCAGATTTCCAGTCAGAACTAATCAAAAGCAGAGCAGACCATGCTAATCTCTTCAATTTCATCCTTTAGACTGCTGTCTTTTCCCCGAGTCGTAAGCTCACACACACACACACACACACACACACACACGTGCACGCATGTTTGTTTACACAGGCACACACACAGCAGGTCAGATAAAAACATGGACGCTCAGGCAAAAACATACATAACACAGACATAAAGCCATTCATAATCCACACATAGAGTATATCATACATACAGACACACTCTCTCTCTCTCTCTCTCTCTCTCTCTCTCTCTCTCTCTCTCTCTCACACACACACACACACACACACACACACACACATACACACACATAGGATCATCCTCAGGACTGTACTGTATCTGTGCAACTCCTCAGTGTTTTGTAGCTGAACGTTCAGAGATAACTAACTTTTCTTTGGTATGGAGGGAAAGAGTGGAGTATAATGAAGCTGCACAGAGGATGGTTTAAAGTTAATGGGAGGCAGGAGGAGGGTGTCCCCTCAGGGCAGCAGGGTGGTGTAAAAGGGAGGGAGGAGTCAGCTTTGAAACCCTCCCTCTGCTGAAGTGTCTCTGAGCCAGACACCAACTGCAGAGCATGGATTTCAAATGGATCTCGATTTGCTCATTCCTGTGAATCCTCACGGTCAGCCTGGTGACTGTGGGATCAGCTGTGAGCTGACAAACACACATCACACACACATGTTCATGTTTCTTAATTTTTCTAACCATTTAACTATAAACCGGTTATTCATTACTGCTGATCACCATGAGTCCTACTCAGACTGTGAAACCAGCTGTATTAAGACAAGTCCAACAAAATGATTTCATAACATCACCTGGGCCTCTCAGCTCGCTCTTGGATCATATACATTGTTAATTAAAAGTTAGGAACAACCATCCTTATCTAAACATATGAAGTGAACCACATGAATGTGAGTGTATGGATGGTTCTGCCCTGATGTAGATGTAGATGTGTGATGATCAGGGAAAATCTGTAACAGTGTGTCTCTGGAAAATCTTTGGAAAATGTCTGTAAATTTACAGTTTTTGACATTTATTGTGTTTTTTGAGCATTATACCAGGAAGTAAACGTCAGGATATCTCTGCTTCTGCTGCTTTGAGTCTCAGTACTCTCTTTTTTATGTCTCCATACATTTAGGAAAGTAAAATACTAAAATGCCTTTTTGCACCTGTTTAACAAAATGTGTCAAACTGCTAGCTTTGCTCCTGTGACTGAATAGTACTCAGATCAGTTCAGACCGTGTCCCTAAAACACAAAAACATGAAACAAAAATGAAACATATGAGCAAAATAAGATGCTGCTACAATACACACTAAAGAGTGGTGTGATATGAATTTATTCTCTTCTTTGTCAAGAAATAGATTCCACTCAGCTCAATGCTGACATTTGAACATGTATCACAGTTAAAGTTCTGTCAAAACATGAATAATGGCAAAGAAGTCCAAAAGTAACAACTAAAATAATATAATAAAGTCTTCAATATGCAGACGTGTATATCAACATCACACTTCAGGAAAATAAATTCAATTAATGTCTGGCATAATCTAATTTTAAATGAGGATATTTAAATGTTCACGTTTCTTTCTGTAGCTGATTTACAACACACTCATCATAAATGGATGTTCACACTGATTTAATTTATCTGATTTACACTGAACTAATTGTACACAGCTGAGAGGACAACGTGTGAGTGAAGAGATCAGAGAGGAAATAATGACATGATCAGAAAGTGCAGGAAAAGAGGAGAGTGAGGAGGTGTCATGGATGGATGGACAAAGTCCTTCACACTGATAAAAATCCAGCACTGGGCAGAAGAACTGATTACAGCATCCTGCTTTCACTTTTCCCTCCTTTCTCTGCTCCTCCTCCTCATCATCCTCCCCTCTAACACCTCCTGCTGGCTCCTTTCAAAATCATTTCTGAAAGCTAAGACCACTTCCTGTTTTTGCTCATTTAGTTTTTCTTTCAGATGTGACAATGTAGAAGATTTGTTCAAGTTTTACAAAAATGGAACAATGAAACATGTACACTTCACTCACCATGCAATGTTTTTGGTAAAGTAACAAGTTTTATTTTCACAGTAAAAAAACAAACAAAAAAAACGTTATGATGAAAATCTCACTTTGTTTATGTTTGTGGACCATGGTGGTCAGTTCAGACAACTTGAGCTGGATCTGAGAGGAATCTCAAACGTCGATGCAGCATCTTAAATTCCTAAACGAAACATATTAAAACATAACTTGAACCAGTTGAGCCGCTTGGATGAGGCACACAGGAAACTGGAGGCGTGGCTGGGAGGTAGATAGGCAGTGAACACACACGACACACAGCTACAAACCATTCCAGAGAGAGACAGAGAGAGAGAGACTTATTTTATAATACTTGCAAATGCTTTTATTGACTCTTTATTTCCTTCATTCATGCTGAGAGTAGCATTTGTGTTTGTGTTGGAGGACGGCATGGTGTACTTATTTTTTCCACAGTGAAGGTGGCAACCTTCAAGCCATATGATAAAAAAGGATTTTTTTAAACTGTGAATCATGCAAAGCTACTCTCAAAATATAAAGCCTGAAACAGGCTGCAGGCATGTAGTGATATTAGTTATTTGAATGTTCAAATTCAAATTTATAACAACACAAATCACAGCTCCTTGCTGCCTCGCTGCTTTTAATATTGTGTGTTATAGAAGAAGAATCAAATTCTCTTTACTTTTTATTTGTTTGGTTATTTTAAGTGTTCCTTTAGATAAAAGGTTCATTCGTGTCTTTTCTCAGCTACAACCTTCCATGTGACTCATTATTATCTTTTTAACTGCTGTTTTGTTTGATACACACACACACATTATGTCTGCTCCCATGTCATCTTGTCATATTGTGGTAATTTAATACAGCTGGATTTCTCCAAGTGGAATATCTTGTCATCAGTAGTCCAGATCTGAGATCAGTTGTGTAGTTTATGCTTCCAACATGATATCAGTCTGTCTTGTGGTTTAACTGAGAATCATTGTTCTGATTTGTTCCTTTGCGTGAACCCCTCGCCTCTGAAAACATCTGTTTCTACTCACTTATTCTGATTTTTGCTTTCATTTTCATGAATGTGTAGAGGCAGGTGGCATGAACAATGTGGCAGTGTGGAGTGACAGGAGTATGAGGCCGTTTAAAGGAGGACCTGGAGGTGAGAAGCAGCTGAAGAGCTGCCTGATGAATCTTCCAAAAACAGACTGATAAAATATCAGAGCAGATTTTCAACAGAACACACACAAAATCTGTTTTTTGCTAAATCTATCCCCGCATGCTCTTTTTTGACTTGCAAATTGAATTAGTTTAGCGCTTGTTCAACAGATTAGTCATGAATAAACCTCCGCTCTCTGCTCGGTCGATCTGAAGAGGAGTGAAGAAGGATGAGGAGACGAGTGGAGAGGAGCAAGGAGGTGCTGCTGGCTGCTGTAATGTGTCTGCTGTTGTGAAGTAAATTCCTAATGAAACGCTCTCTTCTTCAATAATCAGACACATGGAGCTTCCTTCATCTGGAAACTGTTAGCAACACAAACGCACAGCGCTTCATGAAATTATCCACAGACACACTTTGATGCAGACACACACACACACACACCCGCACACACACACACACACATACACACAGATACAGCGTCAGCTCTCACAGTAATTACACAGTTGCAGAGAGCGCCGGGGCTCAAAACGCTGTTTAACAAATCAATTTGAGAATGCTTACCTTGTAAAGCTGTATCTATTTGTGTGTGTGTATGTGTGTGTGTGTGTGTGTGTGTGTGGGTGTGTGTGTGTGTGTGTGTGCGGACATTTCCCTGAGCTGATCCATTAAGGCTTTAACAAAGAGCTGTGCTCGGCCGCGCTGCTGGAAATGTGTAATTGGAAGGATAGCTAAGGGCCGACACACACAAATACACTTTATTGATCCACAGCATCTCCCATATAGTGCCTCCGGCTAACACACACACAGCTCAGCAAGGGGTTATACTGACTTTACTCCCATTCTGTTGCCATCAGTGGCAGTTTATCAAGCAATCAATAGTCTTTTATTTTCTCATATCTTTAAATGGACGAATATCCTGAATATGATTTTTACAACAGCAGGGAGGAATGTGATGGAAAAGAAGGGAGGGGAGGGGAGGGGAGAGGAGAGGAGGGGAGGAAGAGGTGGCGGAAAGGGGAAGATAGAAAGGGATGAGGGAGAAAGGAGGCAAGGCGAGGAGGCGGACGGGGCGAGAAGGGAAAGAAAACAGGTAACAAAGGAGAGAGAGGAGGAGAAAGAGGAGGTGAAAAAGGGAGTTAAGCTGTAGATGTTGGACCACCGCCAGCGGGCAGGAAGCCGCCGGTTGACCTGAGCACCATTTGCATGTTAAGTGGTGTCAATCTGCATTGATTCCCACCCAAATGAAATGCAGTGGGCTTCAATAGAGCCTGTGCTTTACAAGGGCCTCCTAGCTGCTACATCCAGCCTATTGGATTCAGATTAACAGGCTCAGTACGGCCTCGCACTGAGCAACTTATCTTTAATTAAAATCACTTCCTTCACAGGATCCACTGGACTGGACTGGAATGAGCTGGGTTGGACTGGACAGGATCCCTTGGAACTGGACTGGACTGGAACCCAATTGCGCCCCATTTTGAAGAGACACGATACAATCCCAACAGACGGAATTGCTCTGGAGTGAAGTGGCTGAGTCTAGTCTGGGACTTGAATAGACCTTTTTTCATAGGAGCCATTTTGACATGAAATAGTAGGTTCAACGCAGGTGTTTCCAATGATACTAACAAAGGTTCTCCAAAAGAGAGAGTAAGTGGAGCTTTGGTCTTGAAACTCACCTGCAATATACTTTATTAATCCTCTTAGGGAAATTCATTGTGTTAGCAGTGTTAGCAGGAGGCAGTCACTGTCCAACACCCAAGTGAAAACCTGTGGCTGTGAAATGAATCCAACACTGAAGTGCCAAAAACTGCGGTTCCTCAAACGTCCACTTGAGGCTGGCTCTAGAAGTGAGTCAGTCTCCATAAGTCCCCATGTTAAATTGTGCAACTTCACAGCAGAAATAAACATGTTTATAGCCTGGTACAAAAAACAGTTAAAAACACAGTTAGTTAGCTAATTTCCCCGTTCATGACAGCTGTACTGAGGGTGAATTTTTATACAACTCACCTGTTCAAATTATATTAAGGCTTAAAGTTATGGAGAATTAAGAGCTTGTCTGCTTTGATTGACAGGTGGGTGCTGTCACAGGTGACTTGTCTGAGCAACCAGGACTGCCACAATTATGCAATTAAAGAATAAAACAAGACATTTTACTAAAGTTGGAGAGGAGGTTGTGACACACAGGACTTCTCCTGTATGAACAACAGAATGCTGTGACTGCAACACACATCAGGTCTGATGTGTGTTGCGGTGTGAGTGGTTATTTTGTAGCAGCCTTCATACAGTATTGAGCAGCTGTGGACAACAGACGCTTACATTCATCAATAAAGACTGACTTAGCAATGTCCCTACTTTAACTACATTTCATTTAATTTTTTATGCCAATTTAAACACATAGTAGTTGTGTTGGTTCTCCTTATTGTATTTGCCCAATTCAAGCACTGCGTGGGCTAGACAGATGTACAAAACTTCAGATAGCATGAGAAGATTTTTAAGGTCCAACACACAATCCAACGCTCAATTCAGTGCAATGAAGTCAACCACAGTAAATTTAGTTAGGCTAGACTTCATTGGAAAAACAGGACATACGTGATTTTTAGTGGACTACCTAATTTCATTAATGGGCTCTCCATCAACACTTAACTGCAGTAGACTGCATTGCAGGTGTCTCATTGTCAAACCATGTCTTGCCACCTTGATAATCCCAGGTTAAGTCCTCCTGTTTGGACATGTCACCTCAGCATCACTGTGACTGGCAGTCATCCATCAGATGAGTCAGAGGAAATCTCACAGCTCTGAAGGAACTGAAGCCATGATACTGTAAAAAAAATTGACCTTTGACCTGGTTTGAATCAAGTTTGAAGTTTCATTCTTTTAGACTTTGTCAAGATTTTCAACCATTTTTCCCCATCAGGATTAGAGGTGAAGTCACGTCCAACTGTATTTTAATGACACTCCAAACCGTCAAGTCCTAATGAGGTATGTAAATGTTAATAACCATAGATTGAAAAGAAACCAGATTTAAGCAGGCATCTGAGGACGGACTTGAGTTACAGACAGACCTGAGGACCTCTGATCAGACTGCAAAAGCCTTGTTTCTTTAAGAACTGGGCTGGGATTTAGGAACTGCCACAAGGCCCAGGCTGCCAGAAGGTTATAGACTGTTCATGCTCATCATTAATGTTTTAATGATGAGGATGTTAAAGTTAATTCTGAACATTACAGGTAACCATGGTAATAAGGCTCAGATTTCTGTGATGTTGTTTGAAGTTAGTTTTCTTCTCACAGATGCATCTGTAACTCGATGGAAGGAAGGAGGTGGAAGAACACAGTTTTCTTTGCTTGTGTCATTACGTTTTATTTGGGGATGTAGAACTGGGTATCGTCTGCGTAACGGTGGAACTTTATTAGTTGTGATTAATATGACTGGAGAGTGAGTATGTGGGCTATTTGAAAAAAAGAAACAGGCTGAGAACTGGCCCAGAGGGACCCCAAAGAACAATGCTATAACAGAGAAGTTGAAGTTAAAGAGTAAGAAACAACACCACACTCATGTCATCGCATTACGTATGCCACTGCAGTCAGGACATCGTTAGCCTAATATACCATAAAGGCTGGAGACAGAGCAGCTAGCCTGGGTCAGCCCAAGGTATAAAAATACAAACTATTCTTTTAAAGAGTTTAAAGTTTAAGTGCTTCACAAAGACAAAGAAAGTGGCTGAATACCCCTTTCTACCCCCTTCACTTCAAAGTGTGTACACTAAGAGAACCTGTGGTGGTTGCAAAACTCTCAAAAATAGAAGAGTCAGTATCTAGACCCAGTGTTTGATTTGTCAATTCTAGGCTACTGGAGAAACATGGAGGTTCAACTCTGTGGATATTTGGGTTCGTTCTAAGGTAACAAAATCATAACCATTCTTATTTTGAGATGATTATACACTAATGAAAACATTATGAACATTATATTCTGTAAATACATCCTCCTAAATCGGACACACTGGACCTTTAATTGTACTCTCCTAGTATGGTGTGTTATGGAGACGCTTTCTGAAACACTTCCCTATTGGTGTAAGTGGTGTGTGCTGTGTTATGGTGCACACTAATTCCTGTTGATGTGGTTAATGTGTGGTGCATTATGGAGAAGACTAATTCCTGGCAGGTAATTCTAATTAGAGCGTTCCTGTGATCAGGGCAAGATAATTAATTATGAGAGATCTGCAGTCGCGATCGCAGCATCCAGGCATGGTGTGTTTGTGTGTGTGTGTATAAATGTGTTGTACACTGTTAGCTGGTGCAGGGGCAAAACGCTGTGATCCTAGCTTACACACACACACACATGCACAGACATGAACGTACATGAATCTCTAGTCTCTAGTCATGCGTTGAGAGGACGTAATGAGCAGCATCTGATTACTGCCACTAATTAACCAAACACACACACACACACACACACACACACACACACACACACAGTAATAACACACAGTATCTCTCTCATCATCATTCTGTCATCGTTGTAGCTCTGGCTGCATGATCTCTGTCATCTGAAAGGTTAATGGTTCCACTAAAAACTAAAGTTCCCTTTAGGGAGCATCTCAGCTTACCCACACACACACACACACACACACACACACACACACACACACATAGCCTTAATTAACCACACACACACTCACACCTACACACGCACAGTGTAAATGACTTGGAAAGCAGCAGTCAGTTTATGATAAATAATGGACCTGATCCACGATCCTGCATACAGCACACGTCAACATGCTGAGCAGGGAAGATGTTGGTGTTAAAGGATCAAATAAACAAAACACACTCAATTCCAACACACTTTATGCTCCAATGCACACTTTAAGTCAAAATAAGTTAATCACAAGTACAACAAAGTAGATTCTGCCTGCAAGGTTCACTTCATTGAAGTTTCTACTTACGACGTGAACCTGTATGTTTGTAAAAAATTAAATGGCCTGTTTCTGATCCAGACATCAGTCATCATCTTTTTCTGAATTTCTAAAGTCACACAGTTCAGACAGCTGCTGTAGAACAGGGTTTTAAACTTCTGACATAAACTCCCCTCCTCCAGACATCTAAGGCATCTAAACAATGTTTTTTTTGTGTTGCTCATATTTGTTTTGGCAAAGTGTTACCATTAAAAGTAAGCCAATTAGCCATTAACAGGTCCTGTTTGCAGTGTACCCATGGATGTACTGAGGAAGCCTTCTCAGGTTTTTCAGGCAGGTTCTGGAGTTACATGCGCTTCTTTTTTTTCTGTGATCTCTGAGTCGATTTATGGACATTTATTTCTTATGGACGTTTGATGGGCAGAAATAATGATATTATTGGGAAGTCACACCAAGTCTAAAACGTTGTTTGCATGTTTAAATTTAACAGTTATACTAACTCTAACATGGAGTATTTTGACACAAACTGTGACTAAACCAGTGCACAAACTACAATAACTGACTTCCTGTTGTTCTCCTTCATCTCACACACTGAAGACTCCTTCACTTCTCCTTCACAGCCCTCACACCTCACCGTTTGGAAACCTCTTCTGTGGTGCTACTGAAAAAAATATTCACACAATTTAATCTGCATCATTCAATTACATGATATTGAGAGGTAGTGTCTCATTGGTTCTTTTAATTTTAATGTATTAGAGAATTAAATTCTGTGCACAGAAATCCATCAAATGACACCAAATCACATTAAATTGACTGAACTTTATTTTGTTTTTTTAATTAAAATAATTAATAATATATATTAATAACTTGAGTCTTGGTGCTAGGGCATCACACAGAACATAAAACTTGTCAGGAAATGTACATTTATATTCACATATACTGTACACATATCCATACACAGAGAGGTAACATGCACATGCATATGGACATATATTCACAAATGATATATACTCAATAGCTTTATCAATACAGCATATCAAAAAACTGATTTCATAAGTACAAAGAGCATCATGGGATATCAATCATTATTTTATATTTGTTTATTACATTATTTTTTTAATATTCTTTGAATTTCTGAATTTCTCTAAAGATTTAAATCATCCTTGTTTCATTGTTTAATAGATTATTGATTTGTCCTGACCTTACATGTTTGAGACATACTGCACATATTGCTTTCTGCTCTCCATAACATATTTTGAATACTTGATGGTAGTTTGCTTAGTACATTATTTTAAAAGGCTGTTATCAATCGGATCACTAAATTTGAGTGTTTGTAATTTTACAAACAAGATATTTGCTCAAAGAGGATTTTTGGAAGCAGTTTTGTACCATCAGTACCATTTTCCAGAGGTGTAACAGCAGTCAAATGTCAAATGAAGTGTGAGTTTTTGTTCATGGAAATACAGATTTAGTGTGAAGAAACACAGAGACAAAAGGAGAAAACACCAACAAGCAGCTGAACAGATAAGAGTGTTTGGGGCAGTGTGATAAAGATTCTTCTGGATTAAAGCAACAATGTGGGACATGAATGTAACCAAACAAATATTAAGTCTCAGAAACATCATCACTTTTACAGTTCAATTAGTCTGAGCCAAAAGTGAACTTCCATCATACCAAATGGAACTTCCTTCTTTCAATGTCTGTGGTACTTCAAGGAAAATTAAGACCTCCATATGAAATCATATTCTTAATTAACAATAGTAATTAGTGCCAATATGTAAATATAATAAAATGAATCCACTTTCACTTTCCAGGATTATATATTTACTTTAAGAATAAATGTAGTTAATAAAATGATAAAGCATTGTTTGAATGAATTTCTTCCATTAGCATTTAAAGGACAACTTCATTCTCAGACTATTTCATCTTTAATGTCATGTTCAGTGAGTTCCAGTTATTTTGTGAGTTAGCCCACCTTCAGCTGTGGACAGAAGTAATAACACAACTGGAAAGAAATGTTTCTACAGCAAAATAAATAAAACTATTTATCAGCCTGCTTCTGTATTCTGTATACTTTTACTTCTATTCAGCTTTGACACATTGTGTTTAGAACAAATATAAAACTTATAAAACTCATAATATCATTAGAATCGATATAAAATCAGTGATCATGATAAAGAAACTTGATCAGAATTTGAAAACCACACCAGGATTTAAAATAAGTTACTTTTCAGTTTTTAATATGTGGTCTGTTACCTCCATCAGGACCTCCATCAGCCCTGGTCACACTGCCTAGACAATTATCAGACACCAAAAAGAATTCTCAGTCATCCATTCGTGCTGAAATGTGTCGGCTTGTTGAGAAACATTTCATATTTCATCAGGTCAAACCTTTTCAGGCACATAAACAACTTGTCCTGTGTTTATATGAACCATCCATCCTCCTTCCTCTGTCAGTGACTGGTCTGTGGTCTGTTTACCACTGCCATGCTTGGCCTCTGCTCAACCTGCTCACATCACCCGCTCACCTGGCCCCGATTCAGTGTTCTTCCACCACCTCTTCCTTCTGATCCAAAATCCCTGTAGTACTAGTGTAAGTCCAACCTCCTCCATGTGGGACTTTCTGACTGTCACCTGACTTTGCTGGCACATGAAAACATTACGCCAGACGGATACAGCCAGAACTGACCATAGAGGAGTACCTACAGCATCGAAGGGTCACTGACCAAACTGCAGTGTTCGACAAAAGAATGCTAGCAGATTAGCTTGCTAGCAGTTAAACCAGCTCAGCTGACCTCGATGGTCATGTGAGCCATGACTGGCAGGTCATAGCAGTGTGTGATCTGAGCAGTTTTTCACATTCCTCTGTATACTCTGCTGCTCATGAAGCAGTTCAAGCTGAAACGAGTAAATCTCAGGCAAAATATATTTTTCCAATAAACAGTGTGACACAAAAACTGGATTTTAAAACGTGGATGTTACTTGTCCTCCTGCTCGTGAAAACGATCTACTGGCCGTCTGTAAAGAACACTGAAGTGTTTGCAGGTTGATTTCTTCTTCAAACATCATCTGTTTATGTGCCTGCGTGTATTTACATGTGCATGTTTCCAACAGTACGCGTATGAATGTGTGTATGTGAGCATGCACGTGCCCGTCCTCTATAATAGCCACGCTGCTATCAGCCATAGCCTCTCACAGCTACTGTGGGACAACCAATTCCCTTTATCAGGCTACTGATAACAGGCTTTAGCTCTGCTCTGCCATCCCACATACACACCATCACACACACAGGCCACTAAATAACTAATTAGCTTCTCTCTGGGGGTGGGGAATGAGGGGGGCGAGGGGGTGGTGGGGGGTGACCCACCGCTCTGACAAAGGCATGCAGCGTTTTAATGTAAAAAAATGAAATCAATAAAGGCGTGGGGCGTCGGGCAACTAGCAACCGGCCCCCTCTTAACATTAACAATTATAGTGATTAACAGTGATACGCAGAGCTCATTATTCACAGGCAGCGGCGAGAGAGAGAGAGAGAGAGAGGAGAGATAAGCTTGTTTATTGGAGAGGGCCCTTTTCACAAGGTGCAGTCGTTCATCATTTGGGCTGAGGGGGTTGGTGGGATGCGGTGGCGGGGTGTGCGGGGGGTTGAGGGGCACCACAATTAAAAACACACTGTGACCTTGTGGCTGGAAGGACCTACAGAGGTGGAAAATTTAAACAGGGAGAAGAAACACGAGGACGGTGCAGCAGCCAGTATCCTGCCCTTCAACAGCCGCCGTCAAAGTGTCAAAGTTGGTTACTGCTGCAGTTACTAATGCTGACGCTCTCTCAGCTGCAATTTTAATACAGGGTCTCCTTCTATTATGTAAATGTGGTGGTATTTTACATGTTGTCTCATGTCTAAAACAGTACCCGAGTCACCTCTTTGCAGCATTAAAAACAAACAGGGGGATTTTAAACAAACACCTTGTCTAACACTGGAACAAAATCACTCAGTTATCATGTCTAATGCACAAAGAAAATAATAAATAAACCATAAAACACTGAAAGGGTCTATTTGAAGATGTTGAGGCTAGCTACAGATGTTTCTTTCCTTGTGCATTATGGGAGGAAAAATTAAGTTTCCAACAGCAAAATCATTTTATTCTTTATATCATTATTTTTTAACTCAGCGCTCCCTCTCGTGAACCAGGTGCTAAATCTCACACAGGAATCATGCTCTTTGTCTGATTACAGATTACTGTGTGTCTGAATGACAAAAAGCCATCACATCACAGCAGATAAATGAAGCAGCAGTTATGTTTTTCATGACTAAAAATAAGACCAGGATCAGACTACAGGCTTCAAAAAGTTCCTGACTTACTTCAGTGAGGTTGGTTACCAGGATGTGTTGTAGTGATGTTGTATTTGTAGGAGAGTCATGAACGGGCCTGAGACCCCAGTCTGTACCCTCATCTTTGAGATCCAGCATGATTGTCTTGTTAATGCAACATGTTCACTGTCTCTTTGTCTCTTTCCACTGGGCAGTGTGTATCGACATGTATCACACGACACATATGAATGCAGATGATCAGCGCATTCAGAGAGTAAAAGAAAGAAACCCAACACTTATTTAAGACCTGCCAAGCTCTGGTTGGGTACCAGAACTCTAATCAGCAGCCCAGAGTCATATTTTAATGGAACAACTGCATGTACAGTAGACAAAAAAGAGTTTCCTCAGCTCATGGATGTGTTACTCAAACTAGACTTTGGTTTGAATTTGAAGGTTTCCTGGTTAAGAAAAGCCTTTATGGTATCAGTGTGACATGCCTCACATTAAACAAGTGTCAGCCCATGCTGTGTGCCATCTGTGTGTGTTTAATTGGTGCTAATTAAACACATCTTTTCATTAGTGTAAACACTGTACATTTTCAGGAGGAGGTTTTCACCTCCGGAGCCTCTCTCAATGTTTCTCCCGTCTTTTCATCAATCCTTCCTCCTCCCCTCTGCTTTTGTCTCTGCACTCCAGCACTATAGATGCTTAATGAGCCATAAAATATAATTCAGAAATGATAGTCGTCTGAAAGAGACGGAGAGGGAGAGAGTGAGAGAGAGATGGAGAGATAGGAAGACAAAGACAGTCTATTGTCAACACTGTTTCCGTATCAGCAAAATCTCCTCTTCTCTTTTCACCGTGAACCAGCAGCCTGAGAAATTTCACCCTGCAAAACCAACCAGCCAACACAGGTTCAAAATCTGTTTTTACACTAACAGTTCACATGTTCTGTAGGCAAACAGCATATTTCTAGTCATGTCTCCTCAGTTTGAACCTCTACTGGAAGTACGTCAATCTGTTAGCGTCTAGACCAGTTCGCGGTTTAACTATTGTCCTGTCACATGAACACAAAAACTAATAAAACATTTTTATTGAAGAGTCTCTCTGCTGTTGATGTAACATCCACACATTTCCTGCAAGCTTGCTGCTGATTTTGACATTTCTCTGTCATTTTGTTTGTCATGTTTTTGAGGATGATATTTTAAATGATGATGGATCTTATCAGCACTGACTAATAATAATATTAAAAGGAGGCAACAGAAAGAAGCAAATGTCCTATGAGACAGTTTTAAAACGTCATTGGCTGTGTCTACAGTCACTCCCTATTTACTGTATTTACCATTTTATGAGTGTGTGAATGTGTTCATGATATTGTGAACTTTACTGCTATCATTTATGGTGCTTTTTATTTCTTTGGGTTTGGTAAGAATATCAAATCATTAAACTTTTCAACTTTAATAAAATTTAAAATTATCTAACAGGGTGAATGCTGTCTCTGTCACTGCCTGTATGTCTTTTCTCGTACTATGCAGGGCTACCTGCTCTGCTTCAGCTGACAGAGGTTCCTGATGGACAGTGAAGTAACTGCTGTTAAATGTAGCTGCCGTTAGCTACTTTACTTAGCTGTGCTCTGTGAGCTCAGAGCATCAGGAGTTTTTACACTGGTGCCACAGGGATTTTGAATCACCAGGAAGAGGTGGTGGAAGACAAACACTGAATCGGAGCCAGGTGAGCGGGTGATGTAAGCAGGCTAAGCAGAGGCAAAGCACGGCAGTGGTGAACAGACCACAGAGAAGATACTAACAGAGGAAGCTGAGAAGAGAAAGAGTGAGCGAGCAAGAAGCCACCGGACAAGAGTAAATCTGGGTCTGACTTTTAGTGGTTGGTGAAATAAAAGGCTGAAAGACAGACGCCGAGCTGGGCTGACTGCTGTTGGACTAGTAAGTAATATTAGCTGGCTGCTATGTCTGCTGTTGTCGACCTTGTTGATGTTTGGCTGTTAGCAAAGTTGTTGACTCGCTAGTTTTTGATCATAAGTAATGTAATCAGAACAAATACTCGAGTACAGCTGTGGGCACCAAATCATAAAAAATACCAAATCTCACATAATGCTGCTTTCCAACTCATGAGTCAGTAGCTTAATGAAGCCCCCCTGAACTAATTTTAACCACAGTATTAATGCAAAGAGTGTTAAGAAATACAATAATTCCATCTCATATCTCATTTACATCGTGCATCCATCCTGCTTTGCCGTGAAGAGATAGTCAGGATCATATTGTTCATATGTACATGTTGAAGACATAAAAAAGGTCAGAACGAAGAGAGAGGAAGAGACAAAGACAGACACAGTTGTACTAATGTTCTAATGTGTTCACTGGGTTTCAATAGGCCACATTATGCAGCTTAATCCACTGATGTATTCTGCACCTTAACCTGCTGCAGTGTGACAATAGAGAGCTTTTCTCCTCCGGCTCGACTCCACAGCTCACACTGAAAGCTGGCCTTCATGTGCCAGTCAATGATGGGTGAAACAGATCTTATTAGATCCAGTGAGAGTGGAAGTCATACTTTAAATGTACTGGCTGCACCGGGCTGCCCATTGTGTTCTTTTACCTATTGTGGAGAAAATCAAGATAAATGGACAGCCATCTACACCCATTCCAAGAATGAGAAGTTGAAATTAAACATTTCTATTACTTATTAATATACCACACAGTGCCTTCATGTTGTGCTGAAAATTCAGCCCAGAAATGGGATATTACACTGAATATCATCATTAAAAGTGTGAGGGTACTCTGATCTTTGTGCCTCAAACAGTTAGAAATGTCTCATCTTGAGCATAAAGTTCATGCTTGTATTTGAGATGAAGTTCATAGAGGAGAGGAAAAAGAAGATGGAGGAAACAAACAGGAAGAACAGGAGTTTCTTGTTGCCGTCCAAGGTTGAGGTGTTGCTAGCTAGCTACAGGTACTGTCCGTCTGTTCAGTCAGTATGTTGGGCAATATGTTGCTTTGTTTCCAACCTAAACTCATCATTGTCGAGCTAATTACAGCAAAGAGGCTAGCTATAGCCAGACATTTCTCTGAGGAGTAGGGGAATGGGATGCTCTGTAACTTTGAGAACACTCTCTGTCTCGAACAGTAACCTCTGTGGCTGTGAAGTGAAACCAACACAAAGTGCCAAAAACTACAGTTCCTTAAATGGCCACTCGAGGCCGGCTACAAAACGAGTCAGTCTCCATAAGTCCTCAATTCAAAACAGCAGAAATAAACATGTTTACAGCCTGGTACAAAAAACAGTTTTGGTCTCTATAGCTAATTTCCCCGTTCATGACAACTGTACTGAGGGTGAATCTTTATAGAACTCACCTGTTTAAATGATAGACTGCATAAAGAGTGTGGCTGCTTTGATTGACAGGTGGGTGCTGTCACAGGTGGCTTGTTTGACCAACTAGGCTTCATCCAGACTGTCTCAGCTCCACCTCTTTGCCCATCTTTGGATTAACCTGAATCCAAGGCAGGCACACTGAGTTCACAACAGCTCTTCAGAAATCTGTGTGTGATGTCACGAAGACTACGTCCATGTTTTATACTGTCTATGATCTGTGTGCAACTTTTAAAAAGAAGGACGTGTTGCTTTCAAATTAAAAACATCAGAAAATCATTTTGCTAGAGAGAAGTAATAGGAAGAAATGAAGACAATCTTTTATTCCATTTGTGGTGAGATTTCACTTGTGTCGACCTGAGGTGAGGGCCTGTTCATAGCTGCTCTTTCTGGTATGCTGATGTTTTGAAGACACACACTCTCTCTGAGTGTGTAAAATAAAGTGTTAACACAGTTTTTAGAGCGATGAACCCATACATCTGCCGGATGGTGTTTATTGATCAGTTAACAATTAACAGATAAATTCATCAGCCTGCTTTGAATTCATTATTCTTTTTTTAAAGGTTTATATAAAACCACCTCTTTCTTTGTACTTTGGCTCCTGAAATGATCAAACGTTCACATGTTTGATCCGTTTGCAGAGAAATGAAAGAACCCTCCACGGTCAACAGAGCAGAGTCAATAGAAACAGAAACATTAACCAGTCTATTAATGATAAGAGCTAATTAAACTGAGAATCAAGCCAGATGAAGGAGATAGGCCTGTGTGTGTGTGTGTTGGCCTGCCGGGTATATGCACATCGACATAGCACTTAGCCCGAGGGCTGAGGTGTTTGACCTGTGTTTGACCCAGTTATAACCCCACCCCCACCCCCCATCTTCTCCATCTCCTGTCTCTTGTCTTCCTCCTCCATCTGTCACCCTCATCATCAGAGGCTGACAGGGAGCGGGGACAGAGTCAAGGGTACACACCCACCTAAACTCACTTCACCACACTTTTACACAACTTGCACGACGCAAATGTGACAAAGGTTGAGCAACACTGAGCAACACGTCAAACATTGTACTATTTAGATTACATTGTAATGACTTCACTGACTGAGTACAGCTGGGTTTGTACCATGTCCACCTCATCACATATTTCAGGTAGTTTACTGGTGAGTTTTCAGCCATGTCACCACATTGACCCAAACAAAGCAGCTACCACATGTGAGCTAAACAGCATCATACATGTTGATGATCACATTCAGTTTGTGTTTGTGCACTGCAGTGTGAGCCGAGCACATTTTGACTGTACTAAACTAACCATCATGCAACAGCCAGTTTGTTACATTTTGCACTGAGCCCAGTTATAATACTGTTTACTGCCATTCCCTACCTGTCCATCAGTTATTCCTCACCACCTGGGGTGACACAGCGGAGGAGCACTTCAACTTAACTGTCATCCCTTCCTTTAATACTCCTGAGTAGTCAAATACTGGACTTACTATATCAGGTATACAAACAAAATGCAGCTCCTGTAGTCTAAGAAAGTCATGACATTGTTCCCTCCTTCTTGCTCTTGCTCCATTACTGTTAAACTCATTAAACACACAGAAGAGCGGCTGATTGGCAAGAATGTTAGGTGACTGTCAGTTATTAAAATGTCCAACTCCACAGCAGATATAACCCTGGTAAAGTTCTGCATAATTAAAAGCGTGGCCGCTTTGATTGACAGGTGGGTGGCGTTACAAGTGGCTTGTTTGAGCAACCAGGCTTCATTCAGCTCCACCCACGCTCCACCACTTTGACCATGTCTGGACTGGCAGGAAGCCGGTGGACTGCAGGACTGCTGCAGAAACTACATCCATGTTTTATACAGTCTGTGGTGTTAGCACTATAGTCACAAAATGTGTCACAACTCCGTTCATACAGGCCACACACACACGCACACACGCGCACACACACACACACACACACACACACACACACACACACACACACGCACACACGCTGAATGTGAATCACAGAACTTTGTTAAGTTTCTGTACATATGAAAGAATAGAACAAAGACAGTGAAAGTGTGTGTGTGTGTGTGTGTGTGTGTGTGGGTGTGTGTGTGCGCGCGTCATCATTCACATCATCACACATCAGTTCTTCTTTTCTGCTACCGCAACCAAGTGAAAGACATAGACCTCCTCTGCTCCCCTCCTGTCCTTTCCTTTCTTGTCTTCTACTCTCCTCTCCTCACTTCCTTTGCTCCTCCCTCCTCTCTCTCCTATCTATCTGTCTCAGTGAAAGGCCGGTGTGAGCACAAAGGCCTGCTGTGGTAGGTAGTTATAGAGCTCCATTGTCACACAGCCTTTCTCTATCTGCTCCATCTTAATAAGAGCAGTCATCATTTAGAGTCTAAGTCGCTCTCAGCCTCCTCGCTTTAATTATGACGTATCGATTGTCTCGTTAAGTCTAGTTTGGCTTAATGAAATCTATTGTTACCTCTAATTCTGTCTTCCATTGTCCCGCCCTGCAGCGCTCGGTGTGTGATGTGGACCTGGGCTCTCTTTGTGCTGTCTAATCTGACTGTGTGTGTTCGTGTGTGTGTGTGTGTGTGTGTGTGTGTGTGTTCTCGTGTCTGTTTCTATGTTTGTGCCTTGGTTTATCTGTGTTTGTGTCTCTAGGTGTGTTCTTCTTTTCACTGTGTGTACTTCTTTGCCCTAAACCTGTGTGTGTGTTTCTTAAAAGTCTGTCTGCATGTGTATGTGTGTCTCGGTCCTCGCGTCGATGGGTCCCCGCTCTAAAAGGCGCTGCTGTCACCGTTTATCTGCTGCTTCCTGATTCCCTTCCATCGACTCTCAGCCAATCAATTCACTAAATGATGCAATTATACGCCCTCCCTCTCCACCCCCCCACATTTAAAGTTGAGAGGTTTATTTTGGATCAATCCAGACCACTTTGTGTGCAAATTACACAATTGCATTGCCTTCAGATTCCTTAGGCAGCCCAATTGGAGCAAGCCCTGGGTGTGAATGCCTAATGAGAGACCCTGTCCTTCAAAAAGGCTCTGTCGAACACAGGCAGAGACAATTAGAGAGGCGGTGGCGAAAAAACAGCCATTCCTTCTTTACAGGGCTCCACTCCCCGAGCTGCCTTTACACCATATTGGAGTTCCATTCACCGAAATCTATTGTTTTAAATGGTGCTTTAACGTTGATACCTCGTGTCATTTTGAGCCTCTTATGTCCACATTGAACAAAAGAGGCCTTCATGTGCTGTAAAGGATCCATTGTAAAGGTTCTCATCATGGATGGAGATGCATACATGAGTCCACTCTCGCAGGGCCATACAATGAGTGGCTCAGACCATTAAGATTTCAAAGGCTTCAGCTCATCAGCTAATCAGAACCAGCACTTCTCATTACAAATTTTACAACACAACATTGTCATTGTTGTACAGTGTCACTGATCCATTGTATGTTTGAGGGTTGAGCTGTGAAGAAGACGGGAGATGTTGATTTGTGGTGTGTTCGGACCATCTGGAAAGAGTTCATGACTTCATTTATTGTTTTGGACTGTGAAATAATTTGCCATCCAACCTCAACTGCCAATGCCACGGCGGTGACGGCTGATGGTGTAAGTAGTTGTTGGTGGTGATTTACTTTAAGAATCTAAGGCCCCATTTCCACTCACATGTCAAGTGAGATTTCTGTCACTCCTGAGGCTTGGACATGCTTTCCGCAGACATTTGCAGACTTCTACCAGTCACACGCATGCAGTTCAATTCATACTACACTTGCACAACCTCATGACTTTCTTTCAGACACATGGTGGACATGTACCATGGCAAGATGAGGTCTGCTGAACTAAAGAACTGTGTGAAAATACTTCCTTTGTCCAGTGTCCAGCATGCGCAGTCAGCCCTCGATATGCATACAGTCCATGTTGTCCCAAATTTAGGACTGCACGGTCATTGCAGAAACAGGCAGATGACTTAATTTACCAATGTCGACCTTCGACATGTGGACAAGGAAAGTATGAATTGGCCTTTAGCTTGTCTCGATTTGTCACATAACAAATCTACAACAACTGCCAGTATCAGTAACAGCTTAGCTAGGTAGCTAACAGCTATCCACAAACCAATACAAACAAAATGATAAACTACAAGTTCAGTGTTTGAACTGTTCAGGGGTCAGATATGGCAGCTTATCAGCCTTGATCGTATGTGTAGAAATTGTTGTTTCCCCTTATTGCTTCATTGAAACGGAGAGTCTCAAAGTTTAGTGTAACTTTATCACAAGGACAGAGGTGACAGAGCATGGAAACATCAAGAAAATCAGACAGTGGGTTGATATAGTAAGATTACATACAGCACATGTGGAAAAACTCCTGTTCATTAGGAGTAAATGGGTCATGGTGGTATGATAATATGATGGTGTGATGATAATGGTTCATTCTTTACCTTACCTTTGTCAAAAGACATAATAATAACTCCAGATAACAGAGTTTTCTTGTTTGCCACAGTTAAAGTAGTTATAGCCATGTTGGGATTGTCACACCTAATGCAAAAACATAACAGCAAAAAGTCAACCCAGAACAACATGAATACAATAGTATAATGATATTACAAATATAATATTATATAATACATACATAATGTGATCATTTTTAACTTAACAAATGCCAGTCCTCCCTGACAGAAGAGTTACTGGCTGCGTTCCATTTGGTCATGCTGCAAGCGAACAAGGTTGAATGTAGAGCAGGCGGTGGAAGTTGAATATCTATTAGTTGATAATCAAACAGCAGCAGCAGGTGGGTGTGATGCTGAACCTCATTGTCATTTTACAGATTTTTAAAGTGTTGCCAAAGACACTACAGACTCAGTTCTTTCTAATGCTGCAGGTACATGTTTAATATTTTAGCACAGGATTTAATTTGAGATTTATCTCACGTTCATTTTAACGTATGGCTACTGTGTTATAGGTTAATTCTAATGTATGTTTAATGTATGTCTGCATGCTGCTCCCGGATGCTTGAATTTCCCTTGGGATCAATAAAGTATCTATATATCTATCTACATGTGATTTTTTGTTTACTTGCACTGTTTCTGATGTGAGTCAAACCTGTTCAGAGAAGATGAACACACACAAGCAGTGTTTGTAACATAAAAATTAGATTTATTTACTTCTTTTTGGCTTCTCCACTTGACCTGTGGTGCCACTGTGGGCCTGTGCTGTATGACTCCCATAGTGCATCACGACATAAAAGGTATCACCTTCCCCTATAACATGTTTCACGATGTTTCCGGGATTCAAACCTGCATCTTCTCCCCTCAGCAGGATCTCTAACCTCTAAGCTACTTTCTCCCCTGTGAATGACACACAGACTGACAGCTGAGCTGCAGGACTGGAGCTTTAAAGGAGTCATTCACCCAAATCCCTGTCTGACCCCGGCCTTTTGCTCTCTCTTCGTCTGCGCTTAGTTCAGGTTCTAACACCAGTCAACTAGAAAACACTCTGATCCCCGGCCATGACTAGTCCCTTGTGTATGTGAATGTGTATGTGCATGTGAATGCGTGTGTGCATGTGAATGCGTGTGTGTGTGTGTGTGTGTGTGTTTGTCTGTGTGTGTGTGAGAGCCGGACAAATCTACCAATCTATTCCCCAGCAGCAGTCCTGAGCAGTCAAACATGGCTGGCAGTGCTGGCTGACTGGAGGGATGATGGATGGAGGCTTGGTTAGCTCTGCATCATGTACTGAACATCAAGAGTGCACATGGCAGCCTGAAACAGGCCTGTAGTTACAGAATCACAGGTTAGAACCCTGAGATCACCGAGACAAGCTGAAGGTGAGGCGAGAACACAGCAGCGACCTTCAGTAACACACTGTGAGCCTGAAGCTAAGAAGGTTGCATTGGTTAGCTCCCATGTGGGTTGAAGTATAGACTTTGCTTATACTGGCCAAATCCCAGTGTGCAGAGGTTTAAGCTGGGGTTGTTCTGGGCAGCTCCCAATAGGCAGTAGTATAGACTCAGGTTGTAAGGGGCAGCTCCCAGTACACAGGCTACAGACTGGGCTAATGCTATACAATGTCTGCATTCACAGGGGACGCGATGAAAAAAAATTATATTACATGTATCTTCTGACAATGTTAGGTGACTTAACAAGTGGCAGCCTCTGTGGCTGTGAAGAAACTGCAGTTCCTCAAACGGCCACTTGAGGCTGGCTACACAACATTTCAGTCTCCATAAGTCCCCATGTTAAAATGACCAACTTCACAGCAGAAATAAACATGTTTACAGCCTGGTACAAAAAACAGTTTTGGTCTCTATAGCTAATTTTTATAGAACTCTGTTCGAATTATATTAAGGCTTAAAGTAATGCATAATTAACAGTGTGTCTGCAGGATGAGCCTCTCTGAGCTTCACAAATGGCTCTTCAGAAATCCGTCAGTGACGTCACAGAAACTAGGTCCAGGTTTTATACAGTCTATGGTTCAATCAAATTTATTTGTATAGCCCAAAGTCGCAAAATACATTTTGCCTCGGAGGGCTTCACAATCTGTACAGGGAGTGACACCCTCTGTCCTTAGACCCTCGGTTCGAGTGAGGAAAAACTTGCCCACAAAAAACCCTTTTAAAAGGGAAAAAAGTGGAAGAAACCTCAGGAAGAGCCACAGAGGAGGGATCCCTCTCCCAGGACGGACAGACGTGCAATAGATGTCACGTGTACAGTCAACAAGTCAACAGAAACATTTTGTGTAATTACAATGAAAAATGACAATGGATTACAATGAATGATAAAATGATTACAGTAGCAGTGGAACCTGTGATAGAGATAGAGAGACACAGATGCACAGCAGCAGCAAATCATTAACTAAGTTACTATAAACTGTAATGGAGATCTGGTAACATTAATGACAGTAATAATATATGTAGTGGACGTCATGCAGGACCACAGCAGCAGTCACGATCCACGAGAACCTGCTGGACGAAAGAGCACAGAAACTCCGGGGAAGAAGTTTAGTTAGTAAGATGCATTAATGTACATGTATGACAGACATGTATGTTTACAGATGGTGGTGGTGATGGTGAGAGAGAGAGGGAGAGAGAGAGAGAGAGAGAGAGAGAGAGAGAGAGAGAGAGAGAGGGTTTTCAGTAAAGGGAGATGTGACTGCATCTTCAACCAATACCATGCCTGGCTAGGCATAACCCTGAAAGGAGGAGTCCCCCGGCAGTATAGTCCTATAGCAGCATAACTAAGGGATGACCTGAGCCAGCCCTAACTATAAGCTCTATCAAAAAGGAAAGTCTTAAGTTTACTCTTAAAAGTGTTGACCGTGTCTGCCTCCCGAACCCAAAATGGTAGTTTGTTCCACAGAAGAGGAGCTTGATAGCTGAAAGCTCTGGCTCCCAATCTACTTTTGGAAACTATAGGAACTACAAGGAACCCAGCATTCTGAGAGCGCAGTGTTCTAGAGGGGTAGTAAGGTACTATGAGCTCTTTTAGATATGATGGTGCCTGACCATGAAGAGCTTTGTATGTAAGGAGAAGAATTTTAAATTCTATTCTAGATTTAACAGGTAGCCAATGCAAGGAAGCCAAAATGGGAGAGATGTGATCTCTGATCTTGGTTCCTGTCAGAACACGTGCAGCAGCATTCTGAATTAGCTGCAAAGTCCTAAGAGACTTATTGGAGCAGCCTGATAACAATGAGTTACAATAGTCCAGCCTAGAAGTAACAAATGCGTGGACTAGTTTTTCTGCATCTGCTTGAGATACAATGCGTCTGATTTTGGCAATGTTACGTAAATGGAAGAATGCAGTCCTTGAAATTTGTTTTATGTGGACATTAAAGGACAAATCCTGATCAAAAACAACTCCAAGATTCTTTACGGTGGAGCTGGAGGCCAGGGTGATCCCATCTAAGGTAACTAAGTCTCTAGAGAGAGAGTCTCTGATGTTTTTGGGTCCAATTACAAGAACTTCAGTTTTGTCTGAATTTAACATCAGAAAATTGAAGGTCATCCAACTTTTTATATCTTTAAGGCATGCTTGGAGTTTAGTTAATTGATTGGTTTCATCAGGCTTGATCGATAAATATAATTGGGTGTCGTCGGCATAACAATGGAAATTAACGGAGTGATTCCTAATAATGTTCCCTAGAGGAAGCATATATAAACTGAATAGAAGTGGTCCGAGTACAGAACCTTGTGGGACTCCATGACAAACTTTGGTATGCATGGAGGATTCATCATTGACAAGAACAAACTGAGAACGATCTAAAAAATAAGACTTAAACCAGCTTAGGGCGGTTCCTTTGATGCCAATTTGATGTTCCAGTCTCTGTAAAAGAATTTGATGGTCAATGTTTCTTGGTTGAAACATGAAACTGTCCTGGAGAAATAATCAGTACAAAATACCGCCTGTGCTACAACAGATATTTTATTTGTGCCTGTGTACCGCTGATAAAACCTAAAGTGGGTCAAGAACAGAGAGACATTATTCCAACTTTGGAGTCTTCAGATATTATTTCAGAATGTTACAGGTTAGTCCCACAGCGAGCCTTGTAGTCACATTAATTGTTTATCCTAACTGACTAAACTAAACTGTGTAGAGCTTCATTTAAATCATCTGAATCAAATGGATTAATATTAGTTTAATATTTTAATTTTAATAATATTTTATTTCAGATGTAATTATAGATGCATTGTTGATGATTGTGTTTCTATAATTAGGAACAATTAGGATATCATTACAAGAACTTCCAGTGTGCGAACACAGGTCTGCCTCTGCTCCATGGTGTGCCAATAAGCCATGATGTAAGCTAGCATGCACGATACCAGAGCTCTACACTTGCATACCTACAGTAAATGGAATGCAGCCTTTATTAATGTTATTAGTTACACCTGTGATTGACATATATGAACTGACAGGAAGCAGGAAACTCTTTATGTTTTCTATTTACACAATTTTGAATTGAACAAATTGTAGGAGCTTATGGAGACATGTTTGAACATGATTGTACCTGAAACATTATATGACATTGAAATTAAATTCAGATGGTCTGTGAAGGTTCTCAGTCATCCAGGTCATCTTTCTTCAAAAACGTTAAGTCTGGGGCAACTGGACTGTTTGTAGATCCATGAAGACGTTTCGCCTCTCATCCAAGACGCTTTCAAAACTTTCAAACAGAATGATTCTGAGGCAGGTTCTGCAGTTTGATCATTTCACAGTGGATTTACGGGCATGTATTCATGATTGACGTCAGAGATAATGAAGTCCTGAGTATGTGGAAGTCACACTTAATCAAAAAAAACTATGTGTATCACGCCTGTGTGTTCAGATTTGACTGTTCAGTTATGACTGTGAGAGGAAGGAGTGGGATGTTGGATGTAGATCGCAGCGATCGGGCACTAAAGGTTTTAAAGTTCTTTAATTGCCTCCATAAACTGTGTGTCAATAACAATCAAGATGTTTCTGTTTTTCTTTTGGCTTCACTTCATTCATAGCTCTCTGCTCTCCGTCCCTTCCCTCAGAGCTACAACAGCTTCCACATACAGCAGAAATGCCCTTGAATGAAGAGAATGACGTGGATGAGGGGGAAAAGTAAAGGTGGGTTCAAAGTAAAGGTGGAGATGAGGGAAGAGGTGGAGGTGGACATAGTGTACAGAGACAAAAAGCACTGGGAGATAAAGGAGGGATAAAGAGAGGAGGAGAAGGAGACAGAGGGGGAAACATGCAAAGCCCAACACCAGCTCTGTGTTGGGAGAGGAGGGGGAGGAGGAGGCCCAGTAAATCAGCCAGCCTCTTGTCAACACCTCCCACCAGCTCCCCCCAAGGGGCTTCTGAAGCCACTGAGCTGAGAATAACAAATGGCCGTCATTGGCCAGGCAAAAAGCTGTGATTATAATTATCACATCCCACACTGACCTTGCATAAACCTTAATCCTTCTCCAATGGAGCATTTAAATAGGCTGCCAACAGCGACAGAGATGAGGAGCGAGGGAAGGAGGGGGAGAGACGAGGAGGGAGGCGAAGTGGGAAGGCAGGAGAAGGAGGAATGTGGGTACGAGCGGAAAGGGAGGCGAGACAAATGTAAAGATGAGGAAGTGGGAAGGAAAAGGAAACGAGATGGAAGGGGAAGAGTGGAGTGAGTCATAGAGAGGAAGAGGAGGGAAAACTGAGAGAGGAGGAGGAGGAGGAGGAGGAGAAAGAGGGAGGTGAAGCAGGGAGTGTGTGACGAGTGTAGTAAGCGCAGCGGTTCAGCAGCACACCTGGAGGTTCAGCAGTTCAACACGAGGAGTAATGAGGAGGTGAGACTGTAAGTCAGTGAGCACAGAGAGAGGAAGCACAAGTACAGTAAAAATGTCAACTGATTCTGTGCAACTTTATTAAGAACAGACAACGATGACAAATGAAAAAAAGCCTGAAAAAGATGATACAGAAACATCTCTCCAGTTCAGAATCAGAATCAGGTTTATTGCCAAGCAGGCCTTGGCGTTTTGGTGCATGACAAACATTAAGCAAAAAAAAAAAAGATCAAAATCAAGTACCGGAAGATATAAAAATATATACACTATGGTTTTGAAATGAAAAGAGCTGTACAGTTTGTTTGTGCAGGAATGTGTAAAATATTCACCAGGTAGTTTGCAAAAGTTCAGAATATTGAATTTACTGTTCTACAGAATCGATGACATGAAGCACTGAAGCTGTACTGAGAGCTCCAGGTGGAACAACACCTTACTAAAATACTCTATACAATAACTGTGAATCACAATTCCATTAATTTGTCCGTTACAAAATTGAAATAGTTAAACAATTAGTTTGAAAATGGTCATTTCTTGAAAAATAGCCTACAAATAATCAATATCATTTATAATATCATTTAAACAAAACTGACACATCATGTATGTGGGAAAAAAACACAGTACAGAGACAGTTTAAGAATAGAAGTCATTTATCTCTGAATTCATCAGTGTTGTTTTTGTGCTGCATCCACATCACTGGTTATTTAAATGTAGAATTAGACCATCATATGTCAGTATCTGAATAATACAATAAAACAAGATGATAACTGCTTGTTTATAATAGTTGCCCTCCAGATGTGGAAACTGTTAAACTCCTTCATGTCCTCTAAAGGATGTGATGTTCGGTCGGGGATTCCAAAAAAGTTAACTTGTGCAATGGTTTCACACCTGACTTATCTACTGAAATCTGCTGCTGTGAATAACTCTGCAAACACAGAAAAACACATCTGATTTATTTTGTGAATCTATTTATATTAATTTTCACAAAAATCTGCTGAATTCTCTTTGAGGTAAGGTCAGAATTACAGTGTGATAAGGCCTCACTACACACTGACTGCAGACTTTTAACAACAAATGACAGAGGTTAGCTGTCGGTTCACACATTTCTGATGCAGGTATCACTGCAAAGCCTGCTCGCTGCTTCCAAAGGCTCTGCTACAAGTTACTGTTACACAAAAGCCTTCGTAGGCGTTCCCCGCTGATACCAAGTCAGTGCGCTTTGGAAGTGAGGTTACACATACTCTGAATGAAGAACAACGATTGTTGATTAAGTGAAGCTCTTCCTCTGGTCGTAAAAAAGAAAATTAAAAAAGAATTAGACACGACATCTGGTAAGTGATCACAAGACACATGAACCACAATGTCCCGGGGTCGACTCTGGCCTGGATGTTTATCTACTTGTATCACTCCTATTACTGTCAAATACAAAAACATGATGCCAAAAATATATCTATAAAAACAGTAGACATGTTTTTAAGAAAAGTGAAAAAATCCTTTGTTGGACAACAAATAGTACAGAGGCAGACAGGAAACAAGGTCAGGAAGATGGGTATGACACGATGCAACAAAGAATCAAACCATGAACGTGGCTGTTATGTGGCATGTGGCTGAACCAATTAGCGTTGCAAGGTAGAGACAAACATGTCCCTGGACTTCTGAAGAACTTTAAAACATCATGGATTTACTCAACCAGCAAAAACAGAAAAATCTGAAAATTCATCCTAAAAAAGCTCAAGTGCTGTGTAGGATAGAAACAAGGAAGAACTTTGGAGAAAATCAACTCTTCAGTGCTTCTTTAGTGTAGTGTACTCTGTACAGTAAGTCCTACTGTACAGCAGGTGGGTGTTACCTCTCCTCAGCACTAGATGGGGTAAAACTGAAGTACCGTCACTGCAGTCATATCACTGAAACCCACTGGACACAGCTCAGCAGTGTCATGGCTCCAACACACACGTTAACATATGCAATGGAGTTAAAAGAGTTTAAGTTCAAGTTAAATGTAACTGTAAAACAAAAAAAACTAAAAACTGTGATTAAAGAAAACAAACATAATTCAGATCAGAGTACACAAACAACAAATTATTAAAACGTGAACTTTTTATGTTTCATGTTGTAAGGCACACACATCATATTTATTCTGCTCTCTCTGTTTTTGTATGTATCCTGTATGTTTATGACAGCACGTCTGTACTGCAGTCATTTTCCACACACACACTGCAGTTCTATGAGGCAGTGCTATTATTATTATTATTATTAAACACAGTTCTTTTCCATCATCTGATGAATGAAAGATTGAAAGAACATCTACAGTACAGTCACCTTGCTCTCTCTCTCTCTCTCTCTCTCTCTCTCTCTCTCTCTCTCTCTCTCTCTCGGGTGGGTGCATGTGAGCGAGGTCGAGCCTCAGGGAGGTCAGAGGTCAAGTGGTTTGACCCTGAGGTCAATTGAGTGGCGCTGCCCTCACTCCTACAACATTTTACACACACTCTCTCTCTCTCTCTCTCTCTCTCTCTCTCTCTCTCACACACACACACACACACACAGACACACACACAGACACACATCACCGTAATAGGATATGAAGAGCTGAAAATGTGTTGAAAATACTGCTGGGGTCTAATCGTTCTCACCACTCACCGTGTGCGTGTGTGTCTGTCTATCAGCTGGTGACACCTTTTCTTTACTAAATTGACCTGTGTTAGACACTAAAAATCTGAATGATTCAGCCTCTGCTGCTTTGATTGTGACCGTTCTTTATAAAAGTGTTTCTCAGGAGTCCCTGGATAAAATGGAAGTGACACAATAAATCACAGGAATAACTCTAACTAACTGTTTACACACATTTTTCACAGGAAAAGTTTTATTAGAATTATCATTGACTGAATTATTGACAAATTCATTGATGAACACTTTTAATGGTCTGATCACTACAATGTACTATTAAAGGTCCAGTGTGTAACATTTAAGGAGATGGAGATTCAAGTTCAGCTGGGACCTTTGTAGCATCTCCCTCTCCCCATCATCCTGTCATGTCTCTACTGGAGCTATATAATCTTAGACTTTTAAAGATTAAAGACCTCATTTCATGGCAGCAGTAGTTGTTCATTATTGTGTTTCTGTGTCTGTACATTTTAATTCAGGGACCGACTTTGACTTTTTGAGGGTGAACTCCTGAGACAGCAGCATCATAGCAGGTACCATGAGGGGTCAAGAACAGAGACCCCCATGGAGCTTTCATTTCTGGGTGTATGTGCAAGGAGAGCGTCTTGTTATACAGATAAACAGTGTTATAAATACTAAACAGGGAAAGTTACCAAGTAATTATTTTAATGGAGATTTTTTTTATTAAATCCTTATTTCTTTTAATTATTATTATTATTATTATTATTATTATTATTATTATTATTATTATTATTATTATTATTATTAATGATAGTAGCAGTAATAAAGGTGTCGGCCATAGCAGCGTGTTGTAAAGAGATTAGTCATCTGACCTTCCAATGAATGTGTGTTTATTGAAGTGATTCAGTGGAATAAACTATAAAGTGGATTTATTATTGTGATTCAATGGAAGAGGGGAATTACAATCACAGTCAGATAGTGTAAGCAGGTCTGGATTGAATTAACTAACTGCTCACACTGCTTTACATTACACTCACACACACGCTCACACACACACACACACAGACACACAGTGGACATGCTGCATTCCTTTAGCGCTTGCACGTAAACATGCACACATTATTCTTCCACACAGGAACACACACACACACACACACACAGTCACACATACACACAGATAGGAGAGCTCGTGGACACAGTGCAGGCCACCAGTGCTGTGCTCCCAATCCATAAATCATAATGTTTCAGCAAAAGCAGAATTTCATTTCCCTGCCGGCGTCTTATCAGGCTGAGGGGGGATATACAGCCCATCACCATGCTCGTTTATTATCTCTGTGAATAGGCTGTGGCAGGGATAGGGCTATAACCTGGCGAGAGCAGGCATGGAACTGGATTAGACTATTAACTGGAATAGCATATCAGGGCTAAGTCTATTACCTAAAGCACCAGTATCATGCTCCCCTCTAGATATTCACTATCCTGATGCAGCCACGGCCACGCTGGGAAGTCCCTTTCATTTGTTCCATTATTATCTATTCTCTCTCTCTCTATTGATTTGCACAGTTGAGTGAATCGGTGTCCCTGCAAACCCACTCTGGCCCTGACCTGAAGCTTCGCCTTGTTAAAATGCTACAGTATCGGCTTGTCAGGCTTCACCACACTGGCTCCGAGGCTCATTACATACCAGTACCTGCCGCAAACAGCCGTGGAACCCTTGTAGGGGGGTTTCCTGTTAACCTGTAGTTTAGAAACATTGGTGTGTTTGGAAGGGTCCATCAGTCATTGCCGGCATTTTTTATGTAAGTTATGACGATCTTAAGCTGAACTGAAATAGGCTTTAAAGGGTGAAAAACTTGATTTGACAAAAGCTATGAAATCAGCATGAAAGATCACATGGGGCCCTGGACAGAATCTAGCTGTATTAGAAACTATATTAATATACTATAATGGCTGACAAGCTAAAGTGGAAACAGACAGAAGAGTCCTGCTAGCGCTTCCAAGTGGTATTATCATTCGCTTTCCGTTTTCGTCAGAAACTAGCTCTTTAAAGATATGACCATGACTTTATATTAAATTTTAGGAACAGGCAAAAAAGTCAAGTCAACTACTGTAATTATGTGTGGAGTTACGGTTTGCACAAATAAGTAACTACAGCTTTGACTGGCATTGGGGTACAGGGGGAAGTTGTTTAATCTTAACTCTAAGTTTATTGATATGCGTGATGGTTACAGTGGATGGATACAATATTTAAAACAACTTGTGCCAAACCACAACCCGTTCTCCACAACTAATTACAACCCATATTAATTAAGTTTATTGTTTGGCCTCTAGTGGTCGTAGTTATTATGACAGGAGCAAGGAAGGATGTCAGGTGATGTGAAGAGTGCAAAATACGCATTTATAGGAGGTTGATGGATCAACCGCACCCAAACAATCATGTTCCATGTGAAACCAATCAACATTGACTTATCTTAGCATACTTACCTTATGTAATGTTATGTACATTACGTAACATACTTTTTTTTTTGGACCTAAGTGAGGAGAGTTGATGGGGAGACAGTGAGACAGCAGCCTTTTGCCCCACCTTCCAGTGTGGACATTGAAAAACACTTTGTCTTTGGAGATAGTTGGACATCCTACAACCTATTCTGTGTATACTGAGGCCTGAAGCCATGGTTACCACTTTCTTGGCCTAAATATCAACAATGCAAACATTCCCTTTTTTTTGCTACTCTTTACAGACACTGGCACATATTGTATTTCACTTGAGAAGAAAACAAATTGGTATAATGAAAATGATTCATCGTTCTGGACTGAATAAATAATTGTGATTTACCAAAGAACTGCACTGCATTCAAACTCAGCAGCTAAAAGAATCCATAAAGTACACCACCACCACCACCCCCTGTAAACAATTGTTAATGTCATCCAATCTGACCACATTCATGCCAAATCTGTGTCATTATCTGTCTGCCCAACAAAATAAAATGTTGAGCAGACATGTAAAATCTACGAATCAATTCTTTAATGGTTTGGAGATGGGCAGCCCACCAGCAGTACACTCCCTGAGATGACATTATACGCTAAAAATGAATTATCACAACAATTTGTTAATCTTTTCCAGATCTCACCGCCTGCTGAGTTTGACATTAGTTAGACATCAGTGTGCTGAGATGGAAGTCAGCAGGCAGCTAATAGGACATTTTCACAGGGCAGGACACACCTTTTAATTATTCCATTCTCGTGATTTTAATCATTTTTATTACAATTAAACCAGAGAAACAAAGAAAATATCTATCTAGTTAACGTGTATCCATCACCATCTCCTTCTACAACACATGTGTAAGGTACATTTTTAATACTTTTCATTTCATCTCATACTGTCTACCTTATAACCTTCTTTTGATGTGAAATCCATATCCTGCTGTAGGAGATTCCGCAGTAAAAAGATACAACTTCAGCTTATTGTTACACCACCTTTTGTCTTGTGGATTTAACACTAAAAAGAAAGAGGATTTTATGTGTGAAGGTAAATTATTATCTGCCATTTCCTGAAAGTAGTCATATTACACTGGAAAAGATGTTGGCTTTAGAAAGAGTAAAGAGAAGCTCCCAGGAGCTGAGACGTTTTAGAAATACAGTTTGGCAGCACTTGGCCTTCTTCTTCCACCACTGAAAACACGTTTCTTTACAAGAATAGTTTGACATTTTAGACATTTATTTGCTTTGCCAGAGTGAGATGAGAAGATGAAACCGTTCGATCCCCGGCTCCTCCAGTCTGCATGTTGAAGTGTCCTTGGGCAAGATAATGAGTGGTCCTAAGACTAGAAAGGTGGTACACAAGTGTGCTCTTAACATTCATCTCTGTTCATTAAGCACAAAGATATTTTTTTGTGAAAAATTGGCTTCCAAAGTTAAACCAAAGCTAACAGGAGGCTTCAGCAGTCTTTTTACTCCTAAATTCCACCGGGGACAGTTCTTTGCTGTGGCTACAATGCTGTTTTGGTCCGTGCTTCCACGTGGCTTCATACTCTGCTCCTGGTGTGTTTCAGAAGAAGTTTTGCCTGTCAGATTTTGTTAACTTGCTCAGCTTTGGTCATTTTTCTTGGTTTATATGCTTCTACCATGAGTAGGCTACATGTTTAAAGGTGCAGTGTGTAAGATTTGGGGCCTTTATTTTCAGAGTAAGGCAACATGCAATATTATATTTTTTAACTATGTTTTCATGCATGTATAATCACATGAAAATAAGAATCTTTTTGTTTTTGTTACTTAAAAAATGACCCCTTTATATCTACAGAGGGAGTGGGTTCTCTTATGGAGGCCATTTTTAAACACCATGTTTCTACAGTAGCCCAGAACAGACAAACTAAATACTGACTGTAAACAGGGCCTTTCAAGTGTTACACTAGGAAGGTGAGGCTTATGTGAGGAGATTGCAATGCAGCAATTACACCACTAGATGCAATTAAATTCGACACACTGCACCTTTAAATAGTTTCCCTTTGTCTGTTTTTGTGTGCACAGGGTGTTTTATTTTGAAAACTGACTGGATTCTTTATTTCGTTTGCGCGTCTGACTTCCTGTCAGCTTGATCTGCTCTGCTAGACGTAGCTGGTCGCATCATCCTTCAAAAGTAGAACAGCTCCATATCCTCTGCAGAGCAGAGCGGAGAGAGATGCTTCAGGACGCCCTCTGAAATGCACCGCGACGCTTCTGGTGGAATCACAATCACTGTCTCGATCAGCAGCAGGCTGCGTCACAGCTGTGCCCGGCGCAGTTTAGGGAATAGTTAGACATATTCAGTGAAAGAGTTTCAGCATTTTTACTGCAAAATTCCCACTTTGTGTTATTTGTTCACTACAGCTCAGCACAGAAAGGATTCATTTTGGAAGATACTTTGATTGACCCAGACTCAAACTTCAGATAAAAATTGAAAACACAACAGTGGGCTCTGGATTTTGTCCCATCTCTTCCACTGGAAGCCTGAAATGAACAGCATGAACAGAAGGAATGACTCCAGTTAGAACGTACTGTACATGTGAGCATGTGAGTGTTGAAGACAAACTGCCATCATGAATACTGCACATGAACGTGTGAACATGAGCTTGAATGGAAATGAGACGTCTTGTTGGCCTGTGTTGAGCTAACCTGTGTTCAGGTTCTGACTGACTGGCTGCTCATCAGCCTAAGAGGAGGAGACATCTGTGGATCTGACAGCTGATTGGCTGTCTGAGGCTCCTCAGGACGCAGCCATGCGTTGGATTGGCTGCACGCCTCTCAGTCAAGCTGACATGCTAATGTCATTGAAGTAGACAGTGATAATGTCATTCCAGGTAGATAATGTGTTTTGACTAGGCTGTGAGAGCGGGATTATTGCAGTGATAATGAATCAAGACAATGAAAGTGCGGTTAAAGGAGATGATCAACACTGACAACTCACCGATGAATAACTTTATTATTTTCCACTTTAATTTAACATTTTCCTCTAATTTGTCTCCTTTAATCTAACCTTTATTTAAGCAGGCAGGCATTTAAGAATAAATTCTGATTCACAATGACAGCCAGGCTGTTAAATTACAGCTGCAGAACTGGCAGCTAGAATTATATTGTAATATGTAAAGGAGATGTGGATGGCACTGTTCCTGGATGTAGTGGTTCTTTCATTCTGTGCTTTCAATTATATCTCTCTGTGAGCTGCACTCTGCAGAAAAAAACACAATTTTTACACATTATGAAGGACACGACTCTCTGAACAATGAGATCATTTCATTTGGGACAATCTGTGTCTTTCACAAAAGGAGGTTTGGTACAAATCATTTCATCAGACTGTCACTATTTCACAGCATTCTAACCCATTTCATGTCATGGAGTGCAGGTCTGTCATACATGATTTTAATCTCTATATTCAGATTTCTGCATATAAACGCAGAATCTGGCTTTGGTTGCAGCTGTCCGTGTGGAGAGCAAAAGAGGAGGAACACACTGGCCGAAATGCAATAATGTCTGGTGATGATTATGTTTTATAAAATGTATCAAATGTATCTGCATTAATGTGCTGATATATGTTTACAGAGATAAGCAGAAATGTGTCTGGTTGTGTCCTTCTTGCATATCAAGTTGCAAATCAGGCCGCAGATGAAGTCTTGGCCTGGATAGCGGTTATCCACCGGAAGCCCTGAAACATTGGTGGTTAAGGTTAGGTTGAGGTTGAATCTCCATCAGATGGGTTTTAGGATTGTTGATGATGCAGCCTGTGAGAAAACAGAGAATAGTGTTCCTCCTCAACACCTTTACTTTTTGACTCACTGCTTCTCCCCAGCTGTAACTCTGTTTCCTCTTCCACACTTGGTGCCAAATGTGTCGTGAGCATTTTGTCTCTGCCTTGGCTCACTGCTGTCATAACCACAACAGAATATTTATACTGTAGAAACCTACACACGTGTAAAAAGTCAGGTGAAAACTGTTAGGTGAAGACAGCAATGTCACAGAGGGGTTACCAATGAGTGATATTCAACTTCCCTGACCAATCATAGGGCTCCTTGGATACACAATGATCTAAAATACAGTCAATATATTAAAACCATATTCTAGAGCTGGGAGATAAGTCACACTGAAGTAAGTGGATGATTGCTGGCCGCTGTCCTAAGTCATAAAAAATGAAGCCAATGCAGAAGTGCCAAAAACTGTAATTCCTTGAGCGGCCACTTGAGGCTGGCTCCAGAAGTGAGTCAGTCTCCATAAGTCCCCATGTTAAAATGTCCAACTTCACAGCAGAAATAAACATGTTTACAGCCTGGTACAAAAAACAGTTTTGATCTCTTTAGCTAATTTCCCCGTTCATGACAACTGTACTGAGGGTGAATTTAAAGTTATGCAGAATTAACAGTGTGATTGACAGGTAGGTGCCATTACACATGGCTTGTTTGAGCAACCAGGCGTCATTCAGCCCGCCTCAGGTCCACTGATGATCCACGTCTTTACCGATATTTAGATTAGATTTTTAGAAGAGTCAGGACAGCACTTTGGAAACCTGTGGGTGATGTGCTGCCCATTCTGTATCATTGGTCACAGTGGGCTTTTGTCATTTTGTAGTAATTTGATTCAACCAACAGTTCAAAAACCCAAAATATTCACATTGCAAAATGCAAAACATTTTCCAGATCAGTTTCTGTAACTCAACTGCGTAATCAAACTAATTGTTTTAGCTCTATGTCGTGCAGACTACTAAACCACTGTGTGCATCATATCAGATACATCCTGGAAGCAGCACAATTTCATTTACAAAAGGTGTACTAACCACTCACACACACACGCACACATACACAGTGCTAAAGCCAAAGCACACCATGGCCCCAGAGCTGATACGGACAGTGTCTGAGATTAAACTAAAGCTATTTCCGCAGAGTTAGAGGCTGCTTCCATAATAGCTCCTTCTATTACACAGCTGTCCCGTGGAAACCTCACAGCTTCTCTGACACTTCTCCACTTGTACAAGCGGCTGGCTTTTTCCTCACATCTGTAGCAGTTACAGGGTCGCAATGTGATGCCGGTGTTTGTGACAGGGCCCAGAGAGGCCGCGGCGACAGGCCTCGGCGTGCAGCCGCTCCTATTGAGATGCAGATCTGCGCTAATTAATTCTCATGTTTAAGGGAATTAAACATTATTCTGGAGAAAAGAGCACGCCGCTGGGAGCCGCTTTAATATGTAGCCCAGATAAAAGGAGGAGTGTATTTCTCTGTGACGGACATACATTTATTCACATTTCCCCAGCCAATTTCATTTCAATGTAAAATGAGGAGATGAGGTTAGAGAACGCAGAGAGGAGAGTTAGCTAATAGAAAACAATGACCGGTGTTTTATTCTCCAGAGGCTATTCTGCCGTTGTCAGCGCTCTCTCTCTCTCCCCCCCCCTCCTCCTCACCCCTCCTCCCCACCAGGCCGCACAATGCACAGAGACAAAGAGAGAGAGCAGCGAGGCCAAGTGCCTCTTCTAAAACACACAGCAGCTTATTAACCCCAACATGCACACACACGCACACACACAGAGCGCAGCGGCGGGCTGCAAAGCGATATCAGGCAGTAATATATTGAGGTTATATTCAGGTTGTAATGGTGTTATTAAAGCAACAAGCTCAGGCTGAATAGAGAGAAAATCCTATTAAAATAATTATAGAGGCCTGGGATATCAGAGTGTGCGTGTGTGTGTGTGTGTGTGTGTGTGTGTGTGTTAAGAGAAGGAGAGAGAGACAGAGTTGCATACGTTGGCATACAATATAAGTGTGTGTGTGTGTGTGTGTGTGTGTCCTTGGCTTACTAATGTGTAGTAATAGACTCTGCTAATAGTGATTGCCAGCTAATTTTATTGCTGCTTTTCGTCAGCCTCGGCTTAATTAGAATGTATTGCTGCTACATTCGCTCCTACTAGACCTCTTAAAAAATAATTATTCCTACATGTAATTATGCAGTTACATCATTACAAAAAAAAAAAGAAAGTCCTACTGAAGAGAACTTGATGGAATTATTCAAATCTGATTCAAAAATGCAAATGTCTCATTTCTTTTGGCGTAAAGATTATGTTATCATTTTCAAATTAGATCAAATATATTATGGTAATAAATTAAAGCTTAGTACAACACATCCTGTGTGGAAAGACACTGAAGAAAGCTGATTTGAATGTTTAATTACAATTTAAAGGACCAGGCTTACATTATTCTAGATTTTTTCAAAGCTCAATCATTTCTGCCTTCATTCACCATGTCTGTGGATCACAGCCCCAAACCCAACGGCTCCCACTGAAGATGTAAACCTTCAGCTCACAAACATATTGTGTCATTTATTTATTTAAAGGCTCAGTAATGTCTTAACACAGCAGGTCACTGTAGTTTTTCTCAAACGCTACTCAAACTGCATTTGCTGGGGACTTCTTTCAGCGGCGGATGAATCCACATTTTGTGTTTATGATAGCAGGATGGTGTACTTGAAATTGTGTGTTTATGGCAATGAAGGACAGGAGCTCTATGACGCAGAGGAAGAAGATTTATCAGGCTGAGAATAGAGAGACAGTATGGATGACAATCTATCTCGACCAGTCACGACAGATGGCCAGCCGCCGTCGGTTTCTGCCTCTTAGAGGGAGTTTTTCTTTGCCACTGTTGTCAAGTGCTTGCTCATGGTGGGAATTGTTGAGTCTCTGTAAATAATATATAAATAATACAATCTAGACTTGCTCTGTATGGAAAGTGTTATGAGATAACTTCTGCGGATGATTTGACACTATTTAAATAAAACTGAATTGAAGTGGACAGCACTGGAATCAGGTGTTGAATCAGCTGTAAAAATAATAAATAATAATCAGTTCATCTTCGATTTATTTCAAATAAACTGAAACATAAACTCTTTGCGAGGCAGAGGATTTTCTTCAGGAAAGGATTTAATGAATAGATTTAAATACGGTGTTATCTTAATGTAGTAGCGTGGAGCATATCAGGCATTTATTCAGACAACAACATCACACTGTAATTACTTTAAAACTGCTTTAATGAGCTCCAGAGAAAATGAGAAGCTCTGGTAGTTTATGGTATAGCCGGACTCACAGATCCCACGATCGCCTCGAATGTTCTCACCATCCGTCTTGTAATTCATCTACAAACATATCTGCGCTCAGTTAAAGCTGCATTCATTCATGGGCTTTTGTTTTTATTCACACAAACTCATTTTGTGATTTTCTTTTTTTATGAATAAAAAAAGGATTTCATTTCTCTAAATAGAGTTTATATAAATGGAAACTACACATCAAATTAGTGTATACATTTAATTTAATTACTTGGGCATAATTGAATTTAATTAATGTGGCATAATTGCCTGTAATTAATGTAGTGTGACCTCTTGAATATAGCACAGTTATTCTCCGAGCGCTGCCCTTTCTCTGATCTGCTGATGCTACAACTGAACTGTATCTGAAGCTGAATAATTTTCTTTATCTTTATTTATTTATTTGAGAGGTGGGGGCAGCAGAACAAGCTCTAAATGATACACTGACATATCATTACTTATAAGGTTGACATGACTAATGTGTGTTAGCAAAAAGTTGCCTTTTTATACATCCATTAAGTACGGAGCGAGTTAGCATTTGAGTCGTGTTTGTGTCGCCTGATGAATATTTTCTGTTTTTTTTCTGTTCTCCACCAACTCCTGAGACAAAAATCTGTTTCTTCAGCTTCTAAATACTCCACGGTGTTCACCAGCTAGTCTCTATGTGTCTGTGTTTGCTGAGCAGGCGTATATTGTGGCGTTCATCAGAGCTGCTGACCGCTGAACAAACTATTCTTCCGTAGTCCGTATAAAGGTAATACGTGTGTGATATGTTGAAAATAGTTGCTGAAAACATGTGAAAAGACTTTGAACGATATATTACTGAAATGTGGAGTTAGAGGTTCAAACAGTTTTTTACCAGTTTTCAGTCCAGGATTTTGTGGGCGGTCCTTAAAGGGTGGCTCGATGACACGCTGAGGCCACCCTGAGCATACCCCTGCACCCCTAGCAGAGAGATAGAGATGAATTCATCTCACACAGAGTGTTTCAAAGTTAGTCATGTCATTTTCAGAACTCATCTGACACGTTTCAGTCGCTTCAAAATGGCTGCTTGACTGCTCCCATGAGTGGGCGTGACTTCAGCACATTCAGAGGACACGCCCCCACAGTCCACAGAAT
>OX336893.1:22314244-22326744 GCA_946959425.1 Argyrosomus regius | reverse complement strand
ATTTTGAAAGGGGGCGGAAGTGTATTACGTTGATTCTGTGTCGGATTTCCTGTCTGGTGCAATCTGCTCTGTTGAGCTTCACGTGGTTTAGCAACGGCTCGCGTCAAAAATAGAAGTGCTACGGAATGATAGCGCTGCAGAGCGGAGAGTCGCTGCTGGAGATGTGCCCAGCGGGGTTTTGGGGTTACAGAGACTCAACAATTCCACCATTAGCAAGCACTCAGGAAAACCTTGAGCAGAACCCAGCTCAGTTGTGGGCTCCCCTGCACCCCAGGCCTGTAAACCTCCTCTTCTTCCCGGTGGTCCAAAAGGCCTATGGTACAAACACTAACACTCCTCCGGTGCTCTGAACTCACAGTCCAGGCAGTTCAGCTGACAAACTGAGCTAACATTAGCTAACAGCAGCTACAGTTGTCAGCAGTTTACTTCACTGTCCATCAGGAAACTCTGTAAATCACAGAGAGTTGAGGCAGAGCAGCCGGAGGACATCAGAGGGAAAACCAGAAAACATTTTCTCCATAAAACTCACCTGATTACAAGTCAGTGTAGCATCAGAACAGAATAAGCGTCGCCATGTTTCTTTTTGTCAAATTTGTCTGACCTAGAAACAGTAACTAAGGGAGGCGGGACTTTGGATCAGAAAATTCAGAACTATTGCAGGAAGTAACATGGTAGAAAAGATGTACAGCTGTAACAATATGTTGCCCCAGAGAGTTTACCTCAGGTCACTGTGCCGGTGTGAAAGCTGAAGCTGTTATTAGTTGTCAGTGAGAGTGAATCAACAGGAAGCTAAATGTAGAGATGCTGCAGGACAGGCTGACAGCTGTACACCGGGGCAGGTCATATGAGATGTGAATTACAGTATGTGGAGGTGTGTATGATGAGGTGTGTTTAGCGGCTATTTTGTGGTGTGCAGGTGATTTTCAGTGATAGGGTTAAGGTTGGCTAGCTTTCCATTAGCCTGGACAGCATTCAGTCACCTTCACTTTCACCCTTCCTCAGGCCATACATTAACATTCACTCCATCTCTGCCGTGTGTGAGTGTGTGTGTGTGTTTATTGGTGTTTGTCTTTCTGTTACTTTGCCTGTCTGTGTGTTCCTGTGTTTGTGTGTGTGCCAGGTTGTGTGTGTGTGTGTGAAAGTGTGAAAGTGTGAGTGAGTGTTAATCTCCTCAATACTGCCTCCATGAAATTGACATTTGACAGTAATTGTGTAGCGACAGCGATCCGGTCCATCCCGTGCTCTGATTGGATGAGGATATTACACACACACATACACTATGACCGGTCACACTTCCTGCTGGTTAAATGTAACGTCAAAACAAATCCCCACAGTTTTACCCTGGATGGAGGGATGGAAAGAGGAAGAGATGGATAGAGTTGGATTTTCTGGACACCATAAAGCAGGAAACAGTTTGGAAAGAAACAAATAGACGAGGGAAGGATGAACTCGAGGGGAGGAATGAGAGGAAGGAAGAGTAGATTTGAACTGAACTTCCTCTTTTTGGAAGTATGTCTTAAATCTTAGTATGAAAATATTCTCTACTTCTTTCTGGTACTTTTAATCTGCTGTTGACACTGCTATTGTCTTTATAAATACAGTATAATGTACATTTCCACAGTATTTTGACTATGAGTACAGCTGTATCATACTCACCTCTCTGCTCAGGTTTTTATCACTCATTGTCTCATTGCAGTTAGAGTACTGTCAATGAAGTCCAACAGTCATTGTATTGATGTTTCACATTTAAAGTCATCCAGCAGCTCCAAGTTGTCACATTAGATGAGAAAATTAACACCACTCTCATGTCTGTGCACTAAATATGATGCTAGAACTAGCAGGTATTTAGGTTAGCATAGCATAAAGACTGAAAGCAAGGGGAAGCCAAGCCCCAAATGTGCCTCAAAAGACTTTTTCCCATTTACATTGTGAGAGAATCAGCTGTAAAATGGTGAATGATTTTTTTGGACTTTGCAACAACTCAAAACAGAGATATCTACTGAAATCAGTATGCTAACCAGCTAGCCAAATCCAACAACTTGACAACTTGGCTTCCAAAACCACAAAGAGCTAAACTGCAAAACAGCATCCAAAAGAAAACACACAGTGCTTGGGACCTGTAATGCAATGACTAGTGATATGGAATGAATATTATCTACCTAAGTAGGATATAGACGGTCTTGGTCTTGACTTGATCTTGCCCTGCCATGATCTTGGCTGAAGTGCCAAAACTGCAGTTCCTCAAATGGCCACTTGAGGCTAGCAGACAGAATGAGTCAGTCTCCATAAGTCCCCATGTTAAAATGTCCAACTTCACAGCAGAAATAAACATGTTTACAGCCTGGTACAAAAAACAGTTTTGGTCTCTATAGCTAATTTCTCCGTTCATGACAACTGTACTGAGGGTGAATTTTTATACAACTCACCTGTTCAAATGATATTAAGGCTTAAAGTTATGCAGAATTAAAAAACATGACCACTTTGATTGACAGGTGGGTGCTGTCACAGGTGGTTTGTCTGAGTGACCAGGTATGACTAGGCTTGACTCAACTTCACCCATGCTTTGACCATTTTTGGATTAGCCAGTAGCATGTGAAGGTAGGACTGATGGACTGATGGAGATGACCACAACAGCTCTTCAGAAACCTGTGTATGGTCATGACTTTGAACATATGTTTATATGATCTTGACTACAAGACTGCTAATCAGAAGAATACAATGTGTAAACACTGGACTGTCCTATACTTGTTCATGCTGGCCAGTATTTGTGACTGCCATTATTTGAACACCAGATTCTTTTTGTTTTTTACAGTATTTGTTTCAATAAAATTTGAAATGAGGTTTAAATTGGCTTATAAAAGACTATTAAAATGGACTTAGGAGGTTTTCACCTGACAATTAGTGCCCCTCTCTCTCTCTGTCTCTCTGTGTTTCCTTCCACCTCTAAGCACCTTGGACAGGACCTACGGCCATTCCACCACTGATTAAACCTAATAATTAGCTCTAGGTGTGTGTGTGTGTGTGTAGGTGTGTGTGTGTGTGTGATTTTTATCATAGTTTTGAGGACATCCTACTCTTCTCCAATCATCAGCCGGCTCCCTGTGGGCAGGCGCTAATTAAAATCAATAGTCTCCTCAGACTGACACTGAAGGTCCAGCTGCAAAGAAGCAACATGACAGACAGACAATATTCAAGTCTTTAAATTTCACTGCTTCACTGAGAATGTCTCTTTGAAAAGAAACTAACCCTGGGGAACCCTTGGTTAAATAAATCCAGTACTGATACGTAAAACCAGTTATTTGAACTCAAACCTGTTGCCTGCTGCTGTTGACAGTGAAGTCTCTGTTAGCTTGGCGGGGTGAGGGGGATGAGGGGAGGAGGACAGAGCGAGAGGTAGAAGGTCACAGGGACCTTGTTGACCTGGAGATGTGCTCCGAGATAAACACAGAAACCTTTTGTATATACACAAGAGGCAGCAACACTGAGCTCCATCTCTACAGAGCTACAGTACACTATAGACACTGAATGCAGCTGAGGTCACCATGTTGGGGCACTCAGTTCAAAGGCAACAATAGATTATAGTATGTCTAAATATATATGTCGCTTACAACAGAGGAACAACCTGAAATGAAAGAACATGATGATGGTGAACGCTTCCACACTATATGCTACTACTGTTGAGTGCAGTATGGGCTGTTCTTCACTGTTTTGCAACAGAAAATTACAGACATGTGGTCCAAGTCTAAAGCAAGTCATTTGGTCACAGGTTATATCAAATCAAGTGGAGTCTTTATGTTCAGACAGTGAATAACATTTTTCATCATCAGGTAGCATCACGAGTCATGACGATGCCATTCACAGTGTGAACTCTCATACCAGATAATGTTACACAGACACTTGTAATGTCAAAGTTGACAACACTGAACGTTTTTAATATTTAATATTCAAACTAAAGTCAAGTCACAAGTCTTTAACTTCCATGTCCAAGTTGAGACTCAACTTTATTTTCTGTCAAGTCACTCTAAACTGACTGTCCACATCTCGGTAAAATAAATAAACCAAAGAATATTAAACTGTGCCTTTGGGAAGCTACCCCAAGTTAACAAAGAAAAAGCTAAATTTTCAAATGTCCAAATTTGTAATTTAGTGGAGGTCAATGGCAGCCGTGGAATCATGTAAGTAGATCCTCCTGGGGGATCCTGAGGCATTCCCATGCCAGAAGGTCTATATAGTCCATCCACTGAGTTCTGGGTCTGCCCCGGAGTCTCCTCCCAGTTGGACGCCAAAGGAAGGCGCCCAGGGGGCATCCCAATCAGATGCCCGAACCACCTCAGCTGGCTCCTTTTGATGCAAAGAGCAGCGGCTCTATTCTGAACTCCCCCCAGATGTTCGAGCGCCTCACCCTATCTCTAAGGCTGAGCCCGGCCAACCGGCGGAAGAAGCTCATTTCGGCTGCTTGTTTCGGCCACAATCTCGTTCTTTTGGTCACTTCCCAAAGCTCCTGACCAAAGGTGAGAGTTGGAACGTAGATAAACTGGAAAAGCAAGAGCTTTGTCTTCATACTCAGCTCCGTCTGGACCACAATGGTCTGGTACAACGTCCACAGTACTGCACACTCCACACCAACCCGCCATCTCACACTCTGTTTTCACCATTATTTGTGAACAAGACCCCGAGATACTTGAACTCCTTCGATTGGGGCTGTCATTACAGTTCATACATGTTGCTCTCTGTTCAGCTTTCTATGGCTGCCATTAGACTGTTAGACATGAGTTAGATATGAGATAAAGTGTACATCATGCTTGTAATTCCCATCTGTAGGAAGATGTGTATACTCACATACAGTATGTGTCCTCTCTGGTCATAGATATCTATTTTCACCTGGCAGCAAGGAGGCTTTGATGCACAGAGATTCAATACTTCTCTTCATGAGCCCCAGCAAACCTTATGGTGCTGTGGCTTTTATAATATAATATAATAATTTTCTTTATAAAGCCATGTCCCAGTGCCTCCAGGCTATGCAGCCAAGTTCACAGCACTATCACATCAGACAGACTGATTTTCCAGGTACATTTAAGTGTCCAGCACATTAGCTCTACGTGCTAATTAAAGTCCCTGATAGAAATTTAAAGATAATGAATACAGGAGATCAGCAGTGAGCTCCGTCAGTCTACAAACACTGATATCAGCATGGAGGTCTACAGGCAAACAGCCAAGACCTAAAGAGAAGAGCAGGAACAATAATATTGCCTGTTAAGCATAAACAGCTGTGTGTGGTGGCCTCTTGCACTGTGTATGTATAGCTGATGTGTTAATAGTAGGATGGGTGTAGGTGATAGCAGTGTAGCAGTGTTTAGTCCCATCCCACATATTAGCAGCTGCTTTCTTTCCATCCATCACACACAGCCAGTCTGCCTGAAACACACCACCAAATAGACACATTTATCAAAGCCTCTGTAGATGGCAACACACACACACTAACACACACACACACTTACACACTGAGATGCACACACATCACCTCAGCCAGACCTACAGTAAGTGGGATGGCTGCAATACACACACACAAACACACACACTCTCTCTAATAGTGTTGTGGTTGACAGAGTTGTATGTGATGAATTGTATGTCTCTTCCAGACTTCTCAAAGTTAATTTTCTAAAGACTGCTGCCCATTGGAGAGGAGAGGAGAGGAGATGATAGGAGACTGGTCAGTGTGTGTGTGTGTGTGTGTGTGTGTGTGTGTGTGTGTGTGTGTGTGTGTGTGTGTGTGTGTGTGTGTGTGTGTGTGTGTGTGTGTGAGCGGGATGAGATGTCAGTATCACTCAGCTGGTTTTCTGTGTGAAGGCTTTAGCTAGTGGCTGCTGTTTGGACGGAGGCTTTACTCTCATTCGCACCGTTTTGCGTCAGCAAACGAACAAAGATGAGTTCTTTTCATGGAGGTCTGGCTGATGGGAAAAGGCTTTTTGTGAGAAAGGTGGTGTGGTACACAGGAAGTGATGTGCTGTGGGATTATTAGAAGAGAAAAAAACACTAATAACAGCATGTAGTCGGAGGTTTCATGAAATTCAGAGCAAAAAAAAGACTGCAAGGAGAGGACCAGGACCTCGTCTGTCTAAGTATGTCTTTAGAGGATCTGCATGGCTTCACTATGAGCTCTGATCATGTTGTGTGTCATACTCACTACAGGAGGAAACTGTGTGAACTGTGAAGTGCAGAAAAAAAATGACATTTTACTCTTTTCTACGTCCGCTCTCCATCATGCTGCAGCCGGCGCTGCTGTTCTCTCTGTTTGGGTTTGTTGTTCATGTAATTGCACTCCGGCCTTTTTCAGATCATCTCGCCTCTCTCTCTGTGACAGAAGACATTTTTAATCCCATCTTTGAGTGTGGCCATTCACAACAGGTTCTCTGCAGCAGTGGACAGCTGTATTGCTCCCATGCATCTCCATCCTGTGACAAACATCATGTTTACGGTTCTGTTCTTACTGCAGCCTTCTAAGAGACATAAAAAACATGGGAAGGGAAGAACTGCACGTAATGTATTTAAGTTTAATGTATGTAAGTTTTACCGAGAGTTTATTTCATTAGGTTTTTATATCATGAGGTGATTATGTGCTGATGAACGGAGAGAGAGAAGAGGGGAAGGTAAGGAAGAGAGGAGACACAGAAAGCCGTCAGAAAGATGAGAAACTCCTCTTCTTTACTTTTTCTTAGACAGAGTCGCCTGCTCAGAGCTACCTGTCAAATCCTCCACGTCCCTCTCTTTCTCACACACACACGCACACACTATGACAATTAGCTAGCCAGCTTGCTGTGTGTGTGTGTGTGTGTGTGTGACAAAGTGCTGCCATTATCCCCCTCTGACAAAAACCTCTCCGAGGGCAATTTCTAGAAATTATTTTAACAATGGAACACGCCAAATGTCAGCATTCACTAATTATGTTTATGCTAATTGTTAATTAGTGTCTTAATGGGATGATCTTAATTAACAAAAGGTTTGTGGCTGCCGCTAGCAACGGGGCTGCCATAAAGGAGATGTAATTGCTGCACAGTGCTTGATGAACATGGATTTATTGGGCATTTTAACTACAGTGCTTGTCGTTTAATTCTATGATGGATAGAATGGACGAATAGAGCAGATAGAATATTGTGTGTGTGTGTGTTGGGTTTTGCAGCACTGCGGACAGTGAATGCAGCCCCCTTGAACCACCAACAAAGTTCTGTAACACCTGATTAATGGACAAAGTGACAAAGTCTTTGCTCGTGTTCCAGGACTAAATGTTCACGTGTCATGCAACTTAGTTGAAAAATGTCCAATGACTCAGTACTTATTACTCATTGAAAGTAATTAGATGACTTTACAAAGGTGACCTCCAACATCTCCAAAGCCTTCACACCCACACGGTACATCCTCACTCCTCAGGGGTCACAGGCAGACGACCTGTGGTTTGGAGGTATAGTCCCAGTGACAGCAACACTTCTGTTTATCATTTCATAGCCAATGTAACTGAGCAAAGTGTCCATCAGCATCTGTGAAGCCACATTGTGTCATTTTTCTACCATAAACTAATGATTGATGCTACACTGACTTGTAATCAGGTGAATGGTGTCTCTGTCAGTCGTACGTCTGTTCTTACACTATGTAACTTTGGGCTCCGGGTCGGGAGAAGTACGTAACTCTTTAGAGCACTAAGTCACACACCACCAACTATTTGACTGATTTTGGTGAAACTGGATCATATTTTATGGAGAAAATGTTTTCTGGTTTTCCCTCTGATGTCCTCCGGCTGCTCCGCCTCAACTCTCTGTGATTTACAGAGTTTCCTGATGGACATTGAAGTAAACTGCTGTCGTGACTTTTCGTTAGCTAATGTTAGCTCAGTTTGTTAGCCAGGCTGCCCTGACTGTGAGCTCAGAGCACCAGAAGAGGAGGTTACAGGCTACAGAACGAGTCAGTCTCCATAAGGCCTGGGGTGCAGGGGAATGCTTACAAAGAGCAGAGCCAGTGTCGTGCCAAAACTGGAGCTGGGAAAGTGGGCAATGTAACCGGGCTCAGCAGCTTCTATGGACATAATGACAGAGGAGACTGAAGAGGATGTTGACGGAGGAAGCTAAGAAGAGAAAAGGAGAGAGTGAGTGAGCAAGAAGCCGCCGGACTCTCTGTCACATTGCGACTGCGACGCTGTTTTGGTCTGTCCTGCACGCGACTTCAAACCCCACCAGGAGTGTTTCAGAAGCGTTTAGCCCGCCAGACTTTGTTTACTTGCTCAGATTTGGTCATTTTCCTGGTTTATGTGCTTCTAAATATGCTTCTACATGTATAAATATGCTACGTAGTTCATTAGTTTCATTTTTGTCTGTTTTTACGACCAGCAGTTTGTACGAGTCCGTGCCCGGTGGAATTTGGGGGTAAATGTGGGACTGACTTTTAGTGGTTGGTGAGAGCTTGGTGAAATAAAAGGCTGAAAGACAGACGCAGAGCTGGGCTGACTGCTGTTGGACTAGTAAGTAATATTAGCTGGCTGCTATGTCTGCTGTTGTTGACCTTGCTTGATGTTTTTGATCAGAACTAATGTAATCAGAAGAAATACACGTGTGCAGCTGAACATATTTACCACAGTGGGATTACACTCTGAAAATGGGGCTGGTAAATTTTTTATTTTTTTTATTTTTTTAAACGTTTTAACAGCTTGGCTTACATTAACAGGAGTAACAAACATTTTGTTTGATTTGTTTTGTGCAGTTGGATTCTACTGACATGATCTGATGAATATTCACAGTGTATGAAAACATTTGCAAAAGTGTTAAAAGCAATGTTACTATCTTTGTTAAGATAACACTTGTATACATTACATTAACAAAACTAGCTTTTCCAGCCTCATTCTGAAGGGTTTTCACTGTACTGTTGGGTCAGCTATCACGTTTTGACTTCAGTCTCACCTGCATGTTATGGTGTACAGCTGTATCCTATGTTATCCCCAGCCTAAAAAAAAGGCTGATGCCACAAGGTAACTTGGTGCCACAAGTGGCACAATGACAAATGAAGCTGATTATTTTTCATAAAGTATCCATCCATCCATCTATTTTCCATAACCGCTTATGCTTATCAGGGTCATGGGGGGCTAGAGATGATCCCAGCTGACACTGGAAGTACACAACAAATCAGCATGACAGACTGAGCTGAATTGAAATTTTCAACTTTGGCGACTCCTAGTGGTGGAATAAAAGAACGATTACAGCTCAGGGCCTTAAACAACCTATGTCTTGTTATTGTGTTCTTTTGACTGTTTTCATATTTTTGTGTGTGGGTGTGTGTGGTTAGTGTGTCTCTGCTTGTGTGTGTTGCGAGACGCAGAGCTTGTGTTTTACTATGTGTGTGTGTGGTGGTGTTGGTGGGGGGGGGGGGGGGGGGTCATAAACAGCAGAGTGGATACATTGTGTTGTGGAGATAAAAGATTCCAGTGGACAGATCAATAGGCCATATCAGCCTGCTGTTAAATTACTGATAACACTATTTGCTTTATTTGCTTTTTTTCTGCTGCTGCACACATGCCACATTTCTCTGCCTGGAGCTCTGATGTTATACTTGACAGCTGTGCATGTGTGTGTGTGTGTGAGAGAGAGAGAGAGTGTGTGTGTGTGTGTGTGTGTGTGTGTGTGTGTGTGCACCTATAATGTCCTCTCAATGATAATAAAAGGAGGAAGGCCAGCAAAGTTAAGGCATTTTCTCCTGAAGAGTAAAAGTCAATAGCATTTTATTGTATGTACATATTATTATCTAATGCATAATTTTTTTATCATTTATTTTTAAAGGCCCAGTGTGTCAGATTTAAGGGGTTCTATTTACAGAATATAATATTCATAACTGTGTTTATAATCACCTGAAAATAAGAATCTTTATGTTTTTTTACCCCTCTGTGTCCCAGTGCATATAATTAAGTGAGAAAAGCAGTCAAACCACAAAGTCTCCCTGTGAAGTTCTTTCGCCTGAAGTAGGTGTAGGCATGGTGACCTCTCACAGGGCTAGCTGGTGACCTACTGTATCTGCAGAACTACCATTAACATGCTATTTAGCCAGGAACATGCTAGCACAAGTCAGTCGAAACCACTGACAGTATAAAGAATGGACAGCTTGTGCGTGACGTCACCCACAGGCTTCTGAAGAGCTGTTGTGAAGCTCAGAATATGTGGCTCTGTCCGCTGCCATCTCAGCAGTCCTGCCTCTTCCACCTCACAGCTAATCTAAAAAGCTGGCAAAGACATGGATCATCGGTTGGCACCTAGGTGCTCAAGTAAGCTATTTGTAACCCACCTACCTGTCAATCAAAGCTGTGTTAATGTTAATCCTGCATAACTTTAAGTCTTAATATCATTTGAACAGGTGAGTTGTATATAAATTCACCCTCAGTACAGTTGTCATGAACGGGGAAATTAGCTATAGAGACCAAAACTGTTTTTTGTACCAGACTGTAAACATGTTTATTTCTGCTGTGAAGTTGGACATTTTAACATGGGGACTTATGGAGACTGACTCGTTTTGAAGCCAGCCTCAAGTGGATGTTTGAGGAACTGCAGTTTTTGCTTCTTCAGCATAGACTTCACTTCACAGCCACAGAGGTTGCTGTTTGGTCACAACAGATCTCCAAACCAGCTGTCTCACAGTCAGGTAGCAAGCTGGGTCAGTTACTATAAAACAAGTTAACACAGTTTCAGTTTCCTTTTCTCTTTTTAATGTTGTAATGTTGTCTGTCATTTACATATTTCTTGTTTTGCATGTCTTTTTTGGTAATATCTTTGCGTTATCTGTGATCTTGCATTACATTGTCACAAATATTGCTTCTATCATGTCTTTTTCAAGACGACAATATAAAGGTTCACAACAAAACAAAGACAAAAAAAAACAAAACACAAAATAACCACTACAGTCAATGGTGTGAACTGGTGTGTCAAATTTGTAGCATCAATGTGGTGTGATAAAATGTAGCGCGTCACTTTGGTGACACTGTACAAGGCATTTGAGCCAGATACTAACTGTAACATAAAAAATATATATTTACAACTGTTTGATTATGATGGATGTATAATTCAGTTTACTGCAGCTGAATAGAGATGCAGAATGTAGGTTTGGGCTGGCGGTGTGTGTGTGTGTGTGTGTGTGTGTGTGTGTGTGTGTGTGTGTGTGTGCACTGGGTAGTTATTTAGCTCCTTGTTCAGTCTATAACAGCAGCGATGGCTATCAGTTTAATTCAGTGGCTTAAGAGAAGGTGATACGTCTGATTTTCATCTGTTCTTAAACAGAATTCTCTGTTTTATTTGGTTTCTGCAGGTTTATTCTCTCATTCAGCTCAAGTGGCAGCCAGAAGCTCAACTGATTCCTACTTTGATCTGTGCAACAGTCTGTGTAACAGTTTGTCTCAAACTTGCTCCAAGTTAACTTTGAAACAACTGAGAGTGTGAAAGTGCCTCATTTTCACATTAATCCTGCTCATTACACATTTATTGAAAGGTTAGGTGTCACATGTATTTTGTCCTCCATTTCTTAAAGTCTCTAAACAATTTCCTTTTTTCCTCAATTATTTCTAGATTTGTGTCAAATTTAATAGATGAGATGATTCATAAACTGAATAGATTATAAAACATATAAAAATGTCCAGTCATTGGTAAAAGACAGAAGCTTAGCATCAAATTCTGTGCAGATATCAACAGGAACAGGTTCTTGTTACAGCAAATGAGGGCAGAAAGGTTTCAGCACTGCTACAATGGACAGGCTGCTGTCCATTCACACATATACAATAGAGATATATGTATTAGACCATTAATTAGTTTGTTATTGCACAGCACATCACAGTGTTAGCTGCAGCAGATCTGAAGTTCAGCAGCATGGACAGCAGTCTGTGTGGCAGTGCACAAACCCTCCTGCTGTCTATGCTAACTGATCCAGGTCGAATTACAATGATATATATTAAATGATTCTTTATACAGGACTTGTGCTTCACCTTGTGCAGCTGTTAGGTGAATTACCCCAGAAGTTATTATAGACTTCAACTGTTTCACTAAATACAAAAAAGAAGTGCCAGCAATGCTGTTTATCACTCAGTGAAGTCACATATTTTTATTTGAAGTAAATAATTCTATTTGGCAATGAAGGATTAATACTATAATCATTACCTTTCTGCGTGGAGTTTGCATGTTCTACCCCAAAGTCAGCTGGGATAGGCTCCAGCCTCACCGTGACGATTAGATGATGGATTGATAATAATTTGACATCATTGGAGTCAACCTAATATTACTAGTTTATATGAATTTTAAGTAGTGAAGCCTCCCAGCATGCACTATGGCAACAAACTATACTGTATGTTTGTTTGTGTTCATTGTTACTGCTGTCATTAAAGTGTTTCCAAAGGTTTAAAAGTGTTTAAAAAGCTAAAATATCTCATCATGGCACCTGTCAGTGGGATATATTAGCCATGAGTGAAGATTTTGTGTTTAACGTTGATG
>OX336893.1:22054244-22309244 GCA_946959425.1 Argyrosomus regius | reverse complement strand
ACTCTGACAAATAATAAGGTAATCAGAGCCACTTGAGTAGCTCATAAACACAAGTACTAACATGCCGCCCCTTATCGGGCAGGTTACCCTGGTGTTAACGTTGTAGGGGTTCCCGGTGAGTCCTGAAGTGATGCTGTGATCAGCTCTACTTATTCGTCCTTTGCAGAGGAGGACCTCATCTCTAGCTTTTTGATGAACAGCATCAATGCACACATGATATCTAATTGTTGTGTTATTATTGGATAATCATGATGTCCAGAGCATGAGCACAATTTTCTGATGATCCCATGGCACCTTTCTTTTAGCACCACTTAAACCAACGTTGACACATTACCCTGTCCACATTCATTCTTTTCCAAATGGTATTCATACCAATGAGAGCATCGTCCATGCAGGAAAGACGGAGACCTATTGGTCGCTCGGCGGAGGAAATTACAAGTTTGCTGTTGTCTCAGTAACTGCAGTGTGTATGACTATCTATAGTTAAACTAACTGCCTGAGACACACACATGCACACTGATCACTGAGCTGTGACTTCCACCAATAAAAACTCATCTGGCCCTAATGCCTCACCCTGACCTCAGGGTTACCACAGAGACCACCAAACTGACCTCCAGTCAGGTTGGGAGACAAAGGGGGAAGTCACCTGTCTGTCATCCCAAATCCATCCATCCATCCATCCCTCCTCTCCTCTCCTCTCCTCTCCTCTCCTCTCCTAATTCAATTGAGCAATATTCATGAAAGTAAAATAGATATTTTTTTTTTAAAAAGAACAGCAGGACAGAATGAGTTTATTTCTTTAAATTAATAATTAAAAAATGAATTCTATTTGTTGTCCATATTGATTTAGACCTCTTCATCCCTGCTCGAGTCACTTGACCCACCAAGTGTCACTGTTAGCTCATGACCAACAACATAACATCCAGTGTGTAATTCTCCATCTACTGTGACCTATAAAGGCTTTGATTGAATACCCCAGTCAGAGGCATCAGGCCTTTCACTGGGAATAAAGCAAACAGCCTCAGAGCTGCCCATAAGGCCTCTGACTGAATACATAGCTCACTAGAGCAGTAATAGAGGGGGAGGGGGCTTTTATTGTGAAACAAAAAAAAACAAAATTGTGTGTCTGAGTTGATTCCTGCAGGTTTATAAATGTTTTTTAATTATCAGGGATAAAGACAGACACAAATGAAAGTGAAAATGTATTTTAACGTTACAAAGCTGATACGTAATCATTCATGTTTAAAGGATAAGACTGACAATATTCTATGTTTTTCGTACTGTCAGAAAATTCTAAAGATAACTGTATCCTGCTAACAAGTACCAAAGCCTGATCGCTCTTATTCCAAAAACTATTAAAAACACACCAGTGAGTCCCATTGCTGTAGTGTGTACTGGGTGACATGTTCCATCATTGCCATGAACACACACCTCACACACACACCACTCGTCTGAAATCATTTACATCATGGACTCTGACCCAAGAGCCACAGACAGAGTGGAGGTCAGAGGTCAGAGTGGTTCTGGTCTTTTCATGGAGTTTGTTGATTTTGATTTTTAAATTTATTCTAAATAGATTTTGTTGAATTTGTTGACAGTAAGTAAAACGTAAAATAACACCAGCCTCGTCCTTTTTCAAACAAAGTTATTATTAGTCATTACTTTAAAGGTGCAGTGTGTAAGATTTCGGGCCTTTAATTTCAGAATAAGGCAGACATGTAATATAATATTCATAACTACGTTTTCATTCATGCTCATGTATGATCACCTGAAAATAAGAATCTTTTTATTTTTATTTAAAATTTGCCTTTTATATCTACAGTGGGAGCGGGTCCTCTTTCATGGAGGTGTTTCTACAGTAACCCAGAACAGACAAACTAAATACTGACTCTAGAAAAGGGCTTTTAAGTGTTGTTTCTCTTACATTACGAGGAAGGTGAGGGTGATGTGAGGAGATTACAATGCAGCGATTACACCACTAGCTGTAACTAAATCCTACACTCTGGACCTTTAAGTCATTTATTTTATTTTATTTTATTTTATTTTATTTTATTTTATTTTATTTTATTTTATTTAACAGCTGACTGAAGCTTTTCTTTGGGACTATTTTTACGGCCGGATTAATTGGTGTTCTGACTATTTGGTGCAGCAGGACAGTATGTCAATAGTTTTACATTTAATTGAGGTGGGGTTTTTTTTAGTTTGTTTTGTTTTGTTTTGTTTTGTTTTGTTTCTGTCTTTTGTCTTTTGTTTTACACTTTTTTTTCCAGCACGTAGCCATCTATGATGGCTCCTCACAGGTCTGGTGTAACCTTCCTCACATTAACACATGAAACAAAGACAAACAAGACAAATGTCTGATTTACATCCTGTTATCTGTTTGTTTGTCACCGGTTGAGCTTCCACTGGCGCTTTTTTAATTACATTACCTTGTTGCACCCTCTTCTTCTCGTTTTCTGACTGGAAATTTAACATCAACCACTGCTTATGTTGTAAACCAGCTCACATTACAGTATAGGATGGAAAAACACATTCATTCATGCATTCATTTTGTTTTCTGCCAAATTGCTCTAAACTCTGTTAAAAAATGTTCCTACATTTAGATTTTGCTATTGACGTGTTCTTGGATGGCACAGGGGAGTAAAAAAAATCCTCATCCCTGAACTAATAATGCTGATTGTGATTGTAATATTGCCTAGTCAAAATGCTGCTACACTGTTTCAGTCTTGTTAATTTATAAAAACAAAATGCAGGATTTTAAATGATATAATATGGATAAAAGTATGAAAATGAAGTAAGAGGAGGACAGAGAGAGAGAGACAGGCAGAGAGACCTCGGTGAAGACAGAGACAGGCAGACAGTAGAGTTTAATGATTCCAGATGAGCTGAGTGGTCTGCCTGACAACTGAAATGAACAGGAATCAATAGTGAGAGCGTCTGTCTGCAGCAGATAAGACACACACACACAATGTTGACTATTAAAGACGACAGCTTGAGATATTACACTATTAGTTATGCTATTTTTAATCAGCTATCATATTTAATTAATTCTTCAGGTCAGATGCTATCTGAGTGTCTAACTGTGGGTATGTGTGTGTGTGGTGGGGGGCTGTGTGTGTGTGCATGTGTGTCTGTGTGTGGGTCAAGTGTGTGTGTGAGTGGAGGATGGGGGGCTATTACTCCTGTAATGGGGAAGAGGAGGAGGGCTAATCTAAAATATAGAACCTTGAAAAGACACAAAATAGAAAAACAGGAGGGATGGATGAAGCAGAGAGACGGATGAAAAAAGGACGGAGTCAGAGACGGGGAATAATTTGAACTGTATGTTTAATAATAATAAATCGGGCCATGCTGATATGTGTTTTTGAAAGCTAGTGGTTTTGGACAGATGTCAGGTTTGTTGATAGTGGACGTTTTGTGTCAGTATTCAGTATTTTTACATTTTAAAATGATATATTGAAGTCTTGTGTGTTTCTTGTCACTGTTCTTGTCAAACGTGTCAAACTGACGGGACTCAGGAACAACATTTAGATCGTGAGGCACTGAAACTGTTAATTCAAATGCAAGTTGACTACAAAGCATTTCCTGAGGAAAATATATCATATATGATATGACATTTTTGACATTTATAAATAAACTGCATGTGTTATTATAGATAACTCATGTGTAGTTGATTTTGGAATTTGAGGGTCTTAATATTCACTTTTTTAAATTTTTGGGAAAAAAAAGATCAAACTATAATTTGGCGGACCCCTGCAGCACCTGTGAGGACCCTTTAGGTGTTGCAGACCCCTTGTTGAAAACTGTAGCTGAGATATGAATGCAGTGGAACTATGTCATTAGATATGCAAATACGTCCAAAAACACAGAAATGTGTGTAAACATATACATTCATGAAAATATGCAGTCAGTGTGGAATGTGCGTTTCATGAGTAGGAATGAGGAATGCATCATGAAATATCTATAAAATGCTAAAATAATACTAATAACAATAATAGGAGGAAGGCATATTCATCCAAACATGTGTGGACGGTGTACATCCATTCAATGACATATTGATCATTTGTACAATAATAATAATAATAATAATAATGTAAAGTACATCATATAAGAGGAGGTCACTCAGTGTGGACAGTGGAGACAGCAGAGGACTGTGCAGATGAAGGTTGCAGGTCTGATGAAAGCCTCCGTATCATCACCTCACTCTGACCAGCCACCAGGCAGAGATCAGGCAGCTCAAGCTGCTAATTATAGTAATTATGATTCATTACTGGCTGAGATTAATTTAATAAAGAGGAGGCTGAGCAGAGCTCGTTAACCTTCATTAGAATAATTATAGAAGCAAGACACACACCGGCTCACTCTCTCTCTCTCTCTATCTCTCTCTCTCTCATACACACACATGCTGACTGGTGAGAGGGAGAGGCTTGGGAGTGTTCCCACAGAGTCTGCTGGCACACACTGTGGGAACCAGGACTGCCACTGCGTGTGTGTGTGTGTGTGTGTGTGTGTGTGTGTGTGTGTGTGTGTGTGTGTGTGTGATGTTTGTGTCTGGCATAGCGCAACTATCATTGTAAAGAGCCAGTGTCCTCATAACAATAATAAAGTGAGGCAGAAGTGACTGTTAAGTGAGAACATTTTGCAGATCCTCACTTTAAGATAATTATTAATTATGAGTCAGTAACCCCCTCCACACACACACACACACACACACACACACACAAATATTAGGAATTATGGCATTTTCAATGTTTTTTATTAGAATTACATGATTAAATATTATTTATTTATCTTTATTTTTACAATATGACACCATTATTCTTACTGTTATTATTGTTATTATTATTTCATAAATGTTTTTCAGTATTTCAGGTGGACTTCAGGGGGTTCAGTCTAAATGACACAGAGTCAGTGGAGTCATAAATTGTTGTACATGTTTAATTTGACATGGTAAACCTTTTTATGATTTATTTTCTCTCAGAGAAGTCCAGAAGAGGCAGCCTGGCTGCTCTGACTTCATCTGCAGATAAAGAACATAATAATAATAGTTCACATTCTTCTGTACTCACTTGGCTGATTTTCCCTACCACTTCTTCTCTGCTCATTGTCCCTGTAGCAGTGTGTGTTGGCAGTACTTTATAGTTCTTTTCCACCATAGTTAAAATGCTAATATTTCCCAAGGTGAATAAGCTGCTGTGATATTTAATATAGTTAATATATTGACTGTTTTAAAATAAAGCCATAAAGCCTGCAGGCGGAAGCAGGAAGTAGATCAAAAGGCTCCCCGTAATGGGTTCGGCTCTCTGATTGGCTAATCATGTCTCATTGTTTCAGCCATTATTTTGCTCAACTTTTAATTTCTTCCTCCTAAGGATCATTGAGCAAGGCAATTACATGGAGCTGACCTTGTGTATTAGGGCCGGGGAGGAGGACAGGAAAGATGTCCCATCACCTCTTTCTTTCTTTTTCTTTTTTTTTTTTTTTTTAATTTCTTCCACAACAATATAAAAAAAAAGTGTGGCGTCAGAGCCCCCCATCACTATTCCCCTCTCCTCTGTGGCTGAAAATGAGAGTCAACGGAATATTAAGTCCCGAGCATTTGAATAAACACGTCGTGTGTTAAATCAAAATCCAATTCTGTGGTCTATTATTTTCTGGCATAGTAATGACTGCCAAGGATTAGGAATCAATATTTCACTGCAGCGGGGACATTACCGGCTTTATTCAGGCCGTAATTGAGTTTTGAGGAGAGGCCCTGCCCTGGAATCTGCATTAAAGATAAGGGCTCCCCTCATATGGATGCACAAGTGAAGCTTAGAGCGAGGCGACACATTACACATCAGCTACACATCAATTACAGCCACGCCAGTTAACCTTGCGACACACCATAGCTACTGTAGCTCCGCCACACACTAGTTAACACTAATTCCAGCCATTATAACTTATAACTGAACGTAGTAACTGTTGTCAGCCTGCCTGTGCTACACATAAGCGAGGCTAATATTATATATTATATATATAACGCTTCACTTCTGTGTGAACAAAGTGGCTAACGCTGTGAGGTCCGCGAGCTCTTTCAGCGGACTACAAACTGAGACGAGGCAGCGCGCGCTTCCCGCTCTCAGTCTCTCTTTTTTTTCTCCTCATGCTCGGATAGCCCACACCACGGCGCACGCGCGCGCGCAGTCCGAGATAATAGACTATTAGTGGAAGTGGGATTAATTTGTAGCCAATTACAAGCCTTAGAGTTGAATAGGAATGCATAAATAAGGAGGGAGACGGACTAACACACTCACACACACACACGCGCGCGCAGGGAGGGGGACATATGTGAGTAGGGTATATGATAGTGGGTCCTCGAGGGGCCGGCTGAAAACCAAAAAAGGTGTTGAGAGCTGCACGAGCTGAGAGAGAGAGAGAGAGAGAGAGCACACGGAGGAGAGAGGGGGCTTCACTTAACTAATGGGGAGAGAGGGACATAGAGAGAGAGAGAAAGGCGCGAGCTAGTTTTAACTATTGGAGAGATAGATCAGCGTCCGTCCCGCCTTCAACTCCTGTCAGGCTTCCAGTGCGCGCACCCACTGGTGACCAGACAGAGCGCGCGAGGCTGGAGGTCGGGACGCCCGATCGCTGTTTCTGTGTGTGTGTGTGTGTGTGTGTGTATGTGCCAAACCCGGGATAACGGCGGCGTACAAGACAGACAGACATTAGATCACCGGAGACGTTGTGTTGCCGCGGTGGACGCAGAGGATGAAGGGGAAAGAGCCGGAGAGGAGAAGACAGAGAGAAGAAGTTTAAAGTTTAACGGGACCGGCGGCCGGTAGTCCAGTTAAAGCCCTCCATCCGTGCAGACTCTCCCCCATGGAAAACTTTAACGGGCTGAACACATCATCTCAGTCTGGATGCTGACGGGACTCATGAGCCGGCCTGTGGTGTGAACTTATTATTTTGACATGAATATCATACAGTCCCTTTAAACCGGTTTGAATCTCATTTTTCATCGTTCCTGTTTTTTAATCCGGATTCTTGATATATGGAAAAAGGAGAGTAAAGTGATGAACCGGGACAGAGCGGTACCGGGGCCCGGAGCGGACGGGGTCCAGACCGTGATAAGCCGGGACAGAGTCGTAGCAGGGCCCGTGGCGGACGCGGTCCAACCCGTGATGAGTCGGGACAGAGCCGTACCGACTCCCGCCGGGGACGGGAACCAAACCGTGGTGGGCCCGGACAGCGGAGACATGCTCGACGGAGGTGCCGCCGGAGAGAAGCGGCTCTTCTCCAACGCGGTGGCCGGAGGTAGAGATGCTCAGGTCGTGGAGAACCACTCGGAACCACCGCCGACGAACCCGGTGTTAGCCCCGCCACAGCAGGTAGATGGAGCAAACTTGATGGAGTTTCTGTGAGGAAAAGTGTGTTGTAGCAGCAGACAGTAACGATAACTTAAAGAAGCAGAGGGTGTCAATAAAAACATATCACGTTGGATCACCGGTACAACCGGAACAGAACCAGTTAAGCCGGTATATGCATGAAAATAAAGGGTAGACAGAGTTGGCATGAAAAGTAGCAGAAAGTGAGAAGTGCACAGTTTAGCAGAATGACACAAAGTGAAAGAAATGTAAAGAGTGTGACTGCAGCGATGTTTGTCATATTTGTTTGTTTTATTCTTTTATTTTTATGATCATGTTGACGGTACTGCCGTTTCGTCATGTGGACCTGCGTTATCACGTCCTGGCTGTTCGATTGCAGCAGGCAGATGAGGCCTTAATTAAGATATAGCAGTAAAATTAACAGCCAATTTGCTGCGCTAATGTGATGGGAAACAATAAAAATAAAGTAGATGCCATCAAATGAGTTTCCATAAAGGCTCAGAGGGAAATAGACTCTGCAAACGGAAGTTTGATTGCGCTGCAGTGGATTAAAAAAAAAAGAAAAAACGAAAGAAAACATGCGAATTTGACTGTTTCAGACTGATGTGATTTATTATGAATATCAGCAACAATAGAATCCTTCTGTTTCTATTAAATTGAATAATTTAATTTAAATAAACGAAAATTCCATGAAGAATTAGTTTAAAAAACTTTGAATTAAAAATAGATCCATTATGATCCTGGAGAAATCCTCGTGTTTATGTCCCGGAAACAGATTCACTTCCACTGTCGTGGATTACACACCGGGCTTATTATGAACTCCTCCGTATCTTAAATAAAGGATTATTCCCGCTAATCGCAGCTCTGATCACGGTACCGTGTGATTATTCTTATCATCAGATGTTAATAGGCCCTCTGGGTACTCCCTCGGATTATTTCAGGGGAGAATTATAAAATTATTAATGTGGGATTATTCATGTCGACATGCTCCAGACTGGCCTCATTAATAAATGAATGATCCTAATCAGGATGTAGCGCAGGGGGGAAGCCACGCCGAGCCTCCGCGCCACCTTTTATCTGCTTCATACACTCGCTCACCTTTTTGGCTTGACATAAATCTTAAGGATATAAATTCAGCGCACACATCTATATCATACAGTAAACACGGTGTACGCATGCGGGGTCAAACTGCTGTAAGTTATGTGAGTGTTGGAGATTTTATGGAAATCATAAATTAATGCTTTCATTAAACTCTAAAAAAAAATGTTTGTTTTACAGATTTTTTTAATCAAGAAATAGTTTTTTAAAAACAGAGTTTGTTTCTCCGTCAACAGCTGACGTGTGAAAATAAAAACGGTTTTCTTCATGATTCTGTATTGATCATACATATTAGATCAAAGAAATGCAGCTGATTTGTGTTCATGTTGTGGCTGTTTGCTTTATGAATACAGTTTACCGTCCGTGTTATTGCCTGTGAAGTGTGCATCACACTGATGCTGCCTTCAGGTGCTTCAATACTTCAGCACTAGTTACACATACAGACACTCACAGGATTTCACGGACATGTGCTACTTGTTTTATTATTATTATTGTTAATATTGGGCCATTATTATTATTATTAGGCTATTATTTTTTAATATTAGATACATGGTTGAAATTACTGTGAAATTAGTGTGGAGGGAAAAGTGTCCTAAATCAATAATAATACTTATTTATAAATGAATACATAACTCTTTTAAAAATGAGTGAGAACAGGACATTTCAGTGAGGGAGCGCTGCATCAGTACACCAGCAGAGTCACGTTCTCCACACCGAAGAAACGGAAATGAACTTCGGTTATTTTTGTTTTATTAACTAATAATAAAAATAATCATAAATACTGTGAGTGAATAATTCCGATGCGTTATTTTCCAGGGCCCTACCGGGCACCGGACCACCTCTTTCTCCGTACTGGACATCCTGGACCCCAACAAGTTCACGAGCAGCCGGAGACAGCAGCAGCAGCACGCGAGCCACCGAGGTGAGCGCGAGCTGAGCGCGTACGGAGCGGAGAACCGGAGAGGGAGCACCGGGGAGCGCGAGCCCAGCCTGGAGGCCAGTAAAGGCTGCTACGGTGCTGAGGACTACCAGAGCAGTAAGTTTACACGAGTTAACCTTTAAATCCGGGACCCTCCACGTCCCCTTCATCTTATGTTTGTTTATATTTTAGCTTATTTTCCCGCCACTCAGCCGGCTCGTGCCCACGTTTGTCCTTCTGTATAAACGTTTTTTATTCTGCTCCGTTTTTTTTAAGAAAAAAAGTTTTTTTTATTTAACTAAAATATATTTTTTTAAGTCTGTCAAGTTTTATTTGATCATTTAGAGACAGACTTTGAACACACATTCAGTCACGAGGAACATTCTTTCTTTTTTATTCGATATATATTTAGCATGTATTTTCCTTTGTGCGTCATTTTAATTTGCTGTGACTTTTATTTGTTTTAATTTTATGAATATGTAATTTTCTGCGTGAATGCTGCGTTCACGATAACTTTTCCTGCTCGGTGTGGACGCGTCTATTCACAGAGAGGATTAGGGAACCGTCTAAATCCTGAGACACGAACCTGTCAGACACAAAGATATATTTTTTTAAATAAATAAATGATGAAGAATGTTGTGTCGGTGTGAACGAACACACACGGCGGCGTTCACACACACACACGGAAGTTTTCCTGAGTTTACTGTCTGCCAGAGAAAAAAGGAAAACACGTCGCCTTTAATTGAAGCTCAGTTAAAAAAGAAAAAAAAGACACGAGATAATTGGCCACGGTTCGCGCGCGCGCGCGCGTGTGTGTGTGTGTGTGTGTGTGTGTGTGATCGGTATTATTGATTGGTGAATATCTGTTTCAGACAGCAGTCTGCACTGTGACTGAGCTCCATTCAAAGACATTAGCTCCAATCAGCCCCGCTTCCTCTGTTTGATATGAAAAACGTCACACTGATAAATTCTATCAAATATTTCTTTTTCTTTATTTTTACATTTTTATCTTTTCCTTCAATCTTTACGTTTCATTTCGTTATTTCTCTGATCTCTGATGGTTCCAACACTTCAGTGCGTTTTAACTTTCCCTTTAGTTTATACTAGTTTATACTGTAAAGACAAATCTGAATTTCATTTATTGAACCCATAAAATCTGTGCAGAGAATATTTAGACACGTTTAAAGAAATGTTTCTTTAACATTTAAAAGTACACTGATACACTCCACCATTTATCAAAATAAAGGTCCATCACATCCTGTTGATATTATGATGATAATTACACTATTAAAGTGGTAAAAAAAATAACCATAAACTCGTGTTGAGTTTATTTTTATTTTTTAATGTAATGTAATATAAATCAGTCAGGACATCACACTGTAGTGAATATATGAAATATAAATACATTTGTGGTTTATTTTAAGATGAATATTCAAATGAAAATCCATTTGGATGATTTCTGTTTAATATATATACATTCATAAATATTCTAATTACTGTTAATGAACAATAAATGTATTAATAACAGCATGTTTTAGGGCCCAGTGTTAAACTCATTATTATCTTACTCTGAAGGACTGTGAGCCAGTCAAACGTTCATATAAACTACAGATGAAATGATTCAAACAATATGTCATATTTAAAATATTCAACATGGTCAATATTTTAATATCTGCTCTAATATTTCTGATTAAATGAAAACACAAATAATTCATATGCAGTTTAAAAAGGAACAGTGGCCTAACCTAAAATGAAATGTTTCATACATTTTAGAACTGATGTGTCAGCTGGCCAGCTAAAAGTTTCATAGATTTATAGTTTGATTTCTGTCTTATTGTATTCATAAATAATAACAATAATAATAAAAAAGAAACACAATTATATTTATTTTAAAATTCACAGATTTCATGATGAATGAGTTTATTAAACATTTTTGTACTGCAACTTTAATATGAAGTTATAATTTAAGAGTGTTTTTAAATGTTTGTTTAGTTTATTTTTTTAATACTTAAAACGTAATAAAATTAAATTGTTAGACGCATTATTATTTATGGAGGCTGGATGAACTAACAGGCAAAGTGTTCACCTTCCCAGAGACCTCAGCGGCCCTGAAGACTGTCATTCAGTTTGCTCTGACTGAATCTCACATCGTCAGTGTTAAAATATTTTTGGTTAAATATCAAAATATAAACTGACATGATAAGATTTGCATTATGGCCCATCATCTTCTGTATGTTATGGTTCTCTGTTACCTGTATTCTCTCGGTGTGTGTGTGGTGTATATTCCTGAACAGAGTTTCAGACACTCCGCAGCAGCTGTATTCCAGCTGACCCCCCACCGTTCTTGTTGGCCCTGGGGCCCTCTAGTGGGTTGATCCGGCCCTGGTGCTGAGCACAGTCAAATGTTATTTTACATCCTAATTATAGCATTCAGCTGCCAATTGGCCGATCTCCAAATGTTTGGCTGATAAGCACTCATAGAGGATGATATTTTAACGAAGCACTTTGACTAATTGTGTGATTAGTTCCTCTGAAGCTCTTTTCAAACTTTGAATGATTTGCATTTAAATGATCTAATTAGACATTCAGAGAGTGCAGGCCTCACCGACTTTCACTGTGGCTGATTGTTGGTCACATCTCCACGCTGCAGAGTTCAACGATCACTCTTTATTCTAGTCTTACTTTCAGATCATGTGCTGTCTTGTTAAGTTACCTTTCAATCAGCCACATTCCTAAAGTTATTAGTGTTATTTTACAGTTACCATAGATTGCACAACGCTGGGACAAAGTGGGCTTGGGCAAGACACATCAGGCAGCCTGGAGGTCCTGAGATCAATGTGGCAGTTTGATTTACTGTAGATATATTTGGTAATAAACACCAAGTTTGATGTAATCTTGAGGATTAGGTCCAGTTTGAACATTTCGATAGATGTCTTTATTATTTCAGTTGATATTATGTTGACATGATGCATGTTTCTATTGACTGTGCGTGAGTAAATGAGCACAGACCTGGATCAGGTGGTGCTGCAGTGTTTCAGATAGAATCTATTGAATTCTAGCTCTGCAAAGCTATCCACAAGTTCCACTTGAGTGTGTGTGTGGAGGCCAGCGTACTGTATAGTGGTCATTAGAGGGACTGCAGCCCGACACACACACACACACACACACACACACACGCATACACACACTCATACTGAGTGTTGACATCAAAGCTTGCTTCACATGTTAGATTCTGCTGACAGGTGTTAATGTGAGTGTCTTCTCTGTGTGTGTTTCCAGAGGAAGGCTTTGTATACAGAAGCCCAGATGAGGATGACTACCACAGATCTGGGACCCCAGACTCAGAGGCTCCAGACGGGCCCTACAGCAGTGAGGAGAGCAGCTCAGCTCTGCCCAGTAACGGAGACAGAGATCTGGGCCAGCACAGCCACCAGGACCCCGGCAGAGACACGGCAAGCCCCGGAGGAGGCCAGATCACCAACGCCCAGACCAACGGGAGCCAGGGCTCGCAGGGCAAGCCTAAGAGGAAGCGCTCTGGCTCGGACTCCAAGTCGGGGAAGCCCCGCAGAGCCCGGACTGCCTTCACCTACGAGCAGCTGGTGGCGCTGGAGAACAAGTTCAAGTCCACGCGCTACCTGTCAGTGTGTGAGCGGCTCAACCTGGCCCTGTCGCTCTCCCTCACTGAGACCCAGGTCAAGATCTGGTTCCAGAACCGCCGGACCAAGTGGAAGAAACAGAATCCTGGAGCTGACACCTCTGCTCCCACCGGCGCAGGAGGAGGAGGAGGTACGGGAGGAACAGGAGGCCTGGGGAGCCTCAGCCCTCTCAGCCCTTCCCCTCCAATCAGCGGGCACCTGGCCATGCACGCTGGCTACGCCAGCCACCATCACCCCCCCACCGGCAGCCTGGTCCAGCTGCCTTTCCTCACCGCCAGCCACGTCCTGTCCCCCTTCATGCTGGGGACACAGAGCTACGCTGCACCCGCCTTCTACAGCACACACCTGTAGACACACACACACACACATACACACTCTGAGCCCAGAGACACGTTTGAGTGTATGAATGAACAGCAGCACAGCAGACAGACTGTGAGCTCAGCGCTCAGCTCTGCTCTCCTTTTTACTACAACAACATTTGAAGGCTTTAATTTCAACGGATTATTTTGATAGAATGTGAATATTTACCAGAAACTGTACATAAATCTATGTTCTAGCTCCCGAATGCTGTTTTAAAAGACGTAATAGACAGATAGTTGATTTCTTTGTTTTTAAAAAAAGTCTGTATGAATATTGAATGTTTATTTATGACTTAAGGAATGGCTTGATCTATTGTCAGTACCGTGTAACTCCAGCTGTGATTGTTTTCACTTCTGTTATTTATTGACTTTCTTGACAGTTTCCATAAAAAAATCCTTGAATGTACTGAACCCTCAGCTCAACATGATATCGTCCTTTGATATTAAAATGATGACAATTAAACACTGAAGACTAGCCCTGTGAACTCATTCTGACAGGACAGCATGGCGGCCTCTCTGTGTGAAGTTTGCATGTTCTCGTGCCCAGAGGTTTTTTTTTTTGTCTTGGTGTGACAGACTGAGTGTACCCTGCCTCTCACTGACATCAACATGCTAATATGCTCACAGTAGGCCTTTTCCACAGCAGCCATTTTGACATGAAACAGATGAACGCAGGTGTTTTCAATGACACTGATTAAGGTTCCATTCCATTTATTTGCAGCAGAGCCTTTCCTGTGAGGTCTGTTTGACCAGAATGGAACGGAACCTTTATTAGCATCATTGGTAACACCTGTGTTTATGTTACGATTTCATGTCAGAACAGCTGCTGTGAAAAAAGTCGATGACAATGCTAGTGTGTTGAGGATTAGCATTTTAGCATGCTAACATTTGCTAATTCGCAAAAAAAGTGACGACCAATTGTTGATTTCTTTGTTTTAAAAAATGTCATTGCAGGTATTCAGTCAAGTACTGGATGTAAGTACTTAATGTAATTAATTAAATAGTAACTATTAATAAATTAGTTTTGATCTGATGGTGGCGCTAAATCATCAACATCAGTAGGGGTCCATCAAGAGTAATCCATCTTCATCCATACAAACATTTATTGGAAATCAATCAAGTATTGTTGAGATATTTCAGTTTGGACGAACCCAACAGAACAACATTATCATACCTCGAGTCATGTAGCTAAAAGAATGATGATGGATACTGAAGAGCAGAAGCTGTTTCCAGACCTCAGAATCACAGCCCGTTTCCAATTCGTTCAGTGATTGTAATAGGTAGCAGCAGGTAGCAGGTCACAGCAGTGTTAATGCTAACACACACCACACCAATAAATTGGATGTACTCTAGCATTGTACTCCTGTAACACTGTCAGACTCACAATGGTAGTTGTTGTTTGAAGTATCAAAATCAGAGGAACAGAACCACAAATGTCGTCTTCTTTTCTCGTCTGCCGCCTACATTACCCACAGTACAAGCAGACTACTGACTACAGGTGAAGATTTGGGTGTAGTATGTTCGTTAATCAGCAGAGATGAAGGTCTGTAAGCTCATTTCATTTTAAGTACACAACTTCTTGATTTTGGGGATTCTTGAGCCTGACTCAAGTGACATCACTTGAGGATGTTTTTCACATTTCCAATATTAGCTACTCCCCAATACTCTGTATTGATATTTGAGATGAAGCCATGTACCTGTGCCCCCGTTGAACAAGGTATATTTTTCCTCAGCAGTTTCTGAATAATATAATTCCACATAAACACGTGATTAAAAAACAGAACTCTGACTGAAGTGGAGACTCTTCTGAGTTTTCTTGAGATGTTTAAAAGCAGTCTGAGGTCCATGGGCACTGCTAAATTTCTGAATGGGTAAGACGTAGTCCAGACAGGATGTAATCATATCTTCTTAAGCAATATTACATGAGAGGTTGTGCTTTACCCTCATTATTGACTTCTTGCTTGCTCACTTTTTATGCTCCCAGGCCTTTATGTGTCCCAGGCCTGAAACCTCTTGGTGGTCCTAAACGCCTGTGGTACAAACACTAACACTCCTCCGGTGCTCTGAGCTCACAGTCCAGGCAGTTCAGCTGACAAACTGAGCTAACATTAGCTAACAGCAGCTACAGTTGTCAGCTGTTTACTTCACTGTCCATCAGGAAACTCTGTAAATCACAGAGAGTTGAGGCGGAGCAGCCGGAGGACATCAGAGGGAAAACCAGAAAACATTTTCTCCATAAAATATGATCCAGTTTCACCAAAATCAGTCAAATAGTTGGTGGTGTGTGACTTAGTGCTGTAAAGAGTTACGTACTTCTCCCGACCCGGAGCCCAAAGTTACATAGTGTGAGAACAGACGTACAACTGACAGAGACACCATTCACCTGATTACAGGTCAGTGTAGCATCAACAGGATTTAACAGACGTTAGTTTATGAGAGAAAAGTTCACAATGTTGCTTTAACACTGTTGTCAGCTTCACGGCTCTCACGATGCAGAATGGCTCCATCACTTCTCTGATGTTCGCCCAATGCTCCACGGTCATATCTGAGCTAACAACCAGCTGTCATCTCCCAGGTTGAGTTAGCAGTGGTTGCCTCACACTTAGCAAGCATCTTACATTCTGGTCCACTCACGAGTGAAGCTTATTTAACAGTGATCCATTTAATAAAGGGGCACTCACATGAACAGTTTACACATGAACAGAAATGAGGTCGTTAACGTGTCGTATAGCTCTAGAGGAACAGAGAAAATAGCCTGGGTGATGTCATAGTGATGTCATCAGGGTTATTCCAGTTTGGGCGAGGTAACTACACATTTACAAGAGAAAGCTGTTTACAAACTGGAGGCATAGACTATAAAAGAGGGAAGCTATAGGCTGCATTATGGGAAATGTAGGATCCAGTGGTTTTGGAAATAAAGACTTAAAGTGAGATTATCTCAGCCTCTGCTGCTTCGATTTTCACCTTTCTGTTTTCAATGGGTCTCTTGTCAGAGCACTAACCATCAGGAAGATTACTCTGGTAGTGCAGACACAGAGTTTCTGTTGTGTGGACTGTATTTCAAGTGGTAGTTTCTACTTTTAGAGGGATTTTTAGGGATTTTATCTCCATCTCAGTAATCAATGGACGACACGTTGACAACTTAACATCATTCACTCGCTTCAAAGTCTGAATATCCACTCCGATGATCTGTAGAGCCAAACCTTTACACTGAGTTTTACCAAATTAAAATGCAAATATGACCACATTCGTTCACACACGTTCTCACAGTCAATATCATGCTGCAGGTCTGAGTGCAGCTGAATTAACCCTGAATTAAGCTCATTAACGTGGAGGACAGGACAAAGACACAAAGACAGCAGGCTGAGGAAAGAGTTACAGTTTACTTCTGCTCCATGTTCGTTCAGAACAAAAACACAAAACATTTATTATTATTTTAATAAGAATAATTTAAGAATAGAAAACATTAGAAAAAAGATAGAAAGGCAGGATTACGCTGAACAATGTGTCCGATAAATGAGACTGAGAGAAAAGAGGTGTTTATTGTGTGGTACCTGATCATTAAGCTGCACGTGTGCGGTCAGTAGAGGCAGAACACATCATCATTAATGATCACATGTTCTTCAAGCTTCTCCTTCAAAGGTTCATCATAGTGTTCAAACATGTTATTTCAGTCATCTGTATGTGCACATGAATAAATTAAAACCTTTCCTTCTTTTAAAGTTCATCAGGTCTAAAAGCAGAGCTCAGTCCGAGCTCGTGTCCAGCTGGCTGGAGGTCAGTTGAGAGAGTAGTTGAACTGGTTGGAGAACTTTTCATGTTTTCTTTTGTCACATTTGCTCATCACCTGAGCCACTCTGCGCATGCTGCTCCTGGAAGACAGGCAGAGAGTTTCAAGATAATTAAACATGCTACTTGCTAGTTGCATTATGGGAATTGTAGGATCCGGTGTTCCTGAGCTCGACTGCTGTAAGTCGTCTAACTGTGTGAGAGTACAGGAAGTGACGTACTTGTTGAAGACTTTTTTCTCCAGCCTGGAGCGGGACGTGTTGGCGCTCTGCTTCAGATCGCTCAGGTTGGGGTATTTCTTCTTCTTTCCTTTGCCCTTCCCTTTTTTACCCACCCTGTCTGAACCCAGGTCTTCTCCCGTCGCCGCCTCGATGTCTCGCATCAGCTCTGCGTCACGCCAGTCTACAACACGAAGAGGAGAATCATTGAGCGGTGAAGGATGAAGAAAATCTCCTCTGCCTCATGCTTATTATTAAAAATGTAGCTGCATTGAAAACTTCATGGTTGTGGTGCTGTTAGATTAAACAGCTGCTGCCTCCCTCTGTGGAGGAAGGGCAGGAGAGCAAAGAATGCTAAAATTGTAGCAAAATTTCATGACATAAAAACATGATGTGAATTTACATTAGTCATCTTTTTGTCAATAAACATGGACTTTTGAATGGAGTTTCACACGAGTCAGAAAAACCCTACAATCTGTACTATACCAATAGACGAAGCATTATTAATGTGACTTTCTGTTAACGTTCATTTTGGTTGATTATGCTCCATGTTTACAGGATTGATCAGCCAGACCATCACACGTTCTCTAAAGCAACATTTATTAATTTGATTTATCCAGATGAGTCATGTCTCAGTATTTTTGTATTACTGTAGTCATGTTACTCTCTCTGAGTTTGGGCTGCTCGTCGCCTTAAAGATGACAAGTAAAGGTTGGTTTTTATTTTTATTGACTAAAATGATTGAAGTTTGAGTGAAACTGAATCAAAATGTTAATCAGACCCGCAGTCATGTCATTGTTCTGTTGATCTACCTCTTGGGAAAAAATAACAAAAAAAAAGCTGCTCAAAAGAAATGTAGCAGCATGTTGAAGTCTATTAAAGGAACAAACGTTGACTTTTTCCAAAGATGATTTTGTTTTCTTTTTCAAAGCATTATGAAATTTGAATAATAATCTTAAAGACACAAACTTACCACCTGTTTGTAATTTTTATTCTTTAAAATAAGAGATTGATTTTTCCAGTTTGCATTCTCTTTCATTTACTTCATTAAACTTTAACTTCAAAATATTCTTCATGTTTCATTTTTGTTTTGAATTTTGACTATAGTGAGCTGCCATACACCATGATCGGGTTCTGCCTCTTTTTTATTTATTTTTTTATAACTTTATTTAATGCATTTTCAGTCATATATACATAAGCATACATACATTTACAAACATACAAACTCTCGAAATGTAATCCCGTATTTGTACCCTCCCCTTCTCCCTCCCTGTATATCTTATACCCCATGAGACAAAGAGCACAAAATAAATAAATAAATAAAGATCCAATACTGCAGAAGTCAGCAATGGGCTAGTCAGATAACATGATCTGTTAGAGATTTAACTTCTTCACATATTCAATGAAAGGAGCCCACACTCTAGTGAATGTGTCACAAGAACCTTTCAGTGTATGTCTCATGTTTTTCTAGCTGAAGTTTTTCCTCGCCACTGTCACCAAGTGTTTGCTCATGGTGGGAACTGTTGAGTCTCTGTAGATAATATTATAAAGAGTACAGTCGAGATCTGCTCTGTATGGAAAGTGTCATGAGATAACAGATAACCTCTGTTATATATAAATTTAATTTGAGTTGAATCACAGAAGAGTGGAACAAGTTGAATCTAATTCAAATAATCTCACGTTGGACTGAATCTCTTCAAACAGTATCGGCTGCTGTTTTTATCTCAGAGCAGCTGACATAATTCTCTCCCTCACACACAGAACAGTCACAGACTGAAACTTGAACAAAAAGTCATGTTAATGAAAAGTGTAATGAAGTAATTACAGCTGATAACATAAACGAGCTCAGGCTGCACGAGTGGTAAACAATGTGTGTGTGCTACAGCCTCATTTGGATCCAATTCTGGTGTTAATGAAAAGTGTAATGTCATAATTCTGGGCGATAAAGTAAAAGCGGCTGTAATGCAGAGTAATGACGGTCTAAACGAAGAGACACTTCTAGTGAATGACGTACTGTGGTGGAATTAGAGATAAACCTGCAGTAATGCAAAGTAATTACACTGTGATGGTGACGGCCTCTCCACTCTGTCAAAACACTGACCCCAGCTCAGTGTGTGTCTGTGTGGGGGGGGTTATTAATCAGCCCGTCTGACCCCGGGTCTGACTGAACCTTCAACTATCCCTCATTACACACTCACACACACACACGCACAGGCAGAAGAGCAGTAATTGAAAAGCAGCTGGTGTATTTAGGAGAATCATTACTGCTAAAAGAGGAGCAGCTGCATTTACATTGTGTGGGTGTGTGTGTGTGTGTGCGTGCGTGTGTGTATGTGTGTCCGTCCTCCATCAGTTTGTTGTTGTGATCTTAGAGGAGTTTGGGTAAGAAAGAAAATAAAAAAATAAAGAAGAGAAAAGAAATAAAAAGTAGAAGTGATAAAGAAAGAAGAGAGCGAGAGAGAGAGAGAGAGAGAGAGAGAGAGAGAGAGAGAGAGAGAGAGAGAGAGAGAGAGAGAGAGAGAGAGATGGTCCTCTGAATTTAATCAGTGTTGCAGCAGGGCTCTTTTCTCTGTCAACACCTCTTAGCCTTTCCAGCTGGGGTCTGTGTGTGTGTGTGTGTGTGTGTGTGTGTGTGTGTGTGTGTGTGTGCGTGTGCATGTGTGTGTGTGTGTGTGTGTGTCAGGGCAGGGGCCAGGCCACACACACACACACACACATTGACTAAGGCATCTGGGGTCTTTGGTTTGTTCAGACGTCTCTCAGCTACGCATCACTAAGCACAGGCACCATGGATATGTATGTGTGTGTGTGGGTGTGTGTGTGTGTGTGTGTGTGTGGGGGAGAGAGAGAAAATGAATCCAGAGTGAAGTACAGCATCAATTCCTCCCATCCCTGTGTGTGTGTGTGTGTGTGTGTGCAGTAAGCTTAGATAGAAGTGAAGGTGAATGACAACAACTGAGCAGAGACATGGAGGAGAACGTCTTGTGACAGTGGAGGTCCGGCTCAGTTCTCCACAGTTTCAGTGGCTCAGACGTTGTGTTAGAACCTCTCAGAGGTTCTGATGATGGAAGACAGGACAGCGGTCCATACTGCACTTCATCATCTCACCGGGACCTGTAGCAACACACTGTCTTTTTGTTGTTTAGCACACTTCGCTATATAAATGAATGAATAAACTGGTGGATGCCCACCGTACAGACCAGCACAATCTGAGCTGCAGAAGAAGAAAACTGCTGACCATGCTGCTCTTCCTTCAACACACCTGTTGGGCTCTGATCACTCTGATCACTCTGATCACTCTATGCTGCGTCCTCACACACTGTTTTCATCTGTCTGCAGTCACCTTATTCACACGTCCGATCACTGTGATTAGCTGCTCATTTACTGTGTCCTGTTTCTGTGTGTGGATGTCACCACCTGCTTCTTTTCATCTGTCAGCTCCATCAGCTCCATCAGGAGGTTCATGAGCCTCCTCCACTCTTTGACTTTGGTATAGTGTATGATGTTATGAAGCTTACTAATCATGTTGGCTGTGTGTGTCACCTTTACCACGTCCCACACTGCCTGTTTAACCTCTCTGTATATACGTGTGTGTGTGTGTGTGTGTGTGTGTCAATGTGTAGCTCAATAGATGCAGGAGCTGCGGCCAATGGTCCGTCAACTCATTCAGGCCACTGTCCCCCCTTCTGTGAGATTGATGTGTGTGTGTGTGTGTGTGTGTGTGTGTGTGTGTGTAGGTGTGAGATTGACTCGTGGATCGATAGTGTAGTTGGTAACAAAAGATGCTATTTCACAACTCACTGGACTGCATGCCATGGCCACACACACACACACACACACACACACAAGAGCTGGTGGTTAACAAGACACTGCAGGCAGCTGGTGGACATCCTGCACACACACTCTCTCTCTCACACACAACAACAACAACAACAAGCACACACACACACACACACACACACACACACACACACACACACGGCACAGATCTCACCACATCAATGTAACATTAGCTTGTGCTTAACTTCTGTCACAGGACTAATGTGTGCTCCTAACAGTCACCAGTCAGAGAGTCACTCACTAAAGACGCAATTCACATGCTACAGAGATGGAATCTGGGAAATGCAGTCCAAACACAGTCATAACACTGTTATGTTTCTTTACAAACTGTTTAAACAGTCGCTTGCCTCCCCTCAGCGACTGAGCAGCACACCGAGCTGTGATGGTGATGATACGTATATCATTCATCCATCATCTGTAACCACTTATCCTCATCAAGGTCACTATCCCAGCTGACTTTTGGTGAGAGGCGGGGTACGCCCTGGACAAGTCACCGGCTCATCACAGGACACATTGAGACAAACAACCATTCACACTCACACTCACACCTACAGGTAGTTTAGAGTCACCAGTTAACCTGCATGTTTTTTGTGATGATATATCATCAGAGTCAGATACTCACAAACTGATCTAAACCACTGGACCACAGACCAATCACCAACCTCCATGTCTGTGAAGTGAAGCCAGTGCTGAAGTGCCAAAAACTGTAATTCTTTAAGTGGCCACTTGAGGCTGGATACAGAACGAGTCAGTCTCCATAAGTCCCCATGTTAAAATGTCCAACTTCACAGCAGAAATAAACATGTTTACAGCCTGGTACAAAAAACAGTTTTGGTCTCTATAGCTAATTTCCCCATTCATGACAACTGTACTGAGGGTGACTTTTTATAGAACTCACCTGTTCAAATGATATTAAGGCTTAAAGTTATGCAGAATTAAGAGTCTGGACACTTTGATTGAGTGCTATTACAGATGGCTTGTTTGATGGATTCATTCAGCCCGCCTCAAGTCTGTTGGTGATCCACGTCTTAGCTGATTTTTAGATCAGCTGAGAGGTGGAAGAGGCAGGAATGCCAACATGGCGGCAGCCAGAGTCACTGTGGGTGACGTCACGCATACACTGTCCATTCTTTATACTGTCAGTGCCACAGACACGTCCACAACTTACATGGAGGTGATTGAGTGACTACTCCTCTAGAACACTGCGCTCTCAGAATGCTGGGTTCCTTGTAGTTCCTATAGTTTCCAAAAGTAGATTGGGAGCCAGAGCTTTCAGCTATCAAGCTCCTCTTCTGTGGAACAAACTACCATTTTGGGTTCTGGAGGCAGACACGGTCAACACTTTTAAGAGTAGACTTAAGACTTTCCTTTTTGATAGAGCTTATAGTTAGGGCTGGCTTATCATTCATTGTAATTGTACAATATGTTTGTGTTGATTTGTTCTGTACACGTGACATCTATTGCACGTCTGTCCGTCCTGGGAGAGGGATCCCTCCTCTGTGGCTCTTCCTGAGGTTTCTTCCACTTTTTTCCCTGTTAAAAGGGTTTTTTGTGGGCAAGTTTTTCCTCACTCAAACCGAGGGTCTAAGGACAGAGGGTGTCACTCCCTGTACAGATTGTGAAGCCCTCAGAGGCAAAATGTGTTTTGTGAATTTGGGCTATACAAATAAAATTTGATTTGATTTGATTGCTGGAAAGATTCACCAGAGACTGTGAGAGTTAATCTAAAAAAAAAAAAACAAGGTCCACTTACGAGTTCTTTTCACTGCTTTAAACAGACGTGGATGTGGACGTGGAACAGGCTAATCAGTGTGTGTGTGTGTGTGTGTGTGTGTGTGTGTGTGTCACCTACCAGGCTGCTCCTCCCTCTTCCTCCTCTCCTCCTGCTCCTCCCTCAGTCGGTCCTCCTGGCTGAGGGGTCGCCCGTCCTCGTCTCGAGGAACGATCCGGCCGTGGAAAGGACACTGGAGGACACACACACACACACACACACACACACTCTTACAGTATATGAAACAGAAAGAGACAGACATGTGTAGAAGCATGTGTGTGTGTCCTGTCACCTTGTGGCGGTCCTGTCTCTGACACAGGCTTCCGTTGCCCAGTGGAGCTCTGCAGTGATGGCCGACGGGAGTGAATCTCCCAGGGAAGGAGATGTATCTGCTCCTACTCTCTGCCAGAAGCTCCTCGTTCTCCACCTCCTCCTCCACCACAGTGTGAGCCCAGAACTGATGCTGAGAGGCCAACCTGCACGAGGAGAAGAAACACGAGTTCTACACAGCATTTAGAAAAGCCACATCTGACACTGAGGAAGACAGTCACACACACAACTCACTGAGCTGAACTGTTGCGTGTATACCTGCCTATAACTGTGTGTGTGTGTGTGTGTGTGTGTGTGTTACTTGACGATCTTGCCGGCGTTGGGCTGCTCCTGGCCCCAGTAGTACAGGTCCAAACCGAATGGAACCACAGGAGCGTCAGCGGCCTTCTGCTCTGAAGAGGACTGGGATGAACTGGGACCTGCAGAGCTGCTGGAGGAGGAACAACCGGCCTTATTCACAAACTACAGCTCAAACGATTAGTCCATGAATCCATTTGTTCTCAACTATGATATTAATGGTCAACTATTTTGATGATAGATTCATCTCGTGTTGTCTTTTTTGAATAAAAATGTCAAACTTCTCTGATTTCAGCTCCTCGGATGTGAAGATTTTCTGTTTTATTTGGTCCTTTGTGACACTAAACTGAATATATTCAAGTTGTGGACAAAACAAGACATTTCAGGACGTCACCCAGGCAGAGCAGTCAGAGTATCTGACAGCATCAATCAAATGAAGCTTGATCTAAAAGTGGAAGTTAAACTGAACCCAAGGAGACTTCAGCTTCTTCAGCAGCACTGCTGTGTGTGTGCAGGACTCACACACTCATCTGTACTTTTCAAATGACCAAAAAATAAAAGTGCATGAAGTGACTGTGGCTGAACCTCTGCGCTCTCGAGGGCAGTAAGATTGATCTAATTAGGCCGGTCATTAGGGGGGGGGGGTCGACCCCTGAGGGTCCGTATTAGTGCCAGCTCTCAGAGAGCAGCGCAGCTTTGGCGTCATCGCGGAGCAACATGTCTCATCTCTAACGATGCTGTAGAGATTTGTTTGATGAATATTAACGACTCACAACATCATTAAACCGCGTGCTGTGTGTTTGACGTCCATTTTAAATGGACTTTTTCCTCTGGAGACAAACTTCAACAAGTTTCAAATATGTGCATCTTGGATTTACACTTCTATCTGTATATATATATCTAATCAAGACATGCAGCTTTACCTACGTGCACTGATACTGCTTGTAATCTGACAGACTTGCTGGACTCAAACTCAAACGTCTGCCTCTGAGGTGAGTACTTTAACCATGTTGGTCATGAGAGGAGATGCTGTACTGGTTCTGTACTGTCCCTCTCAGCGACAGTACATCTATAATGGCTATACTTACAGTACGTATGTTCTCTTCCAGGCCTGAGTTATGGAACCTGACTGCACCAGATGGTTTGACCTGGTGATTTCATGATCTCGAGAGTCCTGCTGTCTCTCAGCGTTATAAGTTAGGGTTCATTAACACTCCTTAAACTAACAAACTTGAACAGGCTTTAAACTCCATGACCAAATCCGGTCTGTTCATCTTAGTGACACATCACTGGTCAACGCACTTTTTGAACGCTGACGACACAAACAATAAGCTGAATGCACATTTCTGAGGCCGAACGAGAGGAGAGGAGGTCATCTCCATAAACAGATATCTGCATATGATGCAGAATCTGCAGGCGGGGGACCAACAATTTGGCACTGTAAGCGTTCTGGGTCCTGTTTGTAGTCCGAGTGGTATTGACCAGTCACGTTTAAGTGGGCTTTGGATGCAACACACTGACTGAAATGCAACCTGGAAACTCATCAGCTATCATCTGATGATGATTTAGCTTTTTATTAGCTTCTATAATTCATTCATATGCACATATTTGTTCATAGAGATTAGCAGAAATGTGTTTTCTCACATATCAGGTTGGTATCTGGACTGATGAGGAAGTTTTATCCGTTTTCCAGATATTCACTGGCTACAACAGAAGCTAGACCTCTGGTGGCTGATGGGGGGAGGATGTGAGGAGGTGAGCTGAGAGGAGAACGTGTGAAAGGATGTCAGAGAAGATGAGAGGTGAGAGGAGATGAGGTATACCTGGGTTCTGCGGGCAGAGGGAGGTTCTGTTTGAGGAGGCGCAGCGTGGCGGCTGCACATGTTGGATCCTGTTCCTCCTCTGCACGTCGCTTTAGCCGCCTAAAGGAGGAGGAAGAGGAGGAGGACAGAGGTGGCGGAGCTGCCGGTCTTTTAGCAGGAGGTTTTTTTGTGACTGGTGCTGTTGAGGTAGAAGGAGTCGGGTCCAAACCTGCAGACAGGGACTCTTTTAAGAGCTTGAAGCTAATAGTGCTAACACATGAAGAGAGATCTGCAGCAGTGTGTGCACTCCAACATCAAAGACAAGTTATGTTAGTCTTTGCCTGCTGCCTGTGTATGTGTGTGTGTGTGTGTGTGTGTGTGTGTGTGTGTGTGTGTGTGTGTGTGTGTGTGTGTGTGTGTGTGTGTGTGTGTGTGTGTGTGTGTGTGTGTGTGTGTGTGTGTGTGTGTGTGGTCAAACAGTGGGTCAGCCACGGTCTCTGGGGATTGAACAGGACTTAACACACACACACACACACACACACACACACTGCAGGTGAGATCAGAGGGAAGCAGTAAGCTGAGCGCTGCCAACATGCTGATCCCACACATTATTAGGGCTGACCTGGATGCTTCAGAGATTCAATCAGTGCCACGGTACACTACGCAAATGATCTGCCCTACGCAGTGTGACTCCTCTCTGCTGTTTGAACTGTAGGACGGCCAAATGCAGATCTTCTTTACTGCCTTCATTACAAAGATGCACAAAAAAAATAAGTCAAAGCAGCCAGTTTCTGTTGTTGTGGACGTAGTGGTGTTAAAGAGCAGCCTGGTTTTGATTTAAAGTAAGAAAGTGGTCTGTGCTGACACCAGTTTGACAAACACACAAAGGATTTCATAGACAACATTGAAGTCAGATGGTTATTTTCTGTGTCAGGACACATTTGTTGAAGGTTTTGCACCCAAATATGACGTTCTACACGAGAACCTATGCTGCCACAGAGATGTGTGTCTCAGGCGGATGTAACAAACAAAACAAACACTTTAAATGGTGACAATCTGACCAAATCCAAACAGGTCCATTCATTTAAGCAGAGCAGAAACAGCCAGTCACTTCATTTATCCAATATTTAATGAACAGGAATTTTGATAACTGTTACGTAGCATTTAACGAGCTAACATGTCAAACATCTGCAGATTTGAAAATGTTTAAAATGTGATGACTCACTGATTTTCTCCATGATATCACTGTTAAATGTGTTTGAGGTTTGGACTGATGCAAACTGAATCATCAATGTGAAGACGTCACCTCATATTTGTGTTCATTAATTCTTACCGTATGTTTCTCATGTTATGATGTAACTGAACATCTTGTAATGGTAATCTGCATCTCAGGTGAAAGGCCTGGGTCAACTGAGTGGGTCCATGCTTCATAATACTTAATAATAATACTGATATAAAAATAGATTTAAGAAAAAGTAAAAACTGAATTCATCTGATCCTTTTAGATTTAACTATAGAGGGTGACTTTTGTCACTTGGGTCAGTGCAGCACTGACATGTTATTAGCTTATAAAGTTAACAAGGGGAAAAGTGTTAGCAAACAGCTAACACTGTTAGACACAATGCTGATTAAACTGGCTGTAAAACCAAAACAATGAGCTGAAAGATGCTAGAATGCACCGCAGAGCTGAGAGGAACTGTTGAGGTGGTGATGATTCTCTGTGGGTTCGCCACTATAAGCGACACCTTTGACATTACACATGGTCACTTGATCCATTATCTAGATAAAAATATGAATTAGTGCAGATGATTTGTGGCACCGTTTTATATTTTCAAGTTTAGCAATAAAATTTAAGTGAAAGTTCAATTGACTAAAAGTTCCAAGTCATTTAAATATTTTCAGACACAAAAAGGTCAGAATAGTATTGGCTGTGTTTGGGTGTGTTCAAGGGACTTGGGAATTTACAGCTGCAATGATTTTCGATTCATTGCAGAAAATTTGAGGATTCCAGATCACAAATGTGATGATTTGCTGTTTTCTTGGTCTTACATTATAATAAACTGAATATTTTGGGGGTCATTCAGTGACATCTCCTTGTGTTTTGAAGGTCCAGTGTGTAGGTTTCAGTGCCACCGAGCACTGAAGTTGCAGATTGCAACCAAATGAATGCCCACGCATCACCCTCTCCTTCAAAGCAGGTAAGAAAAACTGTCAAATTAGATTTTAAAAGCAAACGTCCATATCTAGATCAGTGTCTGGTTTCTTTGTTCTGGACTACTGTACGAAAATGGTGGTTCAACATGGCGGACTTCATGGCAGAGGACTCTCACTGTAGATATAAAGGGCTCATTTTAAGACAAGGAAAATGCAATGATTCTTATTTATTCTTAATAGATTCAAGTGTGCAGATGAATGGATAATATAAATGATCATTATTTTCAGCCCTCCTCTCATACAGTCAGTGTTTCTAAAGTCCTGTTCGTGTCCTGACTGCAGGTACAATATGTTCAAATTCTTCATAGTCCATGTAAAAGGCTCAGGATGGTGAAATGTTTGTTACACATGATGCATTTTAGCACAGTTCCATTTTCAAAGTAAGGCCTCCCTCTCCCCTGTCCTCTCCTCCTCACCCCTCCCTCCATGATCTCTCTCTCTCTCTCTCTCTCTCTCTCTCTCTCTCTCTCTCTCTCTCTTTCTCTTTCTCTCTCTCTCTCTCTCTCTCTCTCTCTCTCCCTCTCTCTCTCTCTCTCTCCCTCTCCCTCTCTCTCGGTGTGTCGGATGGTGAAATACCGACTCAATCTGCTCTTTTCAAACCGCCAAATAGCAGAGGTTTGTCTGGATGTTGTGGATGTTGAGACGCACAGATCAATGGGAGGAAATGTGTATGGCTGTGTGTGTGGGTGTGTGTGTGTGTGTGTGTGTGTGTGTGTGTGGGGGGGGGGGGGGGTGTTAGAGAAATAGGGAGAAGAAGAGGGTTAAGGAGGTTTGAGGGTAAGAGAGGGACAGAGAAAGCGAAAGAGGAAAGGCGGAAAGAGGTATTGATTTTCTCTGGTTAAGCAGGGCCTGTAATTAAAATGTTAATTTGAGAAAGAGAGAGATAGTGTCCTGACAGCAGAGAGAGGGATAAGAGGACTGATAATCAGAATGACAGAACAGGACAGAGGGGAAGAAAGAGAGAAAGGAGAGAGAGAGAAAGAGAGAGAGAGCTATAGATAGAATGAATGAACACTGGAAGAAATGAGAAGAAACGAAAGAGGAGAAGAAGAAATGATGAATGTGATCCACTGGCTGAGATGAAAAGAGTCAGAGGAAAGACTATTGTAATCAGAAAAAGTGCGAGAGAAAAGAGGAATTGATGTGATGGGGAGAGGAACAATGACATACTGAGGACCACAGAAAAATATCAAACCTCACAGAGTCACTATTCACACCTTTACCAATCCTCATGATGGCATGGATACTGCTCATCAGTGTGTAAATTAGTATTGTTCATTTTTTTTCTGGTACAGCTTCATTTGGATAGTCTGCCTACAGATACTTTAGTACTATTTTTTCATATTAATATTTGCGATTCAACAATATGTTTTTCATGTTTGATTGGTCTGGGCACAAAAACATTAATTTGTTCATTTCTTGTCATATATAATTATATTATAGATAATCTGTGAAACAGTTGCTTTTCTTTCATCTTTTATAATTATATATATTTTCTATAACATATAATCATTTAATATTTATTGGATGTAATTAGTCAAATAAGGGAGCAGATTAGCTTGTTATTATCAAACAGCTCTAACTAGTTTGCAGGAAACATTACAGGGCGATAAAAGTCTAATTTCATACAAAGCCTTTTCATATAACAGCATCTCATGACCATGCAAGGCAGACAGAGAATGAAAAGTGTAATCACACCGGAAAGTCCTCCTAAAACTGGAGTGATATGAAGCTTGATAACTATTTGAGCTGCTATAATGGTTAGCTAACCAGTAAAATGCTAGTTATCTGCTAAAATACTGGCACCAGTTTGCCACAGTAGTTTGCTTGCTTGGTGGCTAACCGGACAGAAACAGATTACACAGTTGCCTACAAACCATGTCTCTTTTGCAGAGAAAGAGCAGAGTTATATAAAACTGAATGGTGTAGCACAGCTAATATAATGTTAGCCCTGTGTGTTTTGAACTCTGCAGAAATACAATCTCTTGACACCGTCAAGACGGTCAACAGCAGAGATTTGTCAAATGTAATGAAAGTTAAACTCTACATGAACGTTCAAACTGGATTCACTTTCACTTCACTGATTTCTTCTGGCAAAACCAGCCTTCTAACCATGCAATGAGATTTTTTGTCAATGGTACATTTAGATCTATTTAAATGAATCTATCTAGAGATTTATATCTTCAGTAGGATCCAAGTGGCAACCTCCGTGACTGGGAAGTGAAGCCAAAAACTGCAGTTCCTCAAGTAACCACTTGAGGCTGGCTATAGAACGAGTCAGTCTCCATAAGTCCCCATGTTAAAATGTCCAACTTCACAGCAGAAATAAACATGTTTACAGTCTGGTACAAAAAACAGTTTTGGTCTCTATAGCTAATTTCCCCGTTCATGACAACTGTACTGAGGGTGAATTTTTATAGAACTCACCTGTTCAAATGATATTAAGGATGAAAGTTATGCAGGATTAGGCGTGGATGCTTTGATTGACAGGTGGGTGCTGTTACAGATGGCTTGTTTGAGTAACACGGCTTCATTCAGCCCACCTCAGGTCCACTGATGATCCACGTCTTGGCCGATTTTTAGATTAGCCAGGAGCCGGAAGAGGCAGGTCTACCAACATGGCGGCAGCCACAGCCCCAGCCCCAGATTCTGAGCTTCGAAATGACTCTTCAGAAACGTGTGGGTGACATCACGCATACGCTGTCCATTCTTTATACTGTCAGTGGTAGGAACCCACAGACTTGGGAAGAGGCAAGTCTGTGGGTTCTCTCTGACTTAGGGGACTGACTCTCTGACTTAGGGGAGTCAGAGAGTATTGAGAGACGAGTTATTGGATTTGATTTTTCCACATGATTTCTTAATGGAACTAACAAAGAATAGATAAATATGAGGGGTTACTATCCTGTAACACCACCCTGTGGTGCCCTTGATTTGTAACATTGTTGCAAGATGATTAAACATTTATTTATATTCAAACAAGATAGCAGGCAGGTGTGTGTGTTTTGTGTTTGTGTGTTTGTGTGTGTGTGTGTGTGGGTGGTCAAATCTGGGTGCAGGGCTAATAGGGGCTCATTAAAGAGGTTGCATTGTTAATTTGGTATGGCCCCTGTAGATCATTACCTAGCCCACTAATCACCCTGACACACACACACGCACACACACACACACACACACACACACACACACACAGCTGTTTTGGGCACATCAGATACAATCTAATTACTTTAACGTCTAATTGATTAGTAATGGAGGGAGGTGGGAGTAGAGAGGGACGGGCGCGCAGGTAAAGAAGAGGCTCAGTGTGAATGTAATGACTCAGGAGGCTGGCGGGGAGGGAGGGACGGAGGGAGGGGGGCGTTTGCCAGGGGCGTCAAAGGCCACCTCACAGCCACAACAACATGGCTGACCTAGCAATAACAGCACTGTCTACAACGTGTTCTGCTATGGTGTCAATAACACAGACACATAAACGCAGACACACACATAAACATGCATGAATCTCTATGAGTGATGGTGAGAAGCAGGAATATGGCTGACAGAGCAGCGCCACCAGTGTTTGCCGTTGCCTGGAGCCTTTACACGGCTGCTGATAATGATATTAACAGCATTCAAATAGCATTTAATATTTAGAAAAAAAACGTGTTGCTATGTAGCTGACATAGCAATAAGATGAGCAGGCGGTTGGTTAATGACCTGAACAATTGACCTCTAACCTAGCGTGCTGCCTGGAGGCTAGACACAATCCATACAAGCCCCGATGCAACCACAGCGCAAGACGGAACAATACTACAACAGCCATTCATATGTAGCTGGTGACGACTGTGCGTGTGAGGGTAAATGGATATGTTGACAGGACTATATCCATCAAAGATACACGGGGAAAATGCTTGTGGAAAAGAAACTATCCGTCTCCATTACAAGGCTGTGCTGCATTCCAAATCAGACAAAAACACATACTTAACAGTCAGAACCAGCATGTGAGACCAGGCTAGACCACTAACTCACTCAATGGGAGCTGATAAGGCTCAATAGGCATTCACAGCCATCCTGGGCGTGCACCAAAATTACTCTGCAGGTGACCGTAAACAGCCGGCCTTCACTGTAACATCAACCTGTTTAAGTCTTCATGTTCTATATGTCACTAATTCATACTACACATGAATCTCTCATGTGACCGTGTGTAATAGAGTGAAATGGTTCGTTCATAGTGACAGATTCACAGAGAACTATCATCAACTCCGCAGTTCTCCTCTTTCAGCTCCTTGTTTTGTTTTAGTGTTGCACAAACTCATCTGATTCAGTCTGACCTCTCTGATTACCCTCTTTGCAGCTTCAGGGTACATTCAGGGAAGATCCAGCACTGTGGCGACCACACAGGTTTGAGTGTGGTAGTGTGTTTTGGCTGCAGTGGTGTGACGCAGGGGAGTCCGCAAAAAAAACGCAGTAACGCAACAGAGAAGTTCAGCCTGATCCGACTTTTGGAAAATCGCAGCTTGACATCACGCTGCAGCCTCAAACCAGTCAAACCTCCACATTCAGAGTCTAAACTGTGATACCTGTTGTGTTCTGGCTTTGTTTATTTCATGTACCAGCTTCTAAATCTGTGTCTGGCTCGCAATTTATGGTGCAAAATAGAGACACAAAGAAGTTTTCTTTGGTTTGTGTCCGATGGTTTGAGACAGCAAGCTTTGGTCAAGAGACACAGACAGTGAATGAGAGTGAGCGAGCGCCAGCCTCGATAAAGCCGGTTAATCAGACAAATAAAAACTTATTTCCTGATTATTTTATAGCGGTTACATTCAACACTAATAGACACACCCCCACACACCGCTGCACAACCCTGCGGCAATCCTGTCTGAATGTACCCTTACAGTGACAAAGATCCATAAACCCTCTGTAAAGTATCTGCCCAGCACCACATGACTGACAAAAGAAAGCTGGTGAACAAAGTGGAGCGTTTAGCAGCTAAATCTTCTGAGAAGATGGTGGAGATGAAAAATTGAGCTAAAAGGAGAGTGAGTAATGGATTTAAATTCTCCAAATGATGCTGATGTTGCTGTGTGTTTGTTGGATGTGTAAATAAGCAGCTGTAAAAGCTTACAATATATAGATGTTGTTTTTTTACAGCTTGTTCCGTTTCCCCCAAGTGGCCAAAATCCAATGACTGCAGCTTTAAAGTGGAAAACTGTGGCTGCTGTTTTGGCATCAATATTCGGTTTTACTATCCACTGAAGTCAGCCTGTGTGAAATAAATGAGAGAACTAGGGGCAGCATTACGGAAAGTTTTACCCACGTTCAAATTGTAGTATGAATTTGTGTGATTATGCTTAATGCTAACTGAGGGTCAGGAGCTGACAGACTCTCGGTTTGGACTTAAAATAGATTCTCTGGCTGCCTCACACTCTTTGGACCACATTCATGGTACCTCTAAAGCTAGTTAAAAGCTGAGTCATGGTTTCATTTTTCATTCTTTGACTGAAACGAAACATAACCTAAAACCTCACACACATTTTTAACTGTGGTTGTATAAATAAATCAGAATATAGCTGCACATGACCAGCTGGTCCTTTGATGTGTGTGTGTGTGTGTGTTTATTTGTAGAGCGTGTGTGTGCGTGTGTGTGCGTGTGTGTGTGTGTGTGTGAATCTCATGAGATTAGGGCAGCAGCAGGTCTTCTTTTGTAGCTTAACCTCACTATTTATGCACGTGTCTGTAGATTTGTGTGTGTGGAGTTGAACTCACCATACTCGGCTCGTAGATGCTCTGGAATGTGTGGCTCATATCCTTCTTTCTCTGGAACCTCATCAAAATCGTCATCGTCGTCGTCGTCATCGTCCTCTCCGTCTGAATGAGCCTTCATCTGAGGAAGAGAAGGGAACATTCAGCTTTTGTTAATATCAACATTAGAAAAAACATAGAAAGTTATTTATTTATTTCTCTGCATATTATTGCGCAAATTGTCAAACCCTGGTATGCGTATGTGTGACACATGCTAACATGAGGTCGATTTACTGGCTCTTCCTGATGTTTTTAACCACATTTCAAGGTCAACAGGAGACAGAGCAAACTCCAGCTGCTAATGAAGACCTGGACATGCAGTTTAAAGTCCAGAAAAAGTAGAAAGATATTTTTTATTTTTTACTTCTGAGCAGGGAGGTCAGAGTGACACACTACCTCTATCATCTGCTGTGGAGTCTCATATATGTACATATGTGGAGCGGCAAGTTTTACCAATCTTTATCATCCATCACCTACTGTGTGTTGTAGGTAGCAGCCCTCACTCTGGTGTGTGTGTGTGTGTGTGTGTGAAAAGGATATTAAACAGAGGGCAAAGCAACTTGGCATTCTGATGGACAGATAAGACAGAAGAGTACAGTGAGCGAGTTACTAGAGTTCTCTGTGTATCAGAGAGGGGCTGAAAGAGATGGAGGCACAGATGGATAAGCCTGTTGCTCAGATGTACAGTACAGGATGAACTAGAACAAGAAATGAGAAATCCAGAACGATACATTACAGTAAACGTCAAGAGTTTAAACAACAAATCTGTACAGGGTCCTGCGATAAAGACCACCTCAGTGAAGCTGACAATGTTCCAGATTTGTTTGAGGCATGAACATCACAGTTACTATTTTATTTCATATTCAAAAACAAGAATGGAGCCTTGCCATTGTTCCAGCGGGCGACGGATCATTTGGAAAACCCCAATGGTCAATAGTCCAATCAATAGTCAATAGCTCAAATGCTGACAACATTGTGAAGGCTCATTTATCCAAAAACACACACTCTTCTTTAAGCCAATGCAAGCCCTTCTTCTTGGGGTACAGTGCATGTTTAGAGACAATAACACGACAGAAACTGTGACATAAATCAATCAACACTCTGCATTGTTGAGCATAACACCTTTTTACAATATTTGCCTGATTAATAAAGATGGAGCAGTTTGAGTAAATAGTCCAGAACAGAACAGGTACAGTAGAATGTCGTGGAAAGCCCAAACACGAGCCATCTCTCATGTGGGGTCCCCCAAGGCTCAATCCTAGGGGCTCTATTACTTTAACATTTACTTGTTCCCATTCCATAAATTTATCATAATTCATCAGAGACAACACTCAAATTCACCAAGCTCTGTCACCAGGTCATCAGTCACCTTTTAGTAGATACAGTCACTGTTGGTTTGGGTCTGCACATGCAAAAAATCTAGTATTAACAGCCTTGTCCTATAAGCTAAAACCTGTCCAAATGTCTCCTGATTTGTCAAATAAAACTGAAACTACACTTCCTGATATACTAAAGGAACCAATCAACAGTCAGTGAGGTGCAGAACATCAACCAAACCATCAACAAACGTTGAACCGGTGAATAGTTAGGTACAGTTTCTCCGTCATTCCTTCACTCTTCTCCTCAGGGTTGTGTGATCTCTTTGGCTTCAGGGGAAAATGAGATGACAATGGTTGTGTGTGTGTGTGTGTGTGTGTGTGTGTGTGTGTGTGTGTGTGTGTGTGTGTGTGTGTGATGAGCTGCTATCAGCGCTAAGCAGAATTTATGGTTTTTAATTTTCTGGTGAGGTTGTTAGCCATTGGCTGGGCTACAATGCAGAACACAACACTCCTGTACACACAGGGGTCATTTCCATAACACAAATGTGTATGTGTGTGTGTGTGCGTGCGTGTGCATGTGGGGCGGCTTTTGGTGGCTTTAACAGCTGAGGACACAGACACACACTCCAGTCTAGCAGCATAATAATCACAGTGATTAGCGTTATGAGGAGCAGTAAAACCTCACGTTAAACTAACCTCTTATTCCCAAAGGCCTCTTTTTCATTAGTGTGTGTAATACCTGTGTGTGTGTGTGTGTGTGTGTGTGTGCGCATGTGTGTGTGAGCGATAGAAAGGCTGCTGTGTTACTGCTGATAAAACCCATTAGAATGTTAGAATTAGTTTACAAATGATGAGTCCATTGACGATTACTCCACCCACTCTCCTCCATCCCTCCACACACACACACACACACACACACACACACACACACACACACACAGGAAAGACTCAGTTAACCATGTCACAACCCTGAACACCCCTCTTCATCCAGCACACAGAGACCAATTAAAACACTTTTCATATTACAATACTCACCATTCAGTTAAACAGCAACTAAACAATTAAAGCCTAATTAGTTCTCATTAATGCAGCCGCAGAGACTGAGACATGGTGGGTGGTCTGTGAATCAGGCCTCAGTCATGAAATATGAAAGCAGACGGGACAGACATTACACTGAGCATACTCGTCCTCTGTCTGCTGTCAGAGAGAGGAGACTACTTCACCTCCAATGTTGCGTCACTGTTCAAACTTTTTACAAACAGCCTCTAATATTGGCTTCACTGCATGTTTATTTTAGGGTTCAATCCTTTAGCCGGGGTCAAATTACCAAAAATCCAAGATGGCGATCCTGTTCATTATACAGGGCACTTGTAGCCAACGCTTCCATCCAACCACTTATCCTGTGCAGGCTGTGCCCTTTGCACTTTATTTACACCTACACCCAACTCCAAATTCATATGATAATAATCACTGTCTGCATGTAGTCCAAAGTGAATGCACGTGTGTGAACAGAAACACAGACAAAAGCATACTGTAAACCAAACTACTGTCAAAGTGCACCTTTTCAAACAAATCGGATTCAAACAAATTCAAAGCAACACAATTTGTTTAAATTAATTTGGAAGTAATCCACAAAGCCTAAACTGTGGCAACACACACAGTCATCTCTATGAGTGACAAGGAAAAACAGATTTACTGTTGTCAGGGATGTTAGCCTGCTTGCCATACTAAGCTCCTGCAGTTTGTGCTCATAATCCTGCTCACACTTTTCTTCTGTCCCGCCTGATTTCTGTCTCGACACGTCAGAAGATTTCAGCAGGTGGAAATCCATTCGGAGCGTGTTTCATTCATTTGCTGTGCCTCACTTGGGTGGCTCCACCCTGCTGAGTAAAACGAGACCTTTACTTTCCAATTCATCTTACCACACCAACCATCCTTGGACTCTCGGCATCCAAATAAACTCAAAGGCTCGCTTGTTCTAACCTTTGTCCTGACCCATCGCCATTCTCTCAAGTCTCCCACACATGTGCAACTCTCAACAGAGAGGAGAAGGAAGTGAGACGGCTCACACGTTAGCAAAGGAAAAAACTTAATCCTTTTTTGTACTTTCCCGGGCAAGTGAGCTGCTTTATTTACAGACATGCCATTTTAGTTGACCCAGGTTGTCGGGTTGATCCCTGCACTTGCAGCGGTGATGGGGCTCAAATGTTTGAATATGATTGTAAACGTCAAAAGGAGCCGAGAAAACTCAAATATGTTCACTTCATAGAGAGTTTTTGAGGATGTAACGTATATTTCTATATGTTTTGTGTGTCTCTGTGTGTTCTTTCAGTCATTTCTCTATTTTCACAGCAGTAGACAATGAAAAGAACTGAATTCCATTATGACCTTATAAAAATGAGGTGACTTAATCAGTGTGAGATGTAACGCTGCAGTAAGTAAAAGGCAGTAAGGTAAAATCTCCCTGACTCTGATAAAAACAGAGCTGTTATTACTGCAAATGATCCTTTTAATCTAAGAAAGGATGTTGCACAGAGCGAACCTCGAGTGTGAGATACTGAGACGTGATCTTATTTATTTAGCGAAGGAAAGCTGAGAGAACGCTGTTAAACAGAAGTGTTACATTTTAAACACCAAAGCAAACTTTCTCGATTACTCCACTCCACTTCTACTCTTATTCATCCTCGCAGTACAACGGATTCACACACAGCACACGTACACACACACCAATACACACAGATATAGTCTCTATAGGTTTTGTGCTTGTCTACTTTAATCCTGGCTGGTTTATTCTGCTCTGATCAATGACCTAAGACTAAGAAGTGATCACCCGGCTGGAGGAAAATCTTGCCCTAACATCATCCCTTTTCCCCCTCTTTCTGCCTCTTTGTCTCTAATTCACCTTAATTTAATCCTGATAGCATCGAGTGCTGTCGGCTGGCCTGGCAGAGCTGTAAGTCTCACAGTAGAATTAGCTTTCCTCCAGAAACATTTTGCTGACGGCGGGGCGCGGCTAAAATATGGCCTCTATTTCCCCCTCATGGCTGCACGAGGGGGCTGCTTTGCATTTTAACAGAGCTTTGGTTTATTCTGCGGGACACACACGAGGAGAAAATCACACAGCAACACAGAGTTTCCTCCCGCTGGAGATAAAAACTGCTTCTCTAACTGAAACTCAAGATTTAGCAGACAAATTAGAAGTGATGGTTTAAGTCGAGCGGGGCCATGTGTCATTGTAATAGGAAAAAGACAAAACAAATATTGCTAACTTTAACATTAAAAACAGGCCCAGATAGAAATAAAAATAGTTCCTGAACAGAGCAGAATAAATAAAAAAGTTGTTTAAGTAAAGCAGAGCTATGTGTTACTGTAATGGCAATGTTTACTCACAGATAAAATAAAGCTGCTTCCTAAAGGGAAAATAGGGAAGGAAGAAAAATAAGTCGTTTTTTTAACAATCCCATAAAGAAGGAGAGAGGTGGTGCTAAAGGAAGGGCCATGCGTTACTTGGACAACAATACAGCTTCAATGGGTGGTACGACAACAACCATCTCCAACTAAACATTACGACTATGAAATGAGAGGGACTTCTTTAAGTAGTTTCGTCAAACTCACAGTCAACAGACTGAATTTAGAATTATTTAGAAAAGGCAGCAAATTCATCAGAATTATTTATGATTCATTTTCTGTTGATTGTCTAAATGATTAGTTGTTAATAGTTCTACTGTAGAGTCACCGTGCCGGATAAACAAGACAGTCTGCTTCACACTAACTAGTTCATATCCCTCTGCTTCCCCCTCCAGGCCTACTGTCATGGCAATGTTTAGTGCCCTCCAGTGCAGACATGTTTAAGACCCCTGCCCTGCCAGTGCAGGGGTCATAAACGTCAGCAACAGACTGCTACTCCCACCATGTAAGAAGGAGATCTACCACAGGTCCTTCATTCCAGCAGCTGTCAGACTCTTTAACACCAGCATGACTTCATGACTTTCTTCTATATGTTTCATAACCCTGACCCTTTTGAGTAATTTATGATGCACCTTGTATATACAAACTGCTGTGATAAGTGAATTTCTCGCTGTGGGATCATTAAAGTCTGTCTTATCTCATATCTTATATGACGTGTGGTCGACCTGTAGTGGAGATGACAGCGCAACACATACTACCACAGAATGAAGAGAAAATGCCAAAGAGCTCCTGATTCTATACAAGTCATCAACATTCTGACTGGAGTAGTAGACAGGGAAACAGTCATTAATACCTTCTCATTGTTTCAGGTCCTATAACAGCACTGTAAGGCTAAATGAGTGATTTTCACTGTCAGGTCTTGAACAGGCAGCCTTATGAGGCAGTTTTAGGTTTTAGATTATACCAGTGATCAAATCTCCTCCTGATGAACAGAATCCTGCTTCTTGCACAAGCAAACCTCACAGAAAAATAAGTGAGGCAGAATATGAAAAAGGCAGATTGCTCTCTCGTGCACAAAGCATGAAGGTGTTTTCTCTGTTTGGCATGGGAGAGCTCGATTGGCCTGCACAGGACTATGTCCAATACTGCCAAATATGAGTGTGTGGTAGCGCATCTCTGTAGCAGGTTCACATGTGGTGGAAGCCAGCAGAGTGGCGGCTGCTAGCAGCATATTAATGTCCACATACTTTGAATCATAATGTATCTCGAGCAGGGGGAAAGATTGACAGCTGTGTAAAAGAAAATCGATGTCTAAATAGGATTAGAAACTAAAGTATGTTGCTGCTTCTACAGGTGTCCTGCTTATTCAGCTTCTAGAGCATCTCACCCTGTCTCCTCCCCCCTCCTCCCCCTTAAATAAGACTCTTATCCTTTATAAAAATGATGTGAGGGCGCCGCCTCGGACAACTGCTCCCCTGACTTCATTTGTCTCTTGGCAAGTTTGATGGCGCTGCGTTTAAAAACCCATTCAATCTTATAAACCAAAAATTAAATGTAGTCGACTGTGATGGGCACTCAGTGCATCTGCTATTTATATGCTAATGTACACTCAGCCTGCCAAGGTCTGGCAAATTATTACTGCACAGCCATAAGTCAGGTGTATGGCAGAGAGGGGAGGGGGCAGGTTAACCATCACACACACTCACACACACAGAGGAGGAGAAAAAAGGAGTGAGAGGAGGAGGAGGAAGTGAACGCAGAGGGAGAAGGGAGGACGGAGGAGAGGAGAGGAGAACACAAGGAGGTGAGAAAGCCTCAAGAGATGTCTCCATTGTCTCCCTGACATGTTAATATAGCTCTCCACCTGGCTACACACGCACGCACGCACGCGCGCACGCACACACACACACACACACACACACACACACACACACACACACACACACACACACACACACACACACACACACACACACACACACACACACACACACACAGAAGATCATTTCATTCTACATTTAAGGCTGGAATGGAAAATGTCTTTTGGGAATACTGAGTGTCTCTAATGTCACCATTATCACAGGACATTTTCCTTAAGAGAGAGCAAGTGAGAGAAACAGTTAGCTTAATGAACACATTATACACAAATGTATTCATAAACACACAGTCATCTTCCCGAGAATATTACACATAAATTACACCCACACACTCACACAGATACGAGAAGTTAGGGTAACTGGAGACTGTGGACTGCTGACACTGTGTGATCCTGTATGTGTCCTGAAAAATGAGCATCTTTGTTACTTTTTTTGATTACTTGATTTTGACATTATAATAAAGGACTGGCATCTGGTGAGGTGAGGGAACCCCTAACATGTTCCTAACTAACCTGCCTGGGAGAGTTGGTGGGAAAGGTCAAAGGTCTTGGTACCAATGTTTTCTTGTTTGACCTATTGTGTGTCACAAGTATCTACAATAACCAGGCCTCTTAAGATGATAAAGAACTGTGGACTTAAACTTTTGAAGAGGATCTCACCACTGCAATATTCTCAAAAAACTAAACACACACAGTGTTGATCATTTCATTAAAATGGCTAATACTCATACATTGAGCTTTTCATAACGAGGCTCTGAATGGACATAGCAGCTCGCTCAAACATTTCTGGTTCAGTAACTCGAGGTGCATCTCGAAGGAACTGGAACCTCTGAACAGATGACTTGATCTGTATCGGTCAGTAAGTGAGCACAGAACTCAAAACGGATCATGATGAGATGTAGTTGTGGATTGTAACCCACTCACCTCATCCTTCATGAAGGAGAAACTACAATGTGCAAAAAACATGAACTCCCTATCTAATGTCAGTGTCTAGTTTGTCCTCTCAGGGCTACTGTAGAAACATTGCAGAAAGAGGACCCGTGGTGTCTTTAGATATAAAAGACTCATTCATCATGAATTTTTCTTTTCAGGTGATTATACACTAATGAAAACATAGTTATGAGTATTCTGTTATTAGATCTCCTGAAATCTGACACACTGGACCTTTAAGTCCTGTGTATTCGTACGATGTATCAGTGAGGACTTGTGAGTATGGCACTGGTTGATGGTATGTTTCATGCCTATGAAAGCACAAATAAAAATAAATAAATTAAAGTCAGGTATGGAAAAAAACAGCTTTCCTAAACTCAGCTTACATCTTGGCTAATGTGCCAGTTACCTCTGATGTTTAAAACATGATGTGGCAGCAGCTCACAACTTCCTGCCCTTTAATATACTTCATTTCTACAGTTTTATCAGAGTACTAAATCATGAATTCACTTACAAATCAATCTCTGGCCGTGTTCTCGTCATTACCACTGTTACAATATATGCTTCCTATACTGTTCTCTGCTCTGTTAAAGGGACTGGAAGTCCACTGTCACTGATTGATTTCAACATATTTACAAACTAATTAGGCCTAAAGCTTCCAGTGGAGTCTGACCTGTTCAGGGCTTGATTTGCCACAACATCCCACATCTCTATTACCACCTTGCACTCCTATTCATTACTACCTTGAAAGGATCCCATGGGATCCTGCACTAATGAGAAAAAAGCTTTCCACTCCCCTCGCTGTCTCACCATAGCTTCTTCTCCGCTGCTTTACCCCATTATTATACTCCTCCACCCCCAACACCCCCAAACACACACGCATAGACGCACCCTTTGTCTCTGGGGAGCAGTCAGCTTATATGATGTATAGGGTGACATCTTTATTTCACTAACCTAGCCTGGCAGGTCTATTAGCCAGCCCAGAGCTTCCCAAACCTTTCCCTGTCAACGAGCTTATTCTCAACTGTCTAGTTCAGTTCCCCCTCCCAGACTGTCTCAATCTGTGATCAAAACAGTCATTATTATACACTCTCGCCTGCTGCCAAAGTGAAATTACACACTGCTATTCTTCATTTTAACGCGGACCTCTGAAAGCTCTGGGTGGACACCTGAAAAGGTGCATGAGCCCTTCAAAGACCCCTGGGGGGTTTGTGGAGCCTACCAGCCCAGTTTGGCCCTGTGACATGAGACTGGTCCAGAGATCCCAAGGAAAATCAGCGCACACACACACACACACACACACACACACACACACACACACACACACACACACACACACACACACTACACACACTACACACACACACACACACACTACACACACACACACACTACACACTACACATACACACATACACACACACACACAAAAAAAAAACACACAACACACCACACACACACACACACACACACACACACACACACACACACACACACACACACACACACACACACACACACTCAGTATGTCAGTCCCAGTGGATCCATCAGTTCCAATTTGGAAACCATCTCCATTCACATTATCAGAGACCCCTGATGGAAGCAGACTGTGTCTGCACTGATTTACTAAATTTTACCCCAACAGCAGAAACATTCACTTCCACACACACTGTCTCATTTTTAAAATCACAGTGACGCTAATTAATCCAAAACCATCGAAAGACGTCTTCTTGTTGGCGATGAACTGACACCAAAGTGGTGTCCTGAGTGGTCAGATGAAAAATATCATCAAATGAAACAATCCCTTTAGTCACCAGCACACGTTTCATGTCCCCGGTGTGCTCATAATACCTTCAGGCTACCTCTGATCGTCACACTTGTGCTGACTGTCAGCAGTCAGATAAGCTCTCTTTGCAACAATCAGAAACACAAAATTATGTTCAATACAGTCAAGCGTTCACAATATGAACACATTAATGTGTGATTAAACCTGTAATTTAAGACAGTGTAAAGGCAATTCTGAGATTTCTTTCAAAATACATTAAATATGTTGGAAATAGTTGCTGAAAACATGTGAAAAGACTTTGAACGATACTGAAATCTGGAGTTAAAGGTTAAAACAGTCCAGGATTTTGTGGGCAGTCCTTAAAGGGTGGCTCGATGACACGTTGAGGCCACCCTGAGCATAATCCCCCTGCCTCCCTAACCCACAACAGTATAAAAGCCTTCAGCATTTTAGCTTCTGTGCTTCTCCGTATGCTAGTTATTATTCTTGTTTACACTCAGTTGCTAGCTAGCTCTGCCTTTAAAGTGCTGCAAATGGATTTTCCCTGGATGAACAACTTTATTTAAACTTCACAAACATGAGAGATGATGAAGAAGTGGATTAATTTTTTTAATTTTTTCAAAACAATTCCTGGAGCTCACAGTTCTGGAGCTGAGAATTCATTTTTACCTGAGTTTGACACCTAATTTCATAAACTTCTAATTTGGCTGGGTGGTTAATAACACTTTCTTCTTTGGTCTGCCAAATATTTATTCTAATTTTACACGGACTTTAACAATAAAGACATGCTAACATTCGTGTTATTCATCTTAGAATGCAGCAATCAGATTCTGATACATCAATTCAAGGTCTCTGCACATGCAGAGTAAAGTTAACGTGATGCCAGAGCCCATCACGACTGAGGAAACTAGATTTAATGTGGACTGCTCACGTCTCTTCCTGGTCAATATCAGCACACAGCACTCCTGATCCACAGGGTCACATGGCTACACCACTATTCGAGCATTTATTTGTTTACTGACCTGTCTCTCATGCAAGGTTAGTCATTATTCATGATGCGGACCTTACAGCGTCACGTTCCATATTTCTGCATTATGGCTATTGTGGCTAAAACACAATGCGACAATCAACCAAGCGGAGGTGTCACATTTTGTGTCCATTTTAGGTAGAGTAAGTAAGTAAGTAGGCACTCCTTTAGACCATGTCAGTATACTTGTATTCGAACAGTCTTTTTAAAACCCTTATTGCCTTAAATTCTTTACTCCTTGCAATTACCTTGTAAGCTTTATTCACAACATGTACGGGTGTAACTGCCCGACCATTTCTGAGGTGCAATAAACACAACTCCAAGACTCCCTATGAACATAATGCATAATGAGAAATAAATCGAGAAATGGAGGCAAAGAGAGCAAAGAGAGAAACATATTACTCGTGTACAGAAGGAGACACATTCAGAGAATGATTGTACAAATGAAAAAGAGGGAGCGGTGGAGGAGAGAAATAGAGGGATAGTCTTTCTTTGTTTATCTCCAGTGAGAAACAGGCGGCCACATCCATTGTTCTGTGATAAGATGGGTTATCAGCAGTAAACAAGGCCTGGGCCTGTATGAATGGAGCCAGGAGTGACTGAATACACTCTTAAAAACAGATATGTTCAAATAAGTCTGCATGTCTTATCCTTTCCTAAACACGAGCTCATGTTTTCAGTTAGCAGCGCTCAGCGGATGCATATGGGATTCTCCTGGTGATAGCTCTTGTTGAAAACTGCCTTCAAACATATTCACTACGACAAAAAGTATAAAAGACGGTGTGAAATCTGCCGCTTTCCCGACACTGTGATACTTTCCTGAAGATACAAAATTGTTTTAGTGAGTAGAGCTCTCAGTTTGCTTCAGACAAATTAGGTCGTAGGACAACGTCTGAAGACAAACGTGTCCTGTGGCTGTTCTGAACACGACCAAAAAGTCTGTCATCATAGAGAGACCTTCACATGGAATCAGGCAGACCTGGATCATTTCAGTGGAGAACACCTTCAACAGTTGCCACACATTGTTAAAATGTTTTAAATTTTTGTCATCCCATGTGGCAAAATTTACAGCCCATAACCCATGAGCCATTATGTCAGTTAATACATTTCTTTAGTAGCAGCAGGCAGCCAACATACTTGCCACAGCAATCCCTGGCCTCATGTTATCTCACATAAAAATCATTCAAAACATTTTAAATTTAGGACTGGATTACAACTCTGTATCTGTATCAGAATCACTTATGGGCCAGGTGTGTGTACACACGAGGAATTTGACTCTTGACACTTTACCCTCATAGAACATACAGATATAGACATAGGTACAGTTAAAAAACAAAACAGAGAACTTGACAGGTAAACATAGAAATAAACAAGAACAAAAACTATGTACATATAAAAAGGTAAATATATATATAAATATGTGTATCTATCTATATATATAAATATGTATAGACAAGGATAAAAAAGTTTACACTGTATAGGAATGTGTAATGAAATATAGACTGTACAGTAGGTTGACTTATAGACATGAGGCACAAAAACAACATGCAACTTGAGTAGATCCACCCTCGTTACCTCACACACCACTTCTGCTGACCAGACACGATGAACTGAAAGATTCAAAGCAGAGAGTCCAGAACAACGGAGGCTACAGGATGTTAGCCTGCTGCTCTTAGCACAGATCTCAGACAGTGGCACCATCCTCTGGTCTGAAGGTGTCAGGACTGTGTGCTCCATATACAGTAAGCACATGGCTGCAGTCTGTCAAACTAGCATGACAACAGTATCAACTTTTATTCACATGCTATATGTTAGCTTTATAAGACGTAGTTAACAGTAAACATTCAAATATTAGTCCACACACTCAACAGTCACCCATTGAAAAATAAACAGCCTGGTGCATTTCTATCTTCAATAGTATTCCAACTTCATGTAGATGTTTCTTCACTCAACCCTCCCTCTGTTTTATTCTCTCATTCAATAAACACGCCTCTCTATCTGCCTCTATAACACTCTTCTCTCTCTCCGGCTCCCCCGTTATGGGAGACTATATTGAGAGGCCCGTTGAGAGAGAAACCAATCGTGTGGTGTGTCAGCGGCCCGATAGAGAAGGACCCAGTAATGGAAGGCCTTTTAAGGCTAAAAAGGAAAAGCTAATTATGATAAAGGGGCTGTAAGTTGTGTGGTTATCGCAGTGCTGGGCCTGCTGGTGCAGCAGACTGGTCCCTGACAGTGATAACCAGGCAGAGCGAGACGCCCGGCGCTCTGTCACTGTCACTCCGCCGCTCTGTTCAGCTAAAGATGGATTCACACGCTACAACTTTTATGCCTTGCAGTTTGCATCCACTGCTCCTTTAAAAACCTGAAATTGCACGCTGCTGTCATTGCTCTCGGATTTTCTTTTCTTTTTTCTATCTCACAGCACCGCGAGTATGCACCAAGTACCCCATCTCTAAAACACAAGACATTTCAGCAGCAATTAAACCCCCTCAAATAAGCAATTAGTTTGAGTGAAAGGCTTTTCAAATGACAGGCTTTATGACTGGTTAACTTGTGCCTCCGTTTTGGGCAGGCTCAAACAGCAGCAGAAGGACGATGCTGAGCTAGATACGGAGGCAGAGCCAGATAGACATATCAGCTGTGAAGCCATGGGGCACATTAGTGGTAGTGAAGTGAATGAATGGGTACATCCTCCCCCTTGCTCCCCAATTTCTTCTCTGTCTCTGATTCATTATGCATTATGGCTGTGCCTTGCTATCTCACCTCTCCCAAATGTCTTTACTATTAATATTTCCATCCTCCCTCTCTCTGTCTCTATTATGATACTTCCCTCTGTGGGTTCATGGGAACGCAGGAACGAACAGAGACGTTTGAAGAAGAAAACAGGAAGAGAGCCGTGCAAACAAACAACAACAACAATAATAATAATAAGCTGTTTTGATTCATTTGAGCTGTATAACATCATGAAATCAAGTCATTTAACTTCCAAGCATCATGTTTTGTTTTTTTTACCTACAGTATATGAGGTAGAACACAACCAAAGAGTAATTATTGAGCTTTTATCCACTTTATATGACTGAAATACGTCTTGTGGCAGCTCAGTAACAGTCTTAAGAGGACTTCAACGTTAGCCTGACTGGTTCCACTCAAGCAGCGAGCGCCTCAGCCGAGAGGTGACAAGCATCTGCAGCTGCAGTTCTTTCAATGGCCACTAGATGGTGTGATGAAACACATACAGAATTCTCTTTGTTGGGTGTTGTTGTTCTTGACGTGGAGAGCACCATCTTTTTATCCATTCTTTATTAAACAACTGATTATGTTTTCCTCGTTGATCATCTTATTGATGATACTGTAGATATTTTTCAAACACACACAATGTTGCTCTGTTACAGTGTGATAAAACTGTTGTTAAAGGGAGCAGACGACAATGGTGACAGTCTCTCTGCTTGTATGTGACTCCATTAAAAAAACAACAAACATCTCTCTCCAAACACAAAGCAAAAGCTTCACTTGTTTCAATGTGTGTGTTTGGTTCAAGAATCACAATTCTGCTATAAAGATGTGTCCACAGGACAATGAGAGAAGTCAGCTGATGTCGTAGCTCAGACTTTTATCCAGGTTGGAGGAATCAGACAGAGATGGAGTCAGTTATCAACACTGCACTCCTCTGAAGCTGTTCTCTCTAACTAAATCACTTCTCTGTTAGAGGAACATCTGTACAGTTAGAGTGGAGTGATGACGGTTTTCTATTTGATTTGTAGTCACATGCTGCCATCTACTGGTCATGTGCTAATATGTACTCGTGTCGTGTAAAACAGGGGTCTTCAACCAAGGACCCCTTGAACAAAACAAACAGAACAGGAACAGGAACCCCCACATGTAATACATTTTTTAAAATATGTCACATTTTAAGCCTAGAATAACTTTTATATTTACTTTATTCAACTTTTATTTCACCTTATTAATCTATTTACATACTGGGTTATTAGCCTGTATGTGTTGATGATTGATAAAAAAGTTCATGCATAATTATTATTGGTTCTTAAATGCCAAGAGCTGTGCGTCTTTGGACATGTCCACTGATTCATCCAACTGGAGTGCAAATGCCTCCTCTGTTTGTAGTTTCTCAATGATCTGCACCCTCACAGTCACCATAATTTTGGTAAAAAAGGTCAATTATTTTATTATTACATAAATTGGGGGACCCCCTGCAGTACCTCTGCAGAGCCCCTAGGGGTCATGGACTCCTGATTAAAGACCCCTGGTGTAAAAGAAGTGTGTCAGTGCTATGCTTCCTTTCTGACACTATACCACGAGTGATTTCACTCCAGAACAATCAGCAGACCTGCATGTTTACACATCATCCACATCGTCCTCCATGTGTTGTGTTGCTGAGCAGATTACTCGATGTACTTTGAATCAGCTCAGCTACAAGTTAGAATGTATAATTGTGGGTAACTCACCACTTTGCGGACCCTGGTCTTGTAATCAATGTGAAGCTCTTCGTGCTTCTGCAGAGCAGCTTCCAAAGACCTCTTCAGATCCAGAGCTCTCCTTAACAGCTGCTGCTCAGCACCTGACTTGGTGAAGACCTACACACATATACACACACACACACACACACACACACACACACACACACACACACACATACACAGACCTGTTACTGACATAGTTGGACAGACCTGGCTTTCCTCAACAACCAATTAGAAATAAGATAAGAGAGAAAGAATAAGAGTTTGTGCTCTGCAGGTGGTTTGTATCAAAGCATTTATTTGCTGAACAGACCTGAATTATAACTCTGTCTTAACAGCAGTAGTAGCAGAGAGACATTCTTTAATGTGATCATTGATTACATGTTACATGTTGAGTTTGTACCAACCTGAATCCAGCCCTGCACAGCTGGTAGATGTTTGGTTTTTATCAGTTTGTGGAGGTCTATCACCGTGGAAACCACTGCCTCATTATCCTCTGTCTCCTTAACATGAAGACCTGGAGGAGAGAGAGGGAAATGCAGGAGTCGTCTGTTAGGTTAAAGTGAGGTCACCACATCATCATAAAAAATATGACTCAGAATCAAAGGTACGATGGAGTTTCAGCAGTCTGTTATCAATCAATCACCGACCCTGTGTCCAGGTAGTCTTAGATGTCTTCACACTGACTGCATGCTTTGTATACTAAATGATTCTATTACATGACAAGCAGTTCAACTTGTGCCAATACACCTGAGGTTCTAAGCTAATATCAAAATGATAATCTTTCAATATTTTACAAGAAAAATTATTATTATTTTTTTTTTACAAAACATTTCATTTCAAGCCAAACTTCTTCAGTGTTCTTCTATTTTCTCTTTAATAGCCAAGAGAGAGAAACAACCTGACCATGAAATGAGAGAGACACGGTCAGTCTTAAACTTTTCAGCCACTCAAATGTTAAATGTCGCCTGAACACAAACAAACAGTTCTGACACAAAAGCACTCATCGTCAATAAAACAGCCTAAAGGTATTTTATGAGGTTAGATTCCTCATTCATATAAACCTTGTGTTGCAAGTGTATTATATTATAGACACACCTATCTGAATGTATGAAATAAAAGAAATAATAACTGCAGTACGTTTTGAATGACTTCTAATTATTTTGTGGTGCTGTTGGAATAAAAATGATGATGATGAAAAGTGCCTCTTGATCATGAGCTTCACAGAGGTACAATGTGTTGTATGACAGTGTTATTAGTAATAATAGTATCAGTAGTATTAGAGTGTGTCGACACATGGATGTGACGTGTGTTGTACCCACCAGGACTCAGGTTCAGGTCCAGACTGTACGAGTGAGAGATGAGCCCAGAGTTCCGAATAAACAAGTCTTCATCACCCTCCTCCTCTTCTTCTTCTTCTGCACTACCTCCCTCCTCCTCTTCCTCTTCCTCCTGTTCCCTGTCTTCTACCTTCTTTGCCTTCTTCTTCTCGTGCTCATTCCCATCTCTCCTCTCTTTATCCTCCCCTTCCTCCTCTTCAGACCTGTCCTTCTTTTCCTTCTCTTTTTCCTCTTCCCCATCGTTCCTCTCCTCCTCCTCTGTCGTTCCTTTGTCTTCTGTTTCTCTCTTTTCCTCACCATCGCTTTTCTTTTCTTCCCTGCCCTCCTTCTCTTCTAGCTTTCCTCCTCTCCTGTCATCCCTCACGTCTTTGCTGCAGCAGGGCTGTTCATCAACTGATGAGCATTCATTGGCTGGTTGGGAGTTTGGAGAGCTGCTATTGGTTGTCTGGATGCCTGTAAGTTCAAACTCAGGGAGAAGCAGCCTCATACAGCACTCCATCTCTGTCAGTGTTGCCTCGATTTCTGGGTATGACTCTGACCAAGAAATAATCAAGAAGAAAAATCAATTGTTGCTATTATTGTTGTTCTAATGATCACTAGCAGTGTTGTTGGATGTTTACCCTCCATGTCTTTGAGGGCTGCCTCCACTCTCTCCTTGTAGATCATCTCCATTCTCCTCTGTCTGTCCTCCGCCCTCCTCCTCTCTGCTACTGTCCTGGCCTCAGCATCCTGGAAGTCCACCTGACGACATAGACACATGACATCACTCACAGGTGGGTCACAGCATGGGAAACATCATATAGTGCCATCATAAAGTCAAAGTTTGTACACTACTTTATGGTTTATTAATGTCATGCTAACGCCCTAAACTAAGATGGTGTTGGTAAACATGGGGTGCTTTCTATTCTGCTAATTATGCTTCCTCTTCCTTGCTCCTCCACCCACCAGCCTCTGACCAGGAAAGTGGTCAAGATCTGCGAGATCATCGAGGATGTTCCACTCCCTTAAATCTGCCTCTGAGGAGGAGTCACAGGCGTATCCTGTCCAGATGTTTTTTTACTGGATGGCAAAATTTAATCAGAGTCTGATGATGCTTGGTCAACTGATCTGATGGTAGTGTAAACAAAGCTTCTCCTCAAAATGACGCTGCAGTAAGCGTGGATGACCCGTTCAAACATCTAAATAAGTGATTATGTGAATATGTGTGATTATATGTGACAATCAAAGTCAACTCAATTAAAATCCCTCTCACCTTCTTAACCTGTTTGAGAAAGTGGTAGCCCAGAGCTAACTTCTTATAAGCCCCTCCATACGAGGTCTGCCATGACTGGATAGTCTGGATGGCAAGAGACCTCAGCTTCCTGGCTACCTCCTTAGGAGGGGGGAGGGGCTGCTCCAAGTCTGTCTCTACTGTTAACTCCAAGAACTCCTGAAGGATGAGAGAGACGAGTGTGAGTGTGACCTTCAATCCTTCAACTCCTCATGGAAACATACGGTAGTTTTTACATCGACATTCTAAAAGTACCTGGAAGTTGTCCACCAGCAGAGTTCTGAAGTGATGTGATCTGGAGAAGAGCTCACTGGCTATCTGGAAGGCAGACAGTCGGACCTCAGCATGTTCTTCGTTGAGCTGTGACAACACTGAGTGGTACACATGGTCTATGCAGTCATTGGACGCTCTGGGAGGAAGGACACACACAGATAGCCTCAAACAGATCACAACAATCAGAAGAATCAGAATCACTTTTATTCGCCAGGTATGTGAACACACACAAGGAATTTGACTCCGGTTACACTTTGCTCTCTTAGTACAAACATCAAACATCTATAGACACAGGCACAGTTAAAAAACAAAACTGAGGACTTGACAGGTAAAACGTAGACATAAACAAGAACAAAAACAAAAGTTATGTACATGTAAAAAGGTAAATATATATATACATAAATATCTGTGTGTATAGACAAGGAAACATTTTTGGTGCGATGGAGCATAGTGCAAGGATGAATGAATTTACCTGCAAAGGGTCTGTCACTAATCCATCTTTCTCTGAGAATTATTTGAAGACTCAAAACTACATTTGGCATTTGTGTTTAAAGCCCTTCTGTTACTGTTTCTAAGTTTTGGCTTCTTTGTGAGGAAGACCTAGTGATTTGAATCGCCTGTAAACCTTACAGGTACACAGGTACTACTGAACTATCCCTGTGGGGAGCTCTGTTGCCCTTCTGTCAGTGACATACTTGCAGATCTTCTTGATCTCCTTCATCTTGTCCTGGTTGAGCTGTGGCTGTCCCGACGTGGTCAGCTGCTCCACCAGCTCTGACAGCCTGTCCCTCTGAGACAGCTCCATCACTGCTCTTTAACACGCCTGCTGATGACAGCCATACAACAAGACAGAAGACAAACATCTGATCAGAGTGAAAACTACAACCAGAAAGAAATGACTAATGAAGACTGTCTTCTTATAGAAGGTGTCTTCTCATTGTAAAGCCATACAACTGTTAATACTGATGCTTAAACAGTAACTATGTTACATTAATACTATACTATATTTGATATATTACGCACAGTGAGCCATATTTCCTGGTAGTACAGGTGTTATAACCTGAAGTCTACTGAGAAAACATGGAAGGCCTTCACACCTCTCGAACATTAACAAGAGAATAATTGTTAGAAATGTAACAAAGCTAACTGGCTACATCAAAATGTAATGACTTATTTCAACTGAATTCATGTTAGCCTTCACAATTGACCCATTTACATGTTTTTTAAATAAATAAAAGCATTAAAATATACTAGACAAATCCTGTCAGCAGTCTCTTTTTCTGTACTAAAGTCCAGCTAGCGTTAGGAATTAATTTAAAGGCTAACAGTCTGCTAGCAGCTACATGCTAACAGATGTAAACACAGCCTGTCTCTTTAAACTCTCACCGGATGTTGTTTCCTTCTTTAGAAAATTCAGTAAATGATCCCGCCGTTAGCTTCGAGGGACCAAAACAACTCGAGCTCCATTCATGACAAAGCTGTTATATTATAACATATAATATATGGCGGCTGTTTGTCCCGTTTACTTATTAACGTCCTTTCATATCTCTGACATAACTGAGCTTCCTTACATCGAGCAACACACTCATTTCCGCCCACTGCTAGTACTACCGGTTTGGCTTTTCAGAATAAAAGCACTGAAAAGGCCACTTGTTGGAAACCGGAATAAAAGCAGAATATGCACGTGCGCCAACTAGAGCTGCATCTAACGAAACATCTGTTTATAAAATGTATAGCCAAAGGTGACGTCTTCAAATATCTGTCTTTTGTGAAATATAATAATAATAATAATAATAATAATAATGGAATAGAATGCATTATGCCAAGGCTCTGCCATCAGTTCCATATGTGCTGCAGCTCTGAAAAATGTCTTTCTAAAAACATTATGAAAGTGTTATTGATAATGTTGGCATACATTGGGCTGTTTGCACATCAAACAGACACTTAAATCTACATTAGGATTTATTAGAATCTAATATTGTTTCATATCCACTCTTCTTTAGTTCTGGTTACTGAGTCTGTCAGTGACAGTTTTCTGGTGATACATTATCTCAAGAAATATGTCTTTTATTTCCTCGAGACGATGACATGAATTAACCCAGAAAATGAGCTTTGAGGTAACAGCATTAAAAGTATTGTACAGCCGTTTTCAGTTTCTATACAAAACGTTTTATGAGATGAGCTGTGTATACAGTACGTTTATCAAATGGTCCTATGGAACTTCTGACGCCATTGTTTATAGTTTAATATGAAGATAGCCAAAATACCCACGAGGTGTTGGAGGAGTGGAAAGACACGATATTTGTAGATTAGGTTTGCAAATCCAAACTATTTGGAGAGTGTGAACTTGAAGATTCATGTGAACAAAAATGTCCAGGAAAAACTGAAAAATGATTGGAGTAAATGGAGGAATGAGTTCCTCCTGTGGTTGGTCGGGCACTTGACATATATGAGCACAACACCATCATTTTAAAATAATGAATTTATTCTTAAATTAATGAAATGAAAAAAAATCTATTTTGTATCAACAGAAAGTAAAAATATTTTCAAATGATGACGCTGAAAAAAGAAAGATGTCTCTGTTGTGATCTCCACCACGCTGGTCTGAGGTCACCAGCGAGATCTTCGATGGTCATGTTCATGCTGACCAACCAACTGGTGGATCTGTCACCTACAAGGTCAGTCCAACATGTGCGTCCTTGTCCTCGATGCATGCGTCTCTTGTCTTAAATCTGCAGTAGGTAACTTTTAGAAAAATTACTTTTTGCTGAAGCTGTCACACGTCCTGCCATCCATCCAGGTTCAGCAGATTCCTCTTTGTGTTTCTGAAGCAGCCAGGAGGAGTCTCTAACAGAGTGTCAATCACTGCTTGTGAACACACTGCGCAGCCCCCTTCACCTTGCTCATCCTTGGCCAATAACAGTGTGGAGAACAAAACGTGTGTGAACACGCCCTGGATCCACACGGAGCTTCAGGATCACGTTCAATGCCATGACACTCGTGTAAACAAGTGGCAGAGGCGTGATAATAAACAGACAGTGGGGCATGATGGTAATAATCAGACTGCTGCTGCAGCAGTCTCATCCCGCTGTTAGATGGCGTTGCAGCTGCCTCTGGAGCCTGGAGGAGCGCTCTGCCCTCAGGCCATGGAGCGCTGGAGGGACATCTTTAAGAAAAAGAGTTGTGGTGACAGGGAGCAGAGTCACGGCGAGGCTCACAGTGTGGAGAGTAAGTCCTCTGCAGCATTAGATCTTTTCTTGAAAGGTAAAACTGCTCCTGTGCTGTGGGTCTGGTGGCTTAACAGTGTGAGGGTTTTCCTTGCGTTTGTTCAAACTACCTACTGCAGCTTTAAGGAGTTTGTCGGGCACTTGAAGTGGTGCTTTCATCGCCGCAGTCTGTGTGCAGCCATGTGAAGTGTCCCCCTGCACAGTCCTCCTCATCACTTCATCTTGACTTGTAAAGCATGTATAAGTTCTACGATCTCTGCAAAGTAGCCGTTCTCCTCTCCGAGAATCATTTCGGACTGGACCATTTCCTGGTACTGGTCTCTGAGATAGAGCAGAGAGCCCAGCAGAGTGCTGTCTGTGCGGTACTGGTCCAAACACACAGGAGCCATCGCCAACAAAGCCCGCAGAGCCTGAAAGACACACGACACATTCACACATTGTGTTCATGTGTTCATTCAGTCTGGGGTTCTTCAGGATAATACTCTTATTATGTTAATATGTTAAAGGTCAGCCCACCTTCTCTCTGTAGTCATGCTCAGTGGACTCCAGCAGCTGTGGGACCAGACTGCACCAGCCCTTCTCCAGCAGCTCCCCCTGCAGGGACACCTTAGAGTACTGACGCACCCGCTCCTCATGGGACGCATCCAGCGCCGGGTCCAGACCTGCCTGAGAGATCAGCTCCTGGTGGAGCAGCAGAGACCAGTATCATGTTCTGCATCCTCAACAAGAGCCAGAGTTTCAGAGGGCCGGGTGAGCTTATAGAACTTAAACTGCAGTTTATCTGTTGTACCTTCTCGCTGATCATGTCGTACAACATGGTGACGATGCGTGAGCGCAGAACTCCACCTCTGTCTGCCCTGAACAGCTCTGATAGGACCTGCAGCCCTCCATGTGACAGGAAGTGACGCTGCGCGTAGGGGAACTGACGTAAGAGGGAGGCCACTGCAAACAGGACCTGACGCACACAGAACACATCACACATGAGTCGGACATGTTTGTACACACACACCTTCTCAACAAGAAATGTGTAGTGTGTGTGCGTGTATGTGTGTGTGTGTGTGAGTGTGTGTGTGTGTACCTTCTTTTTGACTTGCAGTGGTTGTGTTGTGGCCAGCATGGTTAAGAGCGTCTGCAGAGCACCACTCTCTGCAGCCTTCACCTGAACCACGGGGTTACTGAAGACGAGCACACGTCCACATTTTATTAGGACTACTTAAAAAAAAAAAAAAGTGACTCCATTTTGTTGCATTATGGGAATTGTAGGACTGTGGTTTTAAAGCTCAACTCATACGCAGGATGAAAAGTCACAATGTCTTGATCTCTGTTGTCTCCATTTTGATTTGAGTTTTTTTTACCTGTCTCTAGTCGCCAAGCTTCATGGAGGAGCAGTACTAATTTGCTGTAGCACACCATTAATATTCATACTGATCATACAGTTGTATCAGACCGGTCAAACCCTCCAAAGACTGAAATGTCACTGAAAGCGACTGACCGTGTATTGTTTGGGTGACATAGACAGTGAATGAGAGTGAGGGAGCGCTGGTAAGTTTTTTTCTGATTCTTTTCTGTTTCAAAGTGGTTATATTTAGCACAAACAAACACACCCACCCTCGCATGCCCTCCACCTCCACCCACCGCTCCACAACCCTGCAGCAATTCGAAGCAACACCTGATTTGGTCTGAATACAGCAGACACGTCAAACTCAAGGCCCGCTCAAGCCCCGCCGGAGATAATTTCATACATCTATTATTAATGGCCCGCCGGTAAATCGCACTCCCACCGCTCATACTACAAATCCCACAATGCACTGCAACAGCCAATTTAATTCAATTATGGCCCACTGGGTGATTTGAGTTTGACATCCATGGAATACAGCTTAATGCCCATCAACAGGTCTAAACTGTTGCTACTTTCTTTGCCTACAGTTAGTGACGGCTCCCCCTTGTGGAGAATCTTTAACAGGCTAAACGTGAGCGAGTTGGTGAGTGTGTGAGCTCCTTTAAGTCAAAACCATTGAGTCAGGTGCTCCGGTCACTGCTGACACTGTGCTGACATTATAACTTTTACGTTTTGAAACTGCTGTCTGTGTTAATACATGTGCAAATCTGAGCTAATTCTCATGAACACGTTTGTACCTGGACAGAGCTGATCCCAGGACAAAGGCAGAGCGCTCCTGGATTCTGAAGTCAGAACTGTTCAGACCCTGGAGAATGTTCTGGAGACCCCCCATCGAACACAAGGTCTGAGCATTATCCACCTGACACACACACACAGGCAAATTCAGAAACTCATCTGTAAACTGACAGCTTCAGAGTGGACGTGTGTGTTCGAATGTGTCGTGTTGCTACCTGATGCACCAGGTACTCCAGCTCCAGCAGGATGCTCAGCTTCTGCTCTGTAGTCGAGTTGCTGCTGTTCAACTGATCCAGCAGGCGCCTCATTATCTACACACACACACACACACACGCACACACACACACACACTTCATTCAGTAACAACACACACTGAACCGGTAGAATCTATTAGTCTATTGATTTTTTCATTAACTCATTTACTTTAGAAAATGTAAAACAAATGTAAAAGACCAATCAACATTTCCCAAAGCTACGTGACGTCTTTAACCCACCAACAGTCTGAAGGCCAAACATCAGATTCGTGTCATATATGAGAAAGAAAAGTAAGACAATCTTCACAATGAGTGACTCTTTCTGTCACGACATCCTCAAGCAGAACTCTTGCATCATCATACACGAGGTCAACCGACCAGATGCTCTTGAACGTTCAGAGGCACAAAAACAGAACAGCTATATATTCAACATAATCTTACAAGAGCTGCACAGAAAGACATTATTACTTTTACATTTGTTGAATTGTTATTTTAATTCTGTTCAGCACTTTGCTCACCTGGTTGAGTTAGAAATAAAATTTATTTAGCTGATTTAGCAGACTTAAGCTGCTTGTTTCCAGTCTGGTTTAATAAGATCCAGAAACGACACATACTCTGTGTGTCTGGTCTATGAGTTTGTACTGAGAGGGACGTCTTGTTGAACAGTGCTCTCTGGTGGACAAACTATGAACTCATGTTTTTAGCTCTGCGCTCATGTCTTGTCTTGACTGACTGTTGTGTACAGCGTGTGCGGTAAATGTGACATCTTGGAACAACGTGTGATAAACTGGAAGACTCTGATTAGTTTCTGATCATTGCAGGTTTTCCAGGTGACATGTGACAGACTGCTGTACCTGAACATCGGTCTCCACCAGCAGGTCCAGCTGAGCCATGTCTCTCTTTAACTCCTCTAGAGGACGATACCGAGAAGCCACAGAGTCCTGCACACACACACACACACACACACACACACACACACACACACAAGTTTAGTTTGAGTGTGATAAGTTGTTTTAGTCATTAGATAACATTATAAACTTCATGCTGTTACCTGCTGCTCTGTGTCTTTGCTCACAGAGTTCATGTCCTCCTTTATCTTCTTCATGGCTTGTTTGAGCTCCTCAGGACTGAAGGAGGAGTCGATCTCTTCTTTCTCCCTGCAAAAACACACTTTAACTGCTGACTTATATTTAGGTTTTGTCTAGCTCTGACCGCCTGCTTCTCTTTGCTGCTGGAGGCTGTGATCGGTCTCTGCTGCTTCTACGACGTATTGACGACGTCAGCCTCACCTGTGTTCCTCTGTCCGGTACTTCAGCTTCTCTTCTCCCAGTCTGACCTCCCTCTGACCCGTCTGCAGATTCAGCCTCACGTGGGAACCTGCCGGCACTGCCTGGCCTGCACACACACACACACACACACACACACACACACACACACACACAGTCAGCCTAAAGCAGAATCAGTTTGTTTTTTTGATTCCTGTTCAGCCTCCAGTACATTACCTGGTTTGAGTGTTTGCCACTCATCAGTGGGCTGGACCACCTCTAAATCTCCTTCATCTTCATCAGCTGTCACCTCCTCCACCTCCTCTTCATCACCACCTACTCCTTCTCCTCCCTCCGTATTCTCCACCACAGTTAAAGCAGAGTCAGACTGCACAGACACAGAAACATTATCATTACACAACTTTCCACACACACAGAAAACTATTTATTATTAATAAGAATACACTTATCATGCATGCTGACACATTAGTTTTGATGCTAGTTTCCAGTGATGCTCTTATAGTATCAGAAAACTTAGCCTCCTTCTCATGGCTGCCCAAAGAATAAAGAGAAACTCCAGAAATCAAAAAGCTCACATAGCTCTCTCTCGATCTTTGCATCGACTTCCCTCCTTTGATGAAACTCGAGTTCATCATAAAAAAATAAGCTCAGGTTGTTGTTTTCAACATCAACGTTGTTCTCATGGATATTAAAGTTCAGCTCCACATGAAACACCATCCAGCGGCTAACAATGTCGCTGCCCCAAACATGATGTAACATTACACAGTCCCAACATTTAGCTATGGGCGGGACGTCACCTGTCAATAACACCAGCACAGCCAGACTTCTGTCTCTCAGTGTTTCCTATGAACTTTTTTACATGAGGATTCTGTACCTGTCCTTTACAGTCAGGACTAGAGTTTTCACTTAACAGCATGGTTTATTAAGAATGTATGACATGCTAAAAATACATAAATAAATAAATATAGCTCACCTTTTGGCCAAGAATGCTGCTTATGTGACAGCAAAGCAGCAACAAGAGAAGAGCCGGGGCAGCGCTGCAGGAGCTCAGCCTCATGGTGACTGAAACACAGCAGAGCACAGTCAAACATCATCATCACATCCACCATCACATCCACCATCACATCCACCATCACACCCACCATCACACCTGACACCTGACTGACACACTGACAGGTCCTGGATCTGCCTGACCAAACTCCATTCACAAATATGATGATTTCATGTCACAGTACACAGTGACAGTGAGTCAGGACGGATACATAAGAGTCCAGATGTTGAACAGAGTTTGGTGTGACAGTCACTGGCTGGACGTCATCACAGACACACACACAGTATCGACATACCACAGCTGGCCGGGGTCTGATCTGAGGTCAGGCTCCGTCAGTAACACGTCACCTGTCAGCCTGTCTTCGGTGTTTAATCCACGCACAAACACACTCACACACAGTTCCCGCATACATCTGAAGGCTTGCGTGACTTTACACTCAACTCTGATTGGTCCACGTGAATCACCTTCTTCTTCTTTACAGAGACGTCCAAAGAAATACAGTTAGCTCTACTGCCGCCTGCTGGTGAGGAGGTGAAGGACAGGGGTTCAAACAGGAGTACCTGTACTGTAGTGCACTGATTCCCAAAGTGGGGGTCGGGACTCCCCGGGGGTTCGCAAGGCAGCAAAGGGGGGGGTCACAAGATGATTTTCCGAAATCAAATAAAATTTTAAAACTTTAAAGGGGGATCTATTGACAGAGATGGAATATTATATTCAGAACTATGTGTTTAATAATCACTGGAAAATAAGAATTGTTTATATTACCATAGAATTAACTTTTTATATCTACAGAGAGAGCCGGTCCTCATCCATGTCTCTACAGTAGCCCAGAACAGACAAAGCAAACACTGTGCTTATGCTTGAAGTGAGAGTGAGGCGAGGGATATTCAGTCAGCTGCATTCTGTAACTTCACCACTAGATGGCACTAAATTTTACACACGTGACTTGTAACTCTAAGTATTCGTGGTAAATAACATACATTTTAAATGAGCTGGAGCTTCAGTCTAACTCTAGACATGAAATAAAGTGAAAATAATTCAATCTTTATTATGAATATTCAGAGTTTTACTTTGGCTTGAGAAGCAGTGTGTCACAGTTACTGGCTTTTGGATCCATTACTGAGCACAGTTATTTATTACAGTTGTAAGTAGCTGAAGCTGCACATTATCATCAGATCTCTGTATGATACATCTCTCAGTGCAGCAAACAGGTGAATAAACTGAACAAAGAAAGAAGCCTGTACGTTGTACAATGTTTTAATACTGTAACATTTAAATATATTGACAGTACAGAGGAAATACAGTGAGGTCAGCAGGAAAGTACAGGTAAAGGTAAAGACTAAAATATATTTGAATGAAAAGGGTACAGAGCATTCTCAAAGAATATCAGACGCACACACAGTTTATATACACACATCCAGCACACAGCAGAGTCTACTGCTGAGCACACTGGTTCTCCATGCTGCTGTTGGAGTTGACGTGGATCACCTCCACTGTTCGTTTCTTTCTCCTGTCCTCTCTCTTGTTCTGCTGCAGGTTCTCCTCCATGCCTTTACACTCGGTCACAGGAGAGCTGAGGGACCATCACAAACACACGACCACTCAGTATGCAGTGAAATTCTAGTGGTGGACACACTGCACACATCCTATCTAGTCCACATTAGTTAGTCCATCCTGATTTTGGACTAAGATGTAGACAACTTATTGTTCACCCCAGAATGACGTGGACACACACACACACACACTGACCTGGGGTTGGGGATCACTACAGGCTCATCTCCACTGATCTTCACACACTTGGCCGGTGGTGGCTCAGGCTCTGAACCTGTACACACACAGAGTGATGTCATCACATGATGAGTACCTCATACTTGCTGTTGTTGTGTAACTTCTTGTCCTGATTCTGTGTCGACCAGCAGAGTTACTGACCTCCGCTGCACACGCCTTGAGTAGCGTTCACTGCTTCAGCTGTAGGAGAGGTGTGTGCTGCGGGGTCTTCAGTCTTAGTATTTGTTACGTCCATCTCCACGGCAACAACATGCTCGCCCTTGTCAATCGTCGTCTCCTCAGAGGGTGTGATGTCGACAGGAAGCTTCTCCTTCTTTCTCTTCTGGATCAGATTCTTTTTTGCATCTGGAGAATTCAAAGAGGCAGACGGTCGTACAGCGACATGAAGACTTCTATCCAGAACAGCAGACCAACATAAAAATAACGTTTTGGTTATATTCTGGTTACCTTTTGGTTCATATTTGTGTTGGAGCTCCTCCACGCGTAGCTGCAGTTTGATCTTGTCACTCTGAGCCTGGAGCAAACACACAAAGTGAATTAACAAAGAGTCTGTTGTGTTTTGGATGATAGAGGTATTATAAGTGCTTCCAGTTGCATTTCAGTGTGACATGCAGTATTCATGAAGTGTCAGAGCTGCCTGTCACCTGTTTGAGCAGCCGTTCAGATGAGAAGAGTTTCCTCTCCAGCTCCAGAGCTCTCTGACTCTCTGACAACGATTTCATCCTCTGCAGGGAAAGCTCATCGCCCAGACGCTCTGCATCCTTACTGAACACACACACACACACACACACACACACACACACAAACACACACACACAAATGTATATAAAGACAAAGACAAATCCAGCAGTCTTCCAGCTTCAGATGGTTTTGGTGATTTCAGTTTAACCACAGAAGTATCTGATTCAGTGAGGCGCAGTGCTGCAGAGGTTTAACTCACACTGTGTTGTTCAGCTTCATTTTGAGCAGGTCAGTGTAGTATGTTTCATCTTGGCCGTCACAGCTCTCTGCTGGAGCGGGGTTAGCCGGCTGAGACTTCAGCATCATCTACAAACACACACACACACACACACACCATCAACTGTCCATGTTATTTTCACTTCAGTCTTTTTATTTGTGGTGGTGCATTAGCAGACTCACCTCGACCTTCTCCAGTCTCTGCAGTTTGGTCATGAGACTTTGGATCTCTCCGTTCTTCTCTGACAGCATGGACTGCAGCCTCTCCAGCTGAGCGGGATCAGCCCTGGAACCCTGGAGCTGCATCAGAGTGGCGATCTGGACCTGCACAACGCAGATGCACAACCCATGCTGTTAGTCCAGTTTACAGACAAAAAACAGTGCATGTCACATGTATTATCCGCTCGCCCTCCACACACACCACACGGTCAGTACCTTCATGCGCTGCAGCTGCTGCTTGCTGAAGGCGTGTTGTTTCTGCAGAGACTGATACTGGACCTTCATACTGATGAGCTGTCTCTCCATCTCAGCGCGCTTATCCTCCAACTGCAAAACAAAAAGCAAACATGCTTTTACCTTGTCTGACACATATTTAGTTGCATAATGAAGTTCACAATGTCAAAATGGAGAACACTTTTCAGGTTTATACTTCAGCAGAGAGGTTGTTTCCTGTTTTTTACCTCAGCAAACAGAGAGTTCCCTCTGCTGTTGGGATCCTGGGCCTCCTGCAGAACCTGGTCCAGCTGGATCTGGAGGTCCCGGTTCGCCTCGCGAGATTTCTGTGGAGAGACACAGAAACACCAAGACGTACAGCATGAACATGTACTGATACTGAGAAGCACAGACCCTCACAGACGTGTGCGTTTACGAGCACTTTCTTTTTGGAATCAGGTTACCGGTGTCTGTCTGGAGTGAGCTCATCTGTAAGTTAAACTGTCATGAACACAGTTCAGCTAGGTTTCTTCTCATCTGTTTGTTGTAGGTGTAGGACAAAGACTCTTTAACCTTGAGAGGCAGACTAGACTCAGAATCAGTCTTCAGTGGCTTGTGTTGATAAAACTGGTCAATATGAACTACACTTTGTGTACTTTGTGTGGTAGTTAGGTGTGCTGGTGTTACTGGCGGTGTGTTTACCTCTAGAGCATTAAACCAGGAAACAGCCTCCTTCTCTCTCTCCTCCTTCTCCTCTGTGATTCGCTCCAGGTGGCGCTGCAGGCTGCTATTGGTCAGCTCCAGCTGCTGCTCTCTGTACTGAGAGTCCTGCAGCGCCTGCTCCAACTCCACCTGGAAGACAAAAAACATCCACCTTACTAATTAATACAACTGCACCTGATGGAGGAAGATGAGGACTGTTCAGGACTTGACATAGAAGCAGCAGCAGAAGGTTTAAGATTACATCCTCACCTTCACATTCTCCAGCTCCATGATCTTCATCTGCACCTCCATCATCTCAGACGTCATGGAGCTCTGGGTGTGTTCGTTCAGAGCTCGCAGCTCCTCCATCTTGTTGTTCAGAGTCTCTGTCTGCACCTCGAGTTTGTGTTTGAGCTGCTTCTCATTCAGCTGAGACTCCTCCAGAGCCGACTGCAGCCTCAGCATCTGACACAGGAAGACACACCAACTGTTACTGGATGGATACAACCGCCTTGATATGGTGCGCGCGCACACACACACACACACACACACACACAGTATGATAAATCAGCTGAGAATGAATTCTTATTTATAATGACAACCTCAAAATATATACAGTATGTATGACATGTCAAACTGTGTGCTGGGTAAGGCCTTTGATGAGGGTGTGGTGGTTGTTGTACCTTGTTGTTGAGCTCATTGACAGCTGTGCTGTGGCTCCTCTCCAGATGTTCTTGTTGTTCCTGAAGCTGCTGTCTCTGCTGGTTCTTCACACAGTCGTAGTCCGACTGCAGTGACTCGAGCATCCGAGTCTTTAACGCCACCTCCTTCTGCAGGGAGTACTTGTCTTGCTCGAGGACCTTTGACACACACATAAGGAGAAGTTTGAAACACAGGCCTCACCGTGAGAAGCTTTCCGCGCATTTGGCCTGCATATGCAAGTGATGGTGCAGTGTCATCATCACCTCGAGCGCGTTGGTCATCTCCACTCTCTGTTCATCCAGCCTGTTCTGCAGTTCCATCTGCTGGTTGAGGAGATCCAGGCCGGCCTGGGCCGCCTGGTGGACCTGCTCCTCTCGCTCCCTCAGCTGGCTCTTCAGCCGCTGGATCTCCTCCTCTGCTGCCATCTGGACAGAGGACGAGGAAAAGGAGATGTTTGTGAAACCTTCTCCAGGAACACAGAACATCCACACAGTAACAGACTGAATAGATTAGTCGTTACTCTTGTACTCTCTCAGAGCAGTGTCCTTTCAGCCTGGCTGCATTATGTGCAGGTCTGAACGTTAGCCGTCGTTACTCTTCGTTAAAGAGGTGGAGTTCAGATATCAGCACCGTAATTCAAACAGCTGATAAACCACACAGATGTAGCTAAATCACTTCTACGTCATAGATAACGTGTGAAACAGGCTTCACATACCGACAACAGACGGTTCAACGTTAGATTTGATGAACTATAATTAGCTAGCTAACTGTAATCACTTAGCTACGTTAGTTAGCTTTAACGTTACTCTGCCCAACTTGTTTTGAATCGGACAAAACGCGGTTAACTGCTGTTAATTTCCTTCAGTAACTCTGTACAGTATGTATTGAACAGGTATGGACAATGTTTATAAAATAAACATAACATTATAACGACAATAACTGAACTCGTTTTGTTACCTTTAGTTAGCGATCAGAAGTCTGTCAAAGCAAACCGCCACAGTTCAAACCAGCTCCCACGAACTATCGCGACACAACGTCTCAGCTCTTCTTCTTCTTCTTTGGCGTTTAATGGCAGTTGGCATCCTTAGTGTTGCATATACCGCCATCTGCTGGACTTTACTTCTTTCTTATTTCATCTTCTGTTATATTCTTTTAATTAAACCAGCTGAGACAAGAAATCTCATAATGACTCTCCTCCCTTCCTTAGATTTTCCCCATTCTACTAGACTCTTTAAGTTAATTTCCCTTATTCCTACCTTTCGCAACCCTGTACTCATCTCTTCCCTCTCCCTTTCATATCTAGGACAAGCTACCATTACATGCTCCACTGTTTCCCTCTCCCCACAGCTACACTGACCAGTTGGATAACGTCTCATCTCAACGAGAGTTGGCCCTGATTAGTCAGGCAGCGCTTTGGCGCCCTCTAGTGTTGGAAAAATGGCGGACTTCTGTTTAGTGTGTAGTTTTACATAGAAGCTAAAACACTGTATGAATGTGTATTTTAAGTGTCACCAAGTTTTATAACATGTTGCTATGTGATGGCTTACTAAAAACATTTTGACGTATACATTTTGTAATTAATGGCAATTATCCAAATACAAAAAAATCTTTAGATCATTTTGGTGCACAGTAAATTAACATGGCATCAACTGTACATAAAAAAGTGTGTGGTAGTGTATTGTTACTGCTCTCTGCTTCACAGCAGATAATGTGAGATCATTCCCTGGTACATGTAGTGTTTTTGGACCTGACACCTGAGCCACCGCAGCACCATTTTCTCCACCAGCGATGGGTGGATGAAGCTTTGTGAAGCTTTGGGGCTTTAAACTCAAACAGCAAAACAGATCGCAGCCGTCAGGACTAGAGCTGAAGCACTACAACACCTCACTTAAATAGTTAGTCTCATATGTGCAATAAAAGTCAAGAAAGCCTGTGTGTTATTTCAGAGGTGCTGCATTTAATGTCTATGTTATGCATCATTAGCATTGTGCAATTTGATAGTCAAATAATTTATAAATGTATTGTCCAAAAAGCCCTGATATCAAATATATTTATGTGGGCAAATTCATTTAATTAGCTCATTTCATTTATTCTTATTTGTTATCAGGAGGAAATGTTCTCATGTATTGTAAATAACATATTTCTCAGTTATTCTGAGTCTCTTACAGCAATAAGTAGCTTCTACATTTCTGTGGTGCAAAGCATTGTGGGGTCTCATCTCGTCACATGAACAGTGTAAACACAAACACTGTCACCGCTCTTTGTGTAACACACACGGAACACGTGTAGTTTACATCACTTCAATTTAATTAAAATTTCATCACATTCAATTTTCATGTATTACACTCGACCCAAAAGTTCACATAGTCCAACATCAGATTCATCCATGATCTTCACTGTTTCATGAACATCAGTTCATTCACGGGCTCATCATGTCATCACATTCACTCTGAACACAAACATGTCTCCTGATGTTTGCTCATCACATGATTCTCCCGGCGTGTTTTTACACAACAATTTCAAACAAATAGTGTTAATATGGTCATCTGTGAGGAATCATACATCTACAACAAACCTACACAATGTTGCTTTCTTTCCATATTTACAGTAAACAGTTTGTGTGTTCTTCTCAGGCTGCAGCGATGGAGGCGTCGTCCAGCTGTCGACCCTGAGGCTGAGGAGGAAGAGGAAGAAAAAGATGGAACGTTGAATGTCTTCACGTTCACGCAACAGTGGCTTGGTGGTGTATCAGTGTGTATTTGTGTGGCTGTGTTACCTTGACAAAGATGCGTTGAGGCAGGAAGCGTCTCAGTGTGTGTGTGTTGGTGGTTGGGCAGCGTGGCAGGCTGATGTTGAGCTGTGGTAGTGTTTGGTAACCAGCCATCAGCGGGTAATAGTTATACAGCATCTGCTGCTGTGAGCCGGGAAGGATACGCAGACGCACCTACACACACACGCACGCGCACACGCACACGCACACGCACACACACAGTGTCAGTTAATGCATTTCTGTCATATTCTGTAAACAGAGCCCCCTAAATCTGATAAACTGGACCTTTAAATGATCACAGCTGTATTTAGGAAACATCGTCTTTCATTTGCCCAGTTGTACCTGTTTGAGTCCAGAGAACATGAAGGCATCCGAGGGTTCCACAGCCATCTCTACCTCCTGCACCAGAGCTGTTCTGTTCTCTATGTGGTAACGAACTGACAGAGACTCTCTGACTCGCCCGAATGATGGTAAATCTACAAGAAGATCAGAGACGTTAACACAAAGCCCCGTGTCATAATGTGTACGGTGCACGTGGTGTGGTTGTTCACTTGACTGACCGGCGTGGATGTAAAGAGGGACAGACTCCAGGATGACGTGAGGTAGAGTGACTGTAGTTTGGATAAGAGGACTGTCTGCACTGGAGGACTGTCTGCAAACAGGATCACAAGCCACACACTGATCATGAACATCCAATTTAACTGTGTGTGTGTGTGTGTGTGTGTGTGTGTGTGTGTGTGTGTGTGTGTGTGTGTGTACATACCTCCTCCATGATATCAGGTACTGCCCTGTAGCTACAGTGCTATTGCTGTTGGTCAGCGGTGGACACCGAAGACAGAAACACTCACTGGCACTCTCACCTGTCTGCAGAACCACTGATCACACACACACACACACACACACACACACACACACACACACACACACACACACACACACACACACACACACACACACACACACACACACACACACATACATATATATATTATAGTCAAGGGGTTGATGTGTTTTAGTCTTTGCACAACAGCAGTAAAAACTAGGGTTGCACATCTCTCTGTGATAACGATTCATCCATGACTCTACAACCGATTCATCTAGGAATTCATGGCTAATTCGTATCGATTCAGGAGGCTGCTACGGACACAGCCATATCTCTCACTTGTTAAACCGAATATCCAGTCGCGTCGGTTTATCGTTCACAACCCTACTAAAAACTAGTCAGGTACCTTCCTGCAGCTGGGACTGGAGCTGTGGTGTGTTGCTGGTCATGGTGAGCAGCTGCAGAGAGGAGGAGGCCAGCAGAAGAGGCCAGGGAGACGACGAGAGGATGTCCGTCATGAGCAGGAAGGGGATGTCCAATGCTACCCGGTCCAATGGCTCAAACTGTAAACACACATACAGAAGCACACATAATAATAATAATGAGACTAAAACCACTTCATAAACTCTCAGCAGCCATAATACACACTAAAGCAGCACCACAATCAAAGCTTCAAACACTAGTAAAAAAATGAACTATCTTCATTCACACAAATATCCATAATCAACGACCTGACCAACAACGTTATGCATTATAGTCAAACAATTGTCAGGACTGAGCACTGTGATTCTCCAGTGGTCTGACTCCAATGAATGAATTCCAAAGACTGCACTGGAATAGAAAAGTGATCCACCTGCTTCCTTAATAAACTGATAAAGTATCAACTACAGACCTTCGTGGACACAAACTTGACAGACACCTCAAATGGGACCACTGTCTCTATGGTAACCGTCTCATCCTGGAAGACAACAGAACAAGAGAGCAGTAAAGCAGATGAGAAAAGCTGCACCGATAAGTTTAACATGAACAGAGAAACATGCTGCCTGTGAGCTGCGTCCGCTTCTTCACCTTATGACATTTGCAGACTATCTGCCGTCCTTCCACCGTGGTGTCGATGCTGTAGGCCACGTGGAACAGGAAGACCCTCGGTCCGGTCGACACACACTTCACATACACACATTTCTCCAACTGGAGACAAACACACACAAAGACACTGGCATTACTTTTCACTGTGGGGAAGCTGAAAATGAAGGCAGGTCTGTAAATCTAAAACATTCTCTCTGAATGTGTGTGTGTGTGTGTGTGTGTACCTTTTCGCCTGGTTTCAGATCTCCTAGAGGTACATCAGGGAGCAGGGCGGGTGCAGTGTCGTCACAAACCTTTGAGCCATCGAGTGTCACGTGTGTGGTCTGGCCTAGATTGGCGTCTTGGCCTGGACAGACCAATCAAGACAAACACAGAACCATTGACCATACAGCTGTTCAACCATACATTTAAAATGACAGCAGTCTTCCCATTCCTGTTCTCATACTGTTGTTCATGTTGTTGTGGAAAGATTAAAGGAATGAATGATAATCACATTTATGTCTGTGTGTTAATCACAGAGCTGCCTAAAATGAAAATGAATCCATACACAATAAAATATAGATACAAATATCTGTGGTTCTAGCAGCATCAGTGTACCTGGTTTGAGGCCAGCTGTCAGCTTGACATCCTTTGCCACGCCCTCCTCCTGTGATTGGACAGTGAGGCTGATGCAGTACATCTCATTGTTGAGTGCAGGAGGCTGGTGGCTGAGCTGAACGGAGATCTTTGGGACTCTGGAGATGATCCTGAACGACGAGCAGGAACGAACAAACAAACGTGAACATGCAGAGTGACGCACACATGATGGAATAACGTTTACCTTGAGGTTTGTGTCTGAAGGCCTTACATGGTGCTGTGCTGAATGGTCAGGCTGTCCCAGTCCAGCTCCTGACGTGCCTCCATGCTACGCCCCCATCGACGTGATGACCTGCTAGCCTGCAAGGCTTCGTGGGTAGAGGCCGCGTCTCCGCCCGCCCCTCTCCAGTTCACGAATACACAGCGGCCGCTGTCGCCGCCCAGCATCACCTCAATACCGGTCATCTAACCCAGAAACACACACGCAAAGTCAGTAACATCTTTCTGTCTCACACACACACACACACACACACACACACACACACACACACACACACACACACACACACACACACACACACACACACACACACACACACACACACACACACACACACACACACACACACACAAACACACACAATTGCCTCACCTCTATCTTCTTGCCAACGTCTTCAGTCTTTGCTACAAAGCTGAAGTTGTAGCATTTGGTTTTTCCTGGCAGAAGGCTCATGGTCTCCTCCACCACACACCACTGGTTGTACTCCTGCACACACATACACACACAAAGATTAAACACACAAACACATACTTGTTTTGTTATTTTAGGAAAAAGATGGTGACTGGCTGCAATTCAAGGGACTGGATGAGATATTTGTTTTGGGTCAGGTAAATCCTACCTGCATGTTCCTTCATTTATTCTGTAGCTCTCATACATACCGCTGCCTCTGTTGTTCATTAGCACTCTAATAAACCACACTGCTGGATTAAAATCAAACACACCAGTTGAAACACTGTACAGGATCCAGAGGCAGCTCGAGAGAGACACCATTAAAATCCTCTGCTGACTAAAAGTTCTTTTTGTTGACACTGCGTCATGTTGGTGTCTCGATGTCTGATGCTGGAGAAAAGAAATGTTTTCTGAAAATGTGTTGTTACCTGGTTACTGAGGCTGACAGCCAGCTTGTTGAATGACACAGGATGAGGACAGTCTGCTCGGAGGAAGACCTGCAGTTGGATGGGCTGGTCTACGTGGAAACTGGGAGACTGGAATTTGGCCTTACACTGGACTGGAGTCAGAAAGGAAAAGTCAGAGTGGAAGCATCCTCATACAGTACACAGGACAGTAATTATGTCACACTTTATCTTTAATTAAGTGGACATCTGTCCAACACTGAACATAAGGGACAGGTCTGAAGAGGCTTCATTTAATTTTTACTTACTGAATGGGATGTAGTCCTGCACTTCTAGAGTCAGCTCATTCGATCCGGCCAAAGCCATGCGGTCGCTCCACAGCGACCTGGCTGCGCTGACGGAGGATGAATCACACTCCGGCTCAGCATCAGGGACCTCGTTCTGAAAACAGAAAGACAATTAAAGTGTATGAACGAATCAAAAATACATTTGCTGGAGCGTGACCCGCTCGACCGGTCATCAATTGTGGCCCAGCTAATGTGTGACTATTTTCACTGTACAACACAGCTCCAGACTGCAGGAGACGTAATTATGACGACACTTTGAACAGAAAGAGGTGAGATGTTCTCCAGCACAAACATTCTGACATCGCTCAGTGTCCTGTTAGCTCTTTGATATTTGAATGGCCTTTTGGTGAAATGAATCCACTGCATGGCTGTTTGATTTGGTGACCATGACGTGCTGAGCCGGGTGGAATCTACTCACCATCAGAACTTTGATGAGATTCTTCTCAATCCTTGACTTTTGATCCTCCTTCAAGGTTGAAGCTAGAAGACAGGATGACTGAAGCATTAGCTCTCCTACCAAATATTATGGGAACCATTTGTTTCACACTGAAATTCAATGTTATGTTTGAAATTTTAAACACAGCTCTCTCACGAAAAATTTCTTAACCTGCAGACTCAACTTTAGATTTTTCAGGTGAGGACACAATTATTTTTGTTTTGTTCTTCTGTTTGATTGATTTTATGTTTGTGGTTCTTCTGATGACATGAACTAAAAGATGTGTGATGATTAATAGTAACAATTAATAAGTCATTGCTGTAAGATATGTACATTTGTATTGTTATTTTCAGCCATATTGCTGCTGATATAAATTCATCTACACTTGTGGCAAAGGTGTGGTATTTTATTGAAATATCACAGAAATCAACTGAAGTTAAGTCAAATAAATGATCAAGAAAAAAAATCACCTATATTACCACCATGGTACCAGACGTGGGCCCAGTCTAACCAGTATATGCTGCTTACCTCTGCCCAGCAGCTCCATGCAGTATATGATGTAGTCTTTGACGCTGGCCATCAGATAAGCACAGCGCAGAGCTGTGGTCAGTATGGCAGTCAGGAGGCCCCACCATCGCTCTGTGCGATAGTCGCACATCACGTAGTCCAACAGCCTGATAACACACACACACACACACACACACACACACAGTCATATAACTTACTAACAATCAGATGAAGGAAACAATCTACTGAAGAAGACTGTCCACACATGCAGCGTGTGTTCTGACTTACTTTAGGGCTTTGGTGTAGTCCTTGGCATGGTAGTACTCTTCTCCCATCTGCACCACTGTGAAGGAGACAGAGCATGAGACAAACAGAGTGAGACAATGTTAAACACAACAGAGGGGGGGGTCAACAGGAAGTGGTCCTTGATGACAAAATAAAATGTTTCGGAAAGGATGTGTCGATGAGCTCTCCTCACTACGTGATGTTACGTGACAACTTCAAAATAAAATCAAACTGACTATAAAATACAAACAGAGTAGAATCAAGTGTCGCGAGGAGACACTAAGAGACTTACTGAGGTGACTCTTCATTCGAGGACACTTGTACTTCTTAAACTGGGCGACAGCATTACTGAGAAGTGCTATTATCAGCTCCTGTGGGGGCAGACACAGACAGAAGCATGTCTTCATACAGCAACAAGTCAGCTGACAGCAGCTGGAGGGGGAACACGTTGTGAATGTGTGGCTGAAGACAAAGGATCAATACTGAGCAGCAGGAGGTGCATCTTTCTGAAGCTTGTGAAGCATTTTGTGCTCAAAGCGCTTCGAATAAATTGAAAACATTGTTTGCACCGTGGCTGATAGTTCTTACAGAGTGTGGTACATCTCTCTCTTTAATCTGCAGGGCCAGAATCCCTGTCTTCTCCTTCTCTGCATCTGGAGGATCAATACCTGCAAATACAACAACACAGACGTCCTGATGCACTCAAAAACATGTCATCCAAACACTTTCTAATTGTACATCAAATAAACTGTGAACATACTCTGGTGTCCTTGTCTCCAGGGTCTCTGGCCATAGAAGTCCAGTGCTCCGCTCTGGGTTTCCAGTGGTTCGGGAGACGGATAACTCGGTCCAGCCTAGAACAACCAACCAATGAAGGTTTAGCTTTATACCTCGCAGCAGCACTCGTACTTCAACAGAAAACTACAGTCTAATCTCTCTGTTGGCTCGCTCTTCACTCCAAACCTGCTCTTAGAGCAGTAGTAGCAGTAGCTGTGGTATCATCACCTGACAGAGCTGCTGTGCCTGTTGTTTCCTGTCCTGGCTGTAACAGGCAGCCTGCTGGTAGTAGAAACCAGGGTTCTGGGTCTGGATGGCAGTCAGACCCAACTTTATGGCTTCATCAAACAGCTCACCAAACGACTGGAACCTGTTAGGAAGCAGATGAAGCAGATGAACAGACAGCTGAGGTTCATACAGTAGATGTACAAGTCGTCCTTCATCAGGGATAAAGGTTAGTTCCTCATACAGAATCACTCTGATAACACACACTGCAGTATTCTGAGGTTCAGTTTTTTTTCCATTTGTAATAGATGTAGATGTATTCATGACTACACAGTGTATGTGTGTGATTAATGTATATTCATATACAGCGTGTCTCACTGTTTAGACATCCACGCGGCGTGCTCGAAGGCCAGTTCAGCACTGCCGATCTTCTTCTTACACAAGTCAATGTGCTTCCTGAACTGGGCTATAGCATCTAAAGGGGTGTTGTGCTGGAAACACAGACGACAGATCTAGAAAGAAAGAGAGAGAGAGAGAGAGAGAGAGAGAGAGAGAGAGAGAGAGAGAGAGAGAGAGAGAGAGAGAGAGAGAGAGAGAGAGAGAGAGAGAGAGAGAGAGAGAGAGAGAGATCAGTAACTGCAGACTTCCATCTGTTTTGGGGCTGCACCATGTTTTTAGCTGCGTCACTGTACACAAAGCGATAACAGGATGGCAGTCTGTAAACTTTTACAAACAAAGTCAGAGGCTACAAAAACTGACTGCATTGAAAACAGAGAGGGGTGATGGAGACGAAGGACACCGTGACACAGAGCAGTGCAGAGCAGTGAAACTCGTTGTTGTTGTTGACCACGCCGATGTTCTCAGCTCCGGTGCTGAATCCTGCCACATCGACAACTACAGCAGCCCTGTCAGCACGGCACCAGGAGAGGATTTTATAACTGAATTATGAACACAATTTTTATTTCTCTAACTGTATTGTCCACAAGCATCGAGCACCAAGCATGAAAGACAAAAATATAAGTCAAAATATCAGACTCAGAGTCAACCTCCTGATTCAGACACAGCTCTCTCTCTCTCTCTCTCTCTCTCTCTGCTGAAATCTATCTACAATTCATCTTTGTGCCTGACAAGTACAGCGCCTACTCACTTCCTCAATCGATACATCCATTAGTGTTTGAGACACTTTGTCACTGACCAAAGTGTTGACCAGAAGAACATTTCCACCTAACAACTACACACAGACAGACAGGCAGACAGAGAGAAATGTACCTTATAGTTGATGAATCCAGCCATAGTTTTGATCTCCAACATGTTGGTCTCATGGGCTCGGAGCTCATGAACAAGGCTGTATGCAGTCCTGTAGTACCTACAGACACAAACAAGCTTACTAAGACAGAGTAGAACATACAGGTCTGCATGCGTCGATGCTTCCAGCAACCTTTAAAGTGTTTGAAAGAGTGTTTAAATGAGAAGAAAACAAAAGAACATGAGATAAGACTGGATCATTTTCATGGCACAGCAGCAGTGTTTCTGTTTCTTTGGTCTGTGTCCTGAAATCCTTTTAAATCCTTTCCATTTTTCTAATGAACAGAAGAGTAGAAGACATTCTTCTTGAGGTCTTACAGTATTTATTTACTTCAGTCTGCTGATGGATGTCTCATAAAGTTCCACCAGGAGCTGAAAGTATCATTTTATCCATTGTGAATGGAGAGGCTCAGACTTACTTGAGAGCATTCTGGGTGTCCTGTTTCAGCTCACTGAAGAAGGCGATTTTAAACTGGTGTCGGACAAACAGCAGCTGAGAACCAGAAGGTGGAGAAGAGATGAAGAGGAGGAGAGGAAGGGGACAGTGTGAGGAGGGGGCATTTAAAAATACTTCAGGAGCAATGTCAGGTTAGTTTTATTTAAACACAGAGTAGCTATGGTTGTTGTCTACTCTTTTATAGAGATGATTTATTTGCCCGTGTGTGTGTGTGTGTGTGTGTGTGTTGTGTGTGCCTTCCTACCTGGTGTGTTGTCTTGTTGAGGAACTCTTTATGCGATTTGACTCGACGGATCTCAGTATAGTAGTACGTCTGAGCATGTTCATAGAAAGCATTCTCCAACCTACAGAACCACAGGGAAGAATACAGTTTAATACACACACACACACACACACACACACACACACACACAACAACAACGTAGCAAATGTAAGATCAAACAAAATGTTCAACTGAATGTACTCCACTGTTCAGGAAACACTCTTCATGTGCAAAACCAGAAGAACCACTGGCAAAATATTCATCAATACAGCATTAGTGAACTGGTAAATACCGTATAATGTAGCCCACTAAGTGGTCGGTGTGTGGCAGTACGAAGAGACTCTTGCCAGACAGATCGCAGGCGTTACAAAGAGCTGCTGCTCTCTCTGATGCTACCAGGTCCTCTCCTGTACAAACGAGAAGGTCAGTGATGTGTGGCAGGTAAAAGCCAAGTCTGAAGCTAGTTTGACTGTAGTTTTTAATTATTTAAAAATAATTCAGAAGAGGTCTTCACCTGGAGGTAGAGGAGTTTTCTTCTGGATCAGAACCACAGCCACCTTGGTGTTCCTGCCCTGCAGACTGGTCCTAAAGACAAACAAACACAACACAGATGAATGCTGATCAAAGTTACTACAGTTATGTTTCTGCTCGGGACGTCCAGAGCTGACAGGGTCCAGAAAATGGTGAAAAAAAGTTGATCAGTGTTTCTCAAAGCCCAAGGTGACGTCCACCTACCTAACAATCTCTACTTTAGTTGCACATTCAGACTGTTTCTCTTTCCACTGTGGGTCATCCCAGTCCAGTTCATAGAAGAGAACAACCAGAGCCGGTACCAGGTTCAGATGTTTATTCATCCAACCTGTTTTCAGGATGCCTTTAGGGATGTACCACTCATATGATGTTCGCTAGACAGGCAGACAGAGAAGATAAACGGTTAAGAGAGACACTGACACGCAGAGTAAACTGCTAGACAGCAAATGCAAACTGAATCTGTGTTATACTTGCATGCCACATTAAAGTGTCCTCTCTATCCACTGCTCACCTTGGTGCGACATTTGGGATACTCATGGTCTCCGGGGAGGACTTTGAAAGAGATCGGAACTCTGTCAGCTCTTCGGTTGGCGCAGAAGGCATCCCATATGGCCCTGTGCACGGCATTATACACCACATCCAGACCAGTAAGAGCCACAAAGGCCATGGGCCGACAACATAGCTCTGGAGGAAGCTCCCACTGGGAACCTGCCATCGTGATGGTTCAAGAATGGACGTACCTTCACAAGACAGAGCAACAGAAAAACATCTTTAAGATTATTAGAGAAGAAATATTCTGGAATATTCCTGTACAGTAAGATTATAATGTTTTTAAAATGAGCAAGAATGCTTGTAATGATTTTTCTATTGTGTTTCTGTTTCTACAGTTTGGGAACCAAAAATATTTTAAATGAACTTCTTGACATAACAATCATTTAGTGCAGGACGTCAGGTGGGTATCATTAGGGAATTACAAAATAAATGCTGCTTGAATCACCGGGCATGAACAGACAGTCTTTGTGGAGAACAACCTGCAAGTCACAAGACCTGAAGGTTAGCACCGGCTAAGCAGCTGCTAACAGTGACAGCTCGGTTGTTTACATCCTTCAGGCTGGAGCTCGACGGTTTAACTCGCTCCGGGGATTACCCGTTTCTTCACACGGAGACATGTCTCACTGATATATTAAACTACAGCACGTTCAAAAAGCGGGTGACACGTTGTTCTTTCTTTTCGGTTTAAGCTAGCCAAGAAACAAACACGAATACAGAAACCGTTAATACGAAAGCGGAAGTGAGATGTCGGCTAACGCTTCTGGCTGTTGCCCTGTTAGCGTCCTCAGTAATTAAAAAATAATTACACGTTCGGACTCGTGGATACAATAAACAACCACATACCTTAGTTGCATCACTTCAAATGAACTGGTAAAGGTGTTAGGTACAGCTAACGTGGTTGAGTTAGCTGGCCGCACAGAGCAGAGTCTATCAAGGTTAACAGTTAGCTGTGCTAGTGGGCGAGGTTTGTAATGTAACTGTCAAACAAACGTCAGTGCACGTTCAGCTTCAGCCGAGTCCGAACGCTGCTCACCATCCGGCGGCTGGTCTCCGCTGTGTCACAGCCGGCAGAGGCACAAAGTAAACGCTAATATCTATATCTATATATAGCAGCTGTTGCTGAAGCAACAGCAAACTGGCTAGTTAGCTACCTGTGGCAGAACTTGGATAATACTTCCGGTTCGACTTTTCAGAATAAAGGCGCTACCCCATAAATTACATTATGTGCGAACGACCACGCAAATGATTTTTAACAGGCAAGGAAAACGAAAAATTAATCTTCATAATAATTATGATAAGTATTTCAATGTCTCTCAACACTGCATCCTAAATAAACAAAGCTAGGATGTCAGGACGCATGTAAGATGCAGTACAGTAGAAATAAACACTGGTGCTGGAAGTGTGCTTATCGTGTTATATTACCATATATTATATATTACCACCTGGTAGATTTGGAGTCACATCTTTAGGCATAAGAAGGGTTAAATGACAAGAGTAGCAATGGGTCAGGATTAGACTGATGGATAATAGTTAATAATAGTTAATAGAAAGAGCTTAATTTAATCAAAGGTTTAGAAAATCCCAAAGGCTGAAACACACGAAAACATGATTGTTATCATAAGTACAGTGGATCAGAATGTGAATCTAATGATTAAATTAAATAAAGGCAAAGTTTATTATAGACGTCAAACATTATGTCGAATGTGAAGAGGTGATTCAGTGTGTGCTGTGTGAAAGTATAAAGTAAAGGATCATTTAAGGACAGAATAGAATAGAATAGAATAGAATAGAATAGAATAGAATAGGGTGGGTTGGCATTGCCACACAGTGGCGACAGATTCAAGATGAAACCTTTCAGTCAGTCCTCTGATAGTGTTGTTATCTGATGTGATGATTTGTTGGCGTCAGAGTACAGGGTCCCCCTGTCCTCTGACGCCATTAGAAATATACTAATACGCTAATTATAGATAAAAACATGCTAACATATACGGTTTGTTTTGGAGTTATGACATTGTACCCCGAAATGTAATTATTATTTTTATTGCAGTGACCTTATATCATATGGATAATCATTGACTTTAATCATACATACAATGCATTGCAAAATACTGTGTGCTGCATATGATACTTGGATGTGTGGAAGGTGAAACCTAGGAATAAAACATAAACACACAGCATGTTTCAGGCCGTGGAGCTCAGTTGACTCTCTGGATAAACAGAGGTTAAATTCAAACTTGCAGCAGGAGTCTATGGCGCAGACAGACAGGCACATGCCTCCCAGCTTCCTGTCATTCTGCCCTCCTCAGCAGACCGTCGCATACTCCTATTTCTCCGGCCAGAGGACATGGAGGAGGCTGCAGCCATGGGACAGCATCTCAGCAGCAGCAGCAGCAGCAGCAGCAGCAGGATCACCGGAGAGGACCGGGCTGTGTGTGAACCCTGCCTGCCTGAGTGAAGGTGAATATCCCGGCTAGATCTCACTGTTTTGTGGTGCATGTGGACCAATCAGCTTAATTTACTGGCTCATTAAGTATTTAACCTTCAGCATGCAGATAAGGTCTCACTGTGTGCTCAGCTTTGGCGCAATGAACGGAGCGTTTCTCCTTGGTTGCCCGCACACATGAACGTGACGGTGTGGTTTGGGTGTTATTGACTGGGTGGGGAGGATGATGCAGTGAATCAGCGTTACGTTACGGTATGTGTATGGTATAGTTTAGACCTGATGTACGTCCTGTATCCTGCATGAGAAATGACAAGCCAAACTCCGAAGAAAACTCTCGGACTTGAATGTTTTCTGACATGTCGGAGGGGACACTGACAGAATACAAGGAAACCAAACAGATCATGGGAATGTGTGGAGCCCACTGCTTAATTCGGCATCATTTGATCATCCAATATCTCCTCATGTCACTGTCCTAAACTTTGTTATCTGAAGTCTTCCACCAAAACAAAGCGCACATCGGGTGGCCAGTTGCGTGCCAAAGGTAGGAGACATTCAATTATTGAATGGTGCTGAAAGGATTTTGTATGAGCCGAATTCTAATAGGCTCACCATGTGACTGAATGAAAGTATTGAGATGTTTATAAGAGCTGACAGGCACAGCAGAGGAAGGGTGAAATATTTTCCAATGGCGTCTGCTGTGAGCTGGAGGACGGTAAATTACGCACAGCTATAAAGACCAGCTAAAGACCAGTGACAGCTGAGCAGCGTTCGAGTGTAGATCACTCAAGCAGGTCCATGAAAGAGCTTTGGGTACCACTGTTGATTTTCATTGAGTCTTCTGTGATTAGACCATACGAAGCTGCAGACAGCTGGATGAATTTCGCCTCTTATGGAATGTAGATGAGAGTCTGCAAAGTTCCCAGCAATCCACAGGAAGTCCGTCAAATATTTATCAGATGAGACCCTGAGATGTTATTGTTGATGTGCTGCGTGCTGTAAGGCGGAATTCATGCACAGAAATGTGATTAATATTCTGTCACAAGTTGTTGAACTGATGTAAGGGTTAGTGTGTTGTGTGTTCTGCTGTTTTACATGTTCATGCACCTCTTCCACACCAAACCTCTCATCTAAAAGAGAGTGATTAGTCAAAACTTCCACATATCATAAGATATGGACACATAATATGGCTTACTGTGGGATATCTGATACATAATGTAGGGGAAGGAAAAGAAGAAGATCCATGACATATTATATTTATAAGTCTTCACATGTGGACTGTTTGTTTTATTCAGAGATTCATTGTTTGAACAGTGCAACAGAAGACATTTAATGATAATTACTCCAGATTTCTGTAGTGGTAATACATTTTTCCATTATTTTATCAAACCTGCTTATTCCCGTTTGATCATGATGGACATGTTGTGTGTGCACTGAGTGGAAAGCAAGATTAAAACCTTGACAAACAGAAGGAAAACACAACTACGGAATGTTTTTGTTTTCAGTTCACCTGAGATGCTTTGGACTGTAGGAACAGACACAAACACAGTGAGGATAAGGACTGTCATTCAGATCAGTCACACAGTGTCGAACATTAAGACAAAGAATACGAATAGTGCCACTGTGCGGTGATTCACACTTTTAACGTGTGAAAGATTCAGGGAAATATTTAAAGGCCTAGTTGGATTTCAAGTCTTCATTTGACCCAAGAGAACCATGGATGCCTTTTTATGTCTATCACAACACCTGGCATCAGTATTTGTAGAATTTTTACATAAATACATAACATAGACAAACATCTTTTAGAAAGCCGTGTTACATTTAGTTATTGAAGAAGATGTGTAACGAGAGGGACGTTTGAAAATGAAAAATTACTGCCAGAACTGTCTTGTGGACGAGCAAAGTTTTGGAGACACTTTCTAAACTACCTCAACGATTTCTGTGCTTTAGTATCTTGTTATTGGCCATTATTAATGCAGATGGAGATTTATCTAGAATAAGATGATATAAGCTGCCTGCATATCGAATATATTACCAACCTAAAGAAATGCCACAGAGACTCCAACGTCCTTCAGTCTATGAACTGACTTGGTATGAGACTGGCATGGCATCGTTTGAGACTTGTAGAACTGCTCTAATCTGATGTCAGCTGACAGTGAAGAAGTCACTGACTATCTGGTCACTTTTCTCCCCAATCTAAGTGCTTACATCATCGTTTGAAAGCATGTCAGTCTGTACATCACCGTTCATACCACAGCCGTCTTCAGTTCAGTCGTACGTACAGTCTGTTTCTTGTTCAAACTTTGTCATGTTAAAGATAAAAATGGCCTATGGTGCATTGCACATAAATGTGTATATATGTATGTATATGCTGCATATGTATATGTGTGTGTGTATGTGTGTGTGTTCGTTAGATGTTTCAGATTACGATGATGAACACGATGTTTCTGTGGGTTCTGTGGTCTGTTAATAGTCTTTTAAGAAAATAATAGTGTGAGTCATAGCTGAGATGACAACAGCACACACACAAAGCAGTCCAGCTCAGCAGAGACACAAAGCATTCTTTACTTAGTTCATAGGGAATGGCAGTGCTGCCATTTTTGGAGGATAACGTACTTAACTGCTACTGACTGTCTACAGTTGCTGTGGTAACTTTTAGCTGTCATTATCCGTCACTGGTCATTTGTCATCTTGCCAGTCGTTGACGTCACATACAAAAGACATTTTTACCTGCATTTGGCTGGTGGCTGGTGCTACTAATTTTGTGCCATGACGAAGGATGTTCAGCGTAACAACATGGGATCTGACAACTAATGTAGTTACATTCACACAGAGAGAAAACGTGCAGAGGAGAGCAAAGGTGAGTAACATTGACACTACACTATAAAGTCCTATAAAGTTACTTGATCAGGTAAACTCTTATAGTAAAATGCTTACATCAGCGACAAACACAGACATTATCCTCCAAGTCAGTGTTTGCAAACCACGTTAAAAGTTCATTTTAACGGAGTTAGACAGATTTGAATGGGGTTGAGAGTAGCTAGCTAGATTGGCAGATGGTGTACAGGTCACGTGTCTGACGTGTTGTTGATGACGTCACATTCCCTATTGTTTTCTTAATATCAGCACACCTGAAAGAGCTGGCCTTGTTCTGAGACACTGCTGCTCATAGACATTTGTTGAAAAAAACAAAAGATAGGCTCAAGGAACTCATTTATCAAGTGCTCAAGAAGTTTTAGAAGACTGTCTGCTTGACACAGCTAGTTCGTTGAGCGTAACCAAGCGGCAGTGAAGCCAATGTGGAAGTGCCAAAAACTGCAGTTCCTCAAATGTCCACTTGAGGCTGGCTCCAGAAGTGAGTCAGTCTCCATAAGTCCCCATGTTAAAATGTCCAACTTCACAGCAGAAATAAACATGTTTACAGCCTGGTACAAAAAACAGTTTTGGTCTCTATAGCTAATTTCCCCGTTCATGACAACTGTACTGAGGGTGAATTTTTATACAACTCACCTGTTCACATTATATTAAGGCTTAAAGTTATGCAGAATTAAGAGCATGGACGATTTGATTGACTGGTGGGCGCCGTTACAGATGACTTGTTTGAGCACCTAGGCGTTATTCACCTGTCTTAGGCCTGCCAATGATCCACATCTTTGTCAGCCGGCTAGTGTTAACAAGAAGGGTTCCTCAGCTAAGCTGGCTGCTGGCTTGGCTCTCTACAGGCTGAACTTTGCTGAACATGCTGAATAGTTTACTTTGATTCTTAGTCGCTGTCTGGGTACATTGGGCAGGTGTGTGACATGACAGTATGACAGTGTAGTTGCAGATTTTGGTTTCTCATTCGTCCTTTCACATTATGGAGTGACTGGATTGAGCACAATAGATTTACATTTTGGACCGACAGTCCAAATTTTGTTGATATTTTTTGTTTCCACAAGAAAGAGAAGAAGCCGAGTACAGACTGCACCCATGATAGCTGACTCACAATTCATCTGTGTAAAGCAATCAATATATGCTGAATGGCCTGACCTTACTATTAATAGCCATAATACTATTCATAGTTTATACAACCTTTTTTCAAGCACACAGAGGTGACAAATGAAATGAGGGAAAAGACAAATGAAGAGGAACATCTCATACTTTCATAAAATCCAAAAGCCCTGCAGTAAATATTACTTTTGTTAAGTTTATAATCTTACACTTTATACACTTGAACGGAACACACAATGTGACTTGTGCAAGTTTTCACACACTCACTTTACTGCATCACTACAGTCAGTGGTGTCACCTCCTCTCTGTCGTGACGCATGCAAACTATTCCTGATCCCCGTGATGTCAGAGTTCTCTGACGTAATGACTGCACCCAAACACGCCACCCCTTCACACACACACACACACACACACTGGTCCCTCCTTCTCTGTACCTCTCTTTTACTTTAATATTTGTGAGGTGCACCTATAAATCACTGAACACGCACACACACAAGCGTCACTGGGAGGCAATTCTGTCGAGGTCATGATTATGCTGAGTCATCTCTCTGCTTCTTTCAGCTCTTTGCCTCTTTAAGCTGTGTGTGTCAGGGAGAGAGACTGTGTGTGTGTGTGTGTTTGTGTGGGCATTCGCCAACTACCCTCCTCTCAGCGTCAGACTGCATCTGTATATTCATTCTTTCACGTTCATGGACAACAGTTTGGCATAACACATATTTTGTTGATTGTTGAGTGTCCTGCTGTAAACCACTTAACAACCCATATAAGGTGGTGTATTAAGAATAAATGTCCCTTCTAAGCTGGTTTGGACCTATAATGGACAGGTAATGGACTGGTTCTCGACCTGTTAGCGGAGGGCAGATACTACAGATCTTACTGCTCACGAACCGGTGGGGTCATGTTGTTTCAGATCCAGTCCATGAAGTGCAGTTTGAGTAACAGATCCATTAATTTGAAGGTTTTTCAGACACAAAACTTACAGTACAAAATACAATTTATTATATTCTGACAGGTTCTCTGGAAGTGCTGATAATCAAGATTTAAAAAATCCTGTTAAGTACTGTACCAGAAATGTGTGCTTTTGATTGGCCAACGCAGCACCATGCCAGATGCCGTGCATTGTGTCACAGCAAAAATTGAGCCAGGTTGAATTTTTTTTGCTGCAGCTTTCCTGTTTTGGTCGAGCTCTGACGGTATAAAGAATGGACGGTGTATGTGTGACACCTACAGGTTTCTGAAGAGCAGCTTTGATGCTCAAAATCTGTGGTGCTGGTTGGCGCCATATTGGCCGTGCTGCCTAAAAATCAGCCTGACGTGGATAACCAGTGGACTTATGGCAGGCTGAATGACGCCTGGGTGCTTAAACAAGCTGTCTATGACATCATCTACTACACCCTGTCTATGCAAGTGGCAACCTCTGCGGCTACGAAATAAAGGCAATGCAGAAGTGCCAAAAAAACGCAGTTCCTCAAACATCCACTTGAGGCTGGCTACAGAAATGAGTCGTCCGTCTCCGTAAGTCCCCATGTTAAAATGTCCTGACTTCACAGCATTGTTGCAAGCAGTGTTATCATGGGGTGTAAACTGTATGCCAATAGTCTGAAATCTTTTTTGCACTCTTATAGCAGTCAGAATAAGACAGGAACTCAGCTGTACAACCCACAATGATACTATGCTGTGTACGCATGCATGCTGCACTGAAAGCAGCTCAGTCATAGTGTATGCTCACACGGGTGTGTGTGTGTGTGTGTGTGTGTGTGTGTGTGTGTGTGTGTGACCCCTTACTCTCAGGTTCCAAAACAGGAAATGGTTTTACTGTTGACACACACAGCCGGGTTACGTGACTGCATAATGTATCCCTAATGAATATTTAACACAGTCTTAAGAACCATGAACATACTGTACATGTTGTGGACAGTGTGAAGATCGCATTCTTCTGACACGAAAATCAGCCAAGACATGTGACAGGTAGGTGACAGTGAAGCTTCGTGAGCGAGGTTAAAATAATAGAGTTAAGAAGAGGTGAAGGTTTTGGTCATGGTTAGATGAGAGGAGTCAAACTGTCGACTTGAGTTGGGACGTAGATTGGACTTGAGGGTAAATATATCTCCACCCATGGGAACTTTCCGCTCTACTAATACATAACCACCACAATTTATCTTGCATTCATAGCCTGTCCTTCATGATATTTTAATTGCATTTTAAAACATGCTTATTCCACACATGTTAAGAAAGAATAAGAACACATAAGAAAGATATCTGAAAAAGTAAATAAATTCAGTGTTATGATCATTTTGATCAACAAAATAGATAACCCAGTGTTTAGAGACACTTTCTCATCCCTCCTCTCATACTCCCCGAGGTATTCAGTCTGAAAAACAAACATTAATAACCTTACATGAGAAGGGGAGGAAAGCGGGATGAGACAGAGATACAATCAGTACTAAAAATGGAGAGGAAAGAGGATTTTCCAAAAAAACACAGATCAAATATATCACTGCTGTAGCTCCCTTAACTCCAATTATTAGCAATAATAACTGAATATAAATAAATATGTTGGCAAGTGGCAATCTATTATACATATAAAACATAGACAAACAACAAACACATTTTATGAATCAGTATTGTCTTCGATAATATATAGATCTACCGCTGGCTTGAAGCTGCATTCTTTTATTTTGAAGCCTGGAGGCAGTGTGAATGCTGTAAATCAGAAGCTCAAGCAGCAACCATTGATTTGGAATTGTGTTTGTGTCATCTGATTAATGTAAGTCAATAGTAATTCCTTTTGGCTCTGATTTTGGTCTCCACCAGCTCCTGAGGGAAATATCTGTCTCTTTAGCTGCTAAATGCTCCACTATGTTCACCAGCTACTCTCTAACTGTGTCTGTCTGCTGTGTGGTGCTGAGCAGGTATTGTACAGAGGGTTTATGCTTTGGAAACAGCTGCCTGCTGCTGGAAACTGGATTGATTAAAGCTATGAGACTAAACCAAGACCAAAAGACACAAAAAAAGCTCAGTAGAGCTGTCTGTTGGTTTGTCACTGTATGCAAAATCTTATTTTATCTTATTTTTATATATTAAGAATGAGAAATTTGTTGTTTTAATTGTCATAGGATTACATGTCTGTGAATTTTGTAGGACCTGAACAATCACAAAAGTTAAATTAAAAAAATGTCAACTGTCTAGTCTCAGTAGCCCCCCATAGGGTCATGTATTCCTCTGATAAAGAGCCAATTTGGCTTTTTCTTCATGTAGTAATAATACATCTTAACTGGAATTGGATTTGGACAATGTTGGGACATCAACAATGCTTGGTTGGTTCCAACAAACATTTGGGTTCTGGGTTAAATCCACAGTATCCAACCAACTTTATCGCAAGCTAAGCTGTCAATCGTGACATCAAACCATCGATTTATGGCATCAAGTAACCAATTAAAACCAAATTTGTCAGGAAAATGAACACTTCAACGTAGATCAGTGTGATAAAAACTACCTAAAATGACAGAAACCATCGCTGAGAAAAATGTATTTGATGTGTACTGTCATTTTTTAGTTTGGTCCATGTCCATGGGGTTTATGAACCTAGGTGGAAATGAAGATGTTTCAGCTTCACTTTTGGGTTATTGTGCTCCACCACTTATGAATCCAAATCTTCACCCTGTTGCAAGTCCTTTGGGAGAAAAGCTCAATTGTTTTGAGTGTTGCCTGTACTCAGCACTCAAGCTCACACACAGCTCCATCTTCACGCTGCCATATTTTCATCAAACTTTGCTGAAATAGTTTTTGTATCACAGTCTGGAATAAATGATCAATGAAACGCTTTTTTCAACACAAAGATGAATAAGCTGTTTTGAAGATGTTTCGTGGTGACTCCTGATGATACGTACTATCACTGCTCAACCACCCTAAAAATGTGGGGGAAGAAGTGCTGATAAGTGTGTGTGTGTGTGTGTGTGTGTGTGTGTGTGTGTGCGTGTGTGTGTGTGTGTGTGTGTGTGTGTGTGTGTGTGTGTGTGTGAGGGCCGTTAATGTACTGATAAGCCAGCGGAAGGGCAACACTGATAAGTGCTATAGGTGTGTGTTTGTGTTTACTGTTTGCACATTCATGATTACATATTATGTGACATATGCACATAATTATATACATATATCTATATCGATGTGTATCTAATGTACAGTACCTACACGTAAAGCAGAGAATGTATTACAGCTGTAAACTAACTGTGTTTTTCATTGTTAAACCAATAATGATGGGGTTCCACCACATCTTTATCTCTTTTCCTTCTCACACACAGTGTCACACACACACACAGTGTCACACATACACACACAGTGTCACACAAACACACAGTGTCACACACACACACAACACACACACACACACACACACACACACACACACACACAAGTGCCTGCTTCTTTCTGTGCAGATAGACAGAAAAGGTGGGGCCAAGGCGAGCCCATACTGAGGGGCACACGTAGTCCACTGGATTCTGCTTCATATCCAACGCAAACACATTTTTACATTGTTTACCAACCAAATGTCAACAGCTGTTCTCTGTTTTCTCGCTGGCACATTTCAAATTGGCCATGCTGAATTTCACATGTTTGGATGTGTCCACTGATGACAGGCGGGAAAATGGTAAGAACGCTCGATTTTGTCAGCTATCAGGCAAGAAGGCAGATGTTACTGAGTATTTTACAAGGCTAATGCATTTGTAGAAGAGGCTGTAGCTTAGGGGTATATGTGTTGACAGGCATATCTGTATTTATGAGCATGCATGAAAAGGATTCTTGCAAAGAGATTAATAACAAAAAATAATGTTAAGCAGAAAATGAAAGAAATTAAAGCTCAAGTACATTTCAGAGGTCTGCAGATGTGTTTTAAGGTATTGTTGTTGTTTAATGTGAACATGTCACTGCTCTCACAGAAACTCTCTTTTGCAAGAAATAACAACTCACTGGACTATCTATGGTATAAATAAAGGAATGAGAATGAATCAGACTAAAAGTTGAATGAATCTGACAAGGGTTGAATGCAGTTGTTCGTAGATAGAAGTCTATAATGTGTTGAAAGGAGTTTGAATACTTGTAAAATCTTGTGTAAGCTGGAAGATGAATTGCTTTACTAATGGCTGGGCGCTAAACTGAACAGACACAGCAGACATTTGGACTCACAGTGAACACAGGTGGACTTGATGAAGTGTCCCAGTAACGGTGACAGTGAACCAGCTGTCACTGGAGTGCAGCTATCATTAATAAACCAACAGGCTTCCTGCTGTGACGTGACTGTGCATCCAATCCATTGCTGGCTTGATTTGTATGAAGGAAAAGCAGGAAAGAGTCTGATTACACTGAATGGGACTGTAAAGTCTCATAATGTGTAAAAGATGTGGAACATTATAAAGTTTGAATTGAGTTTAAAAATTGAGGAATGTTTTAAAATCTTTATGTGTTTATGTGTGTGTGTGTTAACCTACAATAATTAACTCATCTTAATCAGTTCTGTGGTCCCAGCTACAATTAAATGTTGCCATGGTGATGGTATTCGCAGTGTGCCTCCTGGGTCAGAGAGTTCATTTCAGAGATCTGATCTGAGGCACACATCTCATACTCTTGCTTGCCTCTTCTATCTAAGCAACTTCTATCGCCTAAATGCAATATTCTAAGAAATAAGAGACCCTGCTGAGAACACTGTGTGAAAACTGTGTATCTAGTGTAAAAATGTGAACACAAGCGCAGACAGAGCAGGAGGGAGCTGGAGAGCCCAAACAGACAGTGGGACAGTCAGAAGACACAATAGTACAAACACGTCTTTTGAATAAATTTTGTTAAAGTCCATATAAAGTCAGAATAAATATGTGTTCTGAGTTTGTCAGACCAAAGAAGAAAGTGTTATTAACCACCCAGCCAAATTTGAATAATTAAAAATATTGACAAGTTTATGAAATTAGGTGTTAAAATCAGGTAAAAATTCATTCTCAGCTCCAGGACTGTGGGGGCGTGTCCTCTGAATGTGCTAAAGCCACGCCCACTCATGGGAGCAGTCAAGCAGCCATTTTAAAGTGACTGAAACGTGTCAGATGAGTTCAGAAAATGACATGACTAACTTTGAAACACTCTGTGTGAGATGAAATCATCTCTGTCTCTCTGCTAGGGGTGCAGGGGTATGCTCAGGGTGGCCTCAGTGTGTCATCGAGCCACCCTTTAAGGACTGCCCACAAAATCCTGGACTGAAACTGGTGAAAAACTGTTTGAACCTCTAACTCCACATTTCAGTAATATATCGTTCAAAGTCTTTTCACATGTTTTCAGCAACTATTTCCAACATATTTATTGTGTTTTGAAGGAAATATCAGAATTGACTTATACACAAACACGTTTAACATTCTGTTAGCAAACTTGGGAGCTCTGCTTAGTTGCTAACAGGACAATTCAAAGGTCAGCTGTCAGCTGTGCAGATTCACTCGTCAAAGTTCACTAAAAATGAACTTTGAGTGAAGCTAATCCACAATTTTACTGTAATCAGTTGCTAAGTTTTGTCATTTAATGCTTGAGAACATTAATAATGACTTCATGCTGGTTCTCTGGCATTAATTAATGGGACACTTAAATGGCCATCAGGAATGGGATTAGTCATGCCTGTGCTCTTCTTGTGGAGACAGCTTCAAATAGCTGCTTTGAAAATTAAACAGGAATGTTACATATTACGTGGAAGATAAGATAAGAAGGCGTTCTTCCTCTTTTCAGTCTCTCTCAGGGTCTACAAAGATACAGAAGTGACAGGTTCAAGTTCATTCATATTGATTTATGGGAGATTCTGATAATCTGATTGGCATCTCTTCCTCCCTTTCTCTGTTTCCCACAGACTGACTCATAATGTTGACCCGTCTGCAACAGAAGGCTTGAGGATGATTTGAACAACCAGAAAACCTGTATGTTATTGTTTTGTTGTTTTTAAAGTGTCTTTAAACAACTAATTGGTAAATGACTGTACTTATATAGCGCCTTTCTAGTCTTCTGACCTTTTACACTACATATCTCATTCCCCATTCACACACATTCATACACTGATGGCATTAGCTGCCATGCAAGGTGCCAACTGCTCATCAGTTTTAGGAGATAACCATTCATACACATTCACACACTGATGGCGCAGCCTTCAGGAGCAATTTGGGGTTCAGTATCTTGCCCAAGGACACTTCGACAGGCAGACTGGAGGAGCCGGGGATTGAACCGCCGATCATCTGATTAGCCCACTACAAAACTTACAAAACTACATGTAAATCTCTCCATCACATTCAGTTTCTTGGACCCTTGCACTTACTGAAGGCCCTCACAGCTCGACAGCAGCGTCATTAATCATCACTCTGTCGATAAAGCTCTGGTGTATAGAGATCCTGCAAAACGTTTCCCATTCTCTGTTCCTCAGTAATTGTAATGCATCTGTGATATGTGGTGCTGTATAATGTGAGTGGCTGTCTTTCTCACCTTTCTTTTAAATTAGAGCCAAACAGCATGGCATTTTGGGTAATTTATCAGAAAAAGAGACGGTTACAAAACCGTTGCATAATGTCTTCACACTGATGTCTCAGTTTATACAACCACTCAGCAGAGTGAGTAATTTATTTAGCTAAACCTAATTCGAATCTATCTACCTAAGTCTATCTCTGTAAGTGCAAGTTGTTGCCTTTAAAGCTTTAAAGGAGTGAAGACCAAAAAGAACAGTCTCAATATTTTCTCACGAGTAGCTGTAACTCAAAAATGCTGAAGGTACCTGATAACTGATAAATATTGATGTATCTCTCTCTCTTCATATCTCAGGCTGAATCTACATTATGACTGAATTAGAAGCCACGGTTGGGGAACCTCCCCCACCCTACATGATCTTTGTGGTGGTCTTCCTCTTCTTCCTCACCGGACTGTTCGGCTTTCTCATCTGCCACCTGCTAAAGAAGAAGGGCTACCGATGCCGCACCGGAGACATGGACGATGAAGAGGAGGGGGAGAAGCTCGGAGGAAATGCAGACGGTGGGTTGAGAAAAAGTGCTTAGATAAGATCGGTTTACCCGTTTCAGAGAGCTTTGTGATGTCACCGTGGTACAAATTCATAGCAGAGAGTCTGCAACAAGACGATAAGCAACATGGCAGCACACACAGGGTGAAAAACCCAAATACTATTATCAAAAGGACAATGTCTGCTGCTGTGTAAATTATTGTTGTCATTTCACCACTTCCTGATTGAGCAGTGACTCAAAATGTGGAGGGACATTGGGCCATATTTCAAGTGTGATCAGTGTGTTCATAAACCAGACGGCTGTAGTTCAAATAAAGAGGAAGAAAACTTGAGGTTGCATCAGCAAGATTTATTCTGCAATCTCCTTAAACACAGGAACCAAACCAGGACTCTGTAGCTACTAAATGCTCCACACATTCACCAACTAGTCGTGGTAACTTTGTCTTTCTAGTGTTTGGTGCTGAGAAGGTAGTGTAGAGTTTATTTTTTACTGAAAACAGCTGGATGCTGTGAAGATGAGAATGATGAGAGACACATTTGTAGCTATGAAACCAAAACAATGAGCTAAAAGAGGCTAAAAAGTGAACAAAAAACAAAAAACAATTGTGTCTGTGATAGTTACGTGATAATTCTGTGTTCATTATGACAAATGACATCTTTCACATTACACACTATATAAAATGATCCATTAGTGCAGCTTTAAAATAAAAGACAAAGTGGATAATGTAGGAAACTGCCAGATTTGTGTGTTTGCATAAGAATGTATAAGAACAGTTGATTGAGTTGATAGTGGTGGTGATGCTGGTGGGGAGGCGCAGAAAGAGGAGGAGGTTTGGATGCCCTCCTGCAACACTCCCACAGAAATACACAAACACTCACAGACCTATGTGGTCTTCTTTGAAGTCTGTGTCACACGTTCTCTCACACAAAGTTATTCAAACATACACTCACTTTCATACATAAAACTGTCTATGCACAGGTATAGACATTTACACACATGTAAACACACAGACAGCTAAAGACAGTAGAAGGTGGACTTCCCCGAAACTTTTGCCCGAATTATACACAACACACAAATGTCGATCTCAACAATTATATACTGTATTTATACTCAAAGTGGACGCCTCTGCTGCTGGATTGAGACATAAGTGGACGTTCTGAAACATTACTCACAGCTCAGCTCACAGCTCCATGCATAACCACATAAACATCAATAATGAATCCGTTGAGATTATGGAGTGCATCAAATACCTCGGACTCACCCTGGACAATAAACTGAACTTTGATCAACACACCACTGACATCCACAAACGCAGCCAACAAAGACTCTCTTCCATCTGCAAACTCAAACCACTTTGTGTTGCTCCCCACCTTCTGTTACTGTTGTACAAATGTATAGTCCAACACATTCCGCTGTGCTTCTTTAACATGCTAACTGCCTCCAATAGGAACAAACTGACAAGCATCACACACATCCAAAATCACTGGTCTCCCCACCTCCAACCTCTCAGACCTCAACAGTAAAGTCATTACACACAGAGCACACAGTGGAGCACACAACCCCAGCCACCCCCTCAACTCATTCTTCACACCGCTCCCATCTGGTCGCAGATACAGGTCTCTGGTCTGTAAATGAGCATGCTATGGCAGGAGTTTTGTCCCTTCTGCCATAGCATCTCTCAATAAAGCATCTCCAGACTAGATCTCAAATCCTGAACAGTTCTTGGTAATAGTTCACAGAAGAATTGATATAATCCACAGATCTTTAATCTGTCTGTTGTTGTGCTGTGTTTCAGATGAGGATGAGGAACACCAGGATACAGTGGAGCAGATCCTCAAATGTATAATCGAAAATGAAGGTAACAAATATAAGAATCAGTCAGTAGTATTTAGAGTTGAGTTTTATTTTGTTAAAGTTCATGAACTTTATTCTAGTCTTTGCTTTATTTTACTCCTTAACTATGTTCTAGTTTTTTGTTCTCTTCTACACATGTGATGTGATGTTTAACATTGCTAGATTTGACCATTTCATGCCAGAAAATACAAAAATCTGATTAGATTAGTATGTAACTAACAACTCTGGGTTCTTTTTGTTGTCACTTCTAGCGAATATGGAAGCCTTCAATGAGATGTTGGGGAATCAAAAAGTCTGTGTGCGCCATGACCCCAGGTAAGCTCATCCAACAGGATTAGGTCTTGTCATTTACATAGATACATCCGAATTCTTTCAGGATTGTTTCACAGATGCACCAGTTTTTTTTTTTACACTGTCACCGGGGTGAAACTGATATCTGCATGGATTTAAGTTATCTGTCACTACGACAGATTTCAAATTGGAGCAATTGGAGGTTTGAGTGGTCTGATCACAGACATCTGACTGCGGTGTTTGGATCCGGTTGAACTTTGAGCATTTTTTAGCGGACCTGTTTCGGCCCCGTTTAGAGTGGTTATTTTCCATATTTTATGCTGCTAAATGGAGATACGATGCAAGAGAGAGTGTGTGTTCAGTCAAAAGATTATTTTTTTTGTTTTCATCCATGTATCTGTTTCCTGATTTCTTCCACATTTTTTACATTGTGGTGTTTGTTCTAAACATGACACTGCTTCCTAGTGGACCTATGTTACACCCTTTAGTAGACACATGTACACATGTGACACTTGAACATTCTCTTAGGTGCAGCCCAGAAAAGAATAAATCCGACTTTAGACTACATGTATTACAGATATGTATGATAGACATATTAATATAATAGGAATAATGCTAACTATAATAATAATGTTGATGTCCAGGTTGCGTAAGGAATCCATTGGTGGTATTCCTCCACATCACCACACAGTTCACTCAGGCGCGGACCACAACTCCTGCCATCTGTGTGCTCAGGGGCGATCTAAAAAGGGTAGACGTCAAAGCCGAACCCCGCGCTCCAAACAACGACCTGGAGAGCAGACTGTCTTCTCTGTTGGCAGGTAACAACACATGATTAAACCACTTGTCCTGAGTGCATGCTGGGATATAGTGGCAGGAAGATTTCATCCAAAATATATCGTTATCCATTCAGGTTCCGGGTGACACATAATGATAAGAAGCCCCAAGGAGGTCCTAATCCATTGGTCAGTTCAGGGGACCAACTGGACCAATCCCAGGACAGTGAGGAGCGGAAGGAGAGCGGGTACAATCTGAGAAGCATGTTCAAGGATGTCCGACCGCCTTCCGAGAACTCCAATGGAGTTGCTCCGAATGTGGGGAAACGAAGGAAGAGTTTAACCATATTTGGGCTGAGACGGGGCAGTGACCCTGTTGGTATTAAAGTAGGAGAGGGCTTAGGTAGGGAGACTGGAGGCATTAAATTCGCTATTAAGCAGCAACCTGTAGTGCTGGAGGAACTGCAGTCAGAGAATGTTGAAGTAACCCCTGAACTTGATATCAAACCTGAATCCGAGCCCCAAAAGAATCAAATTTCTGCCTCACCTCAGCATGACGCTAAAATTCAAGGTTCTGTTAATTCTCCCTCATCCCAAAATAAGATTCAGACTCGTGGTTTAAGCCCTGCTCCTGAGAATGGCTTTAAACGTGATCCCAGTCCTGAACCTTGTATGAACCTCAAACCTTCTAGGAATACAGCAGCTTTTGCTCCAAGCTCTCTTCCCATCCCATCTCCTGCTTCATCTGGACAGACATTTAAGACATCGGAGAAAGAAGGAGATGACGAGGATCAGGTGTTAAAAATGAAAGATGCATATGATCCTGGGCCACTGCAGACCTCCACACCCATTGCCCCGATGCATGGATCTATTCCAGGTTTTATTCCTGTCATTCCTACTGGTCAACTTGAACCCTATTCTAGCACAAGTTTTCCAGTTACTCAAACACCCCCAGATCCAAGCTCTAGCCAAGCTCTGGAACCAGGTTTTGGTTCTAGTCTAGTTTTAATAAGCTTAGGTTCATCCCCTCCATCTTCGACCCAAATGAAGACCCCATCATCAGTCTCTTCATTAAAAACTCCTACCTCACCTCTGGTGGTCACACCGAGCCCCAAACTAAGTTCAAGAAATACGCCATCAGAGGCTACAAAACCTGACTTTTCCCCAGCCCTCACTCCAAGCCCCAAATTCCAATCAGGTCGAAAGATGTCTAGCCAATCCCCTATTCCATCTTCATCCTTTGAAAAAAGCACTATCCCATTACAAGTCCGAACTCCCTCACCTGCTCTTACTGCTAGACCTAAACTTGACACCATGTCACCACAAACCCCCTCTTCTCCAGCTGACCAAAATCCATCCTTAGGAACCTCACCTCGTCTGACTTTGAAGTCAGGAAGTATGACGCCTGTAACATCTATGACCCAAGGGGATATGGTTTCAAACCTTTTATTGCTAAAGGAACAAGAGGTAGAAGGAGTCCCAAAGATAGAAGAAAAGACAGAAATCAAGAGGGTTGGGATTTTCAAAACAGCTAATCTCCCAACAGATGAGGGCGATTGTAAAGCTTCTGCCCTCTCTTCCCCCTCTGATCAGCTTTCTAAAGACAGACTGAGCAGTTTGCCTCTGTCCTCTTCCAGTCCACTGTCCCCCTCCTCACCAATAGGGAGCAAAATAAGTAATGTGACCATCGTCAAAGCCAGCCCTGACAGCAAGCGAGAGTTTTCTGTTGTCACTATGGTGGAGGAAGGAGAATCCTCTACTTCAATAAAAGACCAGAAAAGAGAGACTTCTGAACTTGTGGTTAAATCGGAAAAAGCAGGAATTGGTCCAACAGTTGGTCAGGGAGAAAATGTTTCAATTTCAGGTTTTGGACAAACTGAAAGTCAACTTGAAGACACTTCTGGAGCAGAGAATAGGTCAACAGTGAGCCAAGAGAAGGATGATATGATGGAGATGGAAGATATTAGAGACTGCAAAGTGACACAGGTGGAAGAAGCAGAGAGGGTGGATGAGGAGTTGGAGAAGATGGTGGACAAACAAGTCTGAGAATCTGAAGTCTGTTCTCTGACAATCCAAAGATAGAAGTGAGAAGGAAAGGAAATATAGTAATAATAAAATTAAGTAATTATGAACTTGCCTTTAATCATTAAACCACTGCAGTGACTCTGTTGCAGTGGGACTAGACTGGCTGGTTAACAGACTAGCCGGTTTATGGACTTACATACTCTTCCACTGCTAGATTTAAACAGTGATACAATTAATGTTGCATGTTTTCACCCTTTCACCACAAATCACATATGCTTTACATAATGACTAACCAATTTGTAAACCATTTTCGGATTTTAGATTTTGAATTGTTTTTCTTACATTTGCAGGCAGCCATTGACCTCTGTTCATTTCTGTGGAGTATGTAAGAGTCCGAGCCTGTCTGTCATCATAATACAGTAAAACATACTAGCTGTTCTGTGATGGTGTACCTAGGCACAGCAGTGGCTTGAGTGGTTAAGTGCTAATGTCAGTATGCTAACATGACAATGTTTTCCATGGCCAACATGGTTTAGCATGTGCAGCTATATGGTCATAAACAAATTAGAATTAAGCAGTATGTAATTAGTTATTTCAATTAATCATGGCTGTCTGTACCAAATTCCATTGCAGTCTTTTTACAAAACCACAAACGTCAATCCTGTGGTGGTGTTGCAGGAAAATTTAGGGGATCACCAAAACTATAGGATACATCATCTTGGAATCATAAATATATGTAGAAAATATTTGACAGTCCATCCACTGCTTTAAAGATATTTTAGTCTGGACCGAAGTAGTGGGCCCACCCCCACCACCAACTGAACACAGACCGGCAGGCTGACACTGGCATTCCTAAATCCGCACAACTTGTATGGCTAAAAAAAAAATCAATGACTTAACTTGATGTTACTTGTCATGGATTTCACAGCTTAAAGAAAGCTTCAAGATTTTTATACCATGCAGAAATGAATGGAAACAAACAGTGGCATGTAAACACATCCTTAGTAGAAAGTAGTCCTTGATTTAATATATGATTTCCAGTGCATTGCAGAATTATGTTATGATTAAAAAAATTTCTTATTTGATATATCCAACTTCATATGGACCATAAAAGAACCAATGCAGGAGACTAATTGTTTTATTAATGACTTGATGATCACTAGTTAGCGTCTAGGTGTTGAATTGACTTGCTAACAGACTGGTTACATTTGAGTATTTAATCAAAGTTTTGTGATTAACATTGATTTGTCATGATTATTTATTGATGTATAAAGGTGCTAAGGGCTGGTAAACTCTAATCCCATTTATTGTTTAACAAATTAACAACACAGAGGACCAACAGTCACTTTGAAAATGGAGATGTATCCAGATGAATATGAAACAAGTTCTGCTTCTAGTTCTAATTGCTTTTGGCAAGTACAGTATGCCTTTTTATTCCAAATGTCCCTCGTTTTTCTCCATATTTGGGAGTGCCATTTGCCCTCTGTGCTTCATTTTATAGCACAGTGAAGAGTTTGACCATGAGTATATAACCCATATAAAGGTGGGGAAGTGCATTTTTTAGCACCACCAAACACAGCACCAACAGTCATTGATGTGACCATATAGAGTACATATTGTACTAATGTAATCAGGTACTTCCACTGGTACACATATGACATTTGCTGTTTACCAGTCATTCCATTCCCAGACTGTCATTTTAGTTTTCTGAAATTGTCCTAATAATACTTATCAAGCAAACATCGGCTTTTTAATAGTCTTATTATTCATAATGCTTCTTTCTGCTCATGCTGTTTTGTCATGTGTTCAAGAAAAATTTTATGCTAAAGAGGAAACTGCAAAACAGCAAGACATCACAACTATGATGACAAGTACAGCCATAGACTTTGTACTAATTACTGTATTATCAAGCAGTACATGCCATGGCATGATAGTGTGGGAGTTCTATATGTGAAACTCTCAGAAAACAGAAACATGAAACTTCCGCAGAATAAATAAAAGCTGTGAAACTTAACAAATAATGAATTTTATAGTATAATGTATTTTGCAAAACAATGGAGAATTTTAAAGTCGAACTTGCAAAACTTTCACATCAGATAAAAGACAGGGGATTGTACATTGTTGACTATAGTGGAACACGCCATTTGTCCCCCCTCAGTTCATTATACAACTTGTAACATGAAACATTAGTGTCTGTGATACCTGCAAAACCATTCATTCTGAAAGACTGGAGCAACCTGGCTATAGGTAATAAGACCTGTAGTTTCTGTCATAGTTACAGGTGTATAATGATATACATAAAGAATATATACAGTATGTCTCTATACTCTCTTCATACAACACTACTACAATAATATAAGGCCACTGTACACCTTGCAACAACAATCTAAAGACATGTTCTAGAATGTATGTTTTACATTTGTTTCACCAACATGCGCACTAAGAAGATTTTAAGGATTACCACTTTAAGTAGTGCTGAAGGAAAGGCATGCAATGTAGGTTAAAAGAAATGTTGATTTAAGAACTACAATGGAGTGTTGACTACAAACCGAGAATAGAGTCAAATATTCACAAGACAAATGTCTTGAGATCTAGTCTAATCAAAAGACATTTTGTTCCCAAAGCAACGTTTTTTTTTTTGTAAACGTATAATATACATTTAATTATAAAACTTCTTTTAATATCAAATTTTATTGTTAGCATTACAAGACAATCTGACCTATTTTCTTAAATATTTCATTTTCATTCTCAAAATTTTCAAGATGTTTCTTTCTTAACAGTGGCCCTAATACACTGCTGTGCAGAACTACAAATACAAAAACAAGAGGGGCACTATTACACCCTGCACAAGGACAATTCTCAAAGGGTCTGTTCAACCATTCAAAAAAAAACAAAATAACACACTCAGATGTATAACTTAAAAATGACTTGCCCACAGTGGTTGGCCAGATCATTTTGGTTTTATGTCTCAGGTTGTGAGACATCTGCCTTTGAAAGTTTAACCTAAATAGCAAAGGTGAATAAAAATTCCTTATCAGATAAGATTGGGGTTAAGTGAGAAAATATGTACATAATTTATATAGTTTGAGCAAACAGAACCTTTAAGAATTGCATTTCTGCATGGCGTACCAGTGTCCCTCTTTTATGTGACGCCATGGTGACTATTACACTCTAGACAGGAGTCTGTGTTTGTTAAGATTTCCATTTGCTGGCATTCAGCCCATTAAGTTGAGCCTGTGGCCCTGGAGACTCCTTGTGGATAAAACAGAGGGAGTTTACCAGACACAGTTCAAAGGTTTCAGGTTAAAGGTCAGCTTCATTTCCTGGTCTTCATGGGAAACCAACCAGGAGGTTTGTAGTCTGCTGTCCCAGTTTTCCTCTCACTCTGTGTCTTTCATTTGCCCCCCAAAATTTAAAGTTGTAGCCTCGTCTGTTTGACTTTGTGACACCTAGAGCCAATCAGAGGACATCCTAAAACACTGTTCAGCTGGAAAAAAAACAGTACAGCATCTTTACCCAGACCTCTACGGTATATTTATATTTTTTTCATGATCTGTTTATGAATGTTTCAAAGTCTGAACCAAGATAGATTGTCTCCCTCTGCTGGACACCTTCACATGTTAGAGTGTATTTCCATCACTCACCTTCATCACTTCAGTAAACAAGCTCCTAAACTGCTGTGTCACCCTCAACATATTTATTCTATTAACAACAGGTGTTACATTTCAACACCGTGTGTGTGTGTGTGTAATCTTGTAAAATACACTGCAAAAAAATAAGTATGTACAATGAGGACCATGTTGTTTTGTATTTATGCACTATATCTAAAGCCATTTAGAACTATAACAATGAACTAAATGCATCATATATGTACATTACACTGCAAATATAGAATCACGCACGTAAAAACATATGAGACGTCTTAATGGTGCAACTATCAGCCACATTATTGAACACAGATCTACGTGAAGCTCTGTGTGTCTCTATTTTATCTTCCCTCCAACAAACAGCACTTTGGTGTGGTTTGGGGTTTTTTGCGTTGAGTGTCTCCAACTTGATTTTAACATCTGAGATCAATGGCCCGTCACTAATACATAGAGCAACTATCCAGACAAGTTATAAGGTTGTGAAGGTGACCACTGAAACAGGTCATCCACAGTGATTTTAGTTCTTTTCTTTCCAGTTGTAGAAAAGACCGAAAAGGGTCAAGATCTGATTTTAGAAAATGTTTAAGCATTTTTAAAGAAAAAAAAAAACATTCTAAATTGATATCGTAGTGTTGTAAGTCTGCTAAAACCAAGTACAACCAACAAATATGCCTGCAGCTGACAAAATCTTATACCTTAAAAATTTGTCTGGTAATTGTGTAAAATAATAGCACAATTTTCTAACTACTGTTACTAACTGAATACGTTTGTCACTAATTCAGAGGCTAGCTGAGTTATAAAGCAGCGTTAAAGATAAAGGAACATGTTTTAAATCTCCAGAGAATGAATGTGGCTAAAGTAATATTAGGAAAGTCTATGCAGAGGATTTTATTCCACTGAGGCATGTTGCAGATGCATACGTGGAAATAAAATGGAAGGTTATTTTCTGAATGTTGTTGGCAGTGTTTCAGAACTTCCTACATATGTTTCTATGAAGTCTTCAGCAGGACAGCTGCCTCTTAAAGGCTGGGTCACAATCAACAAGAGGGTTTATACACCAGCAACAGTATGAATGTAAGAAGAGTACGCAGGGCAAATCCAGTTTCCTTCCAGTTACTAATTGAGTTGCTTCTATTTCTGCTTTAGCTTGACACATAACACAAACACTGGTATCTGTGTGTATCCCATGAAAATACATGATGTTTTTTTTTTTGTCTTTATGACAATGGGACCACTAATAAATACACTTTGGTCAGCTTGCAACATAAACGCCATGTTGCTGCCCTACAATGTAAAGAAAATAATTCAGTGTTAATACAAAAATGGTGAGACGCCAAGCATTGCACAGATCAGCAGCACACTGAAGCAAAACTAAGAAGCCTCTAACCTCATTATTCAGCATAAATTACTATAAATCAAATAAATGGTCGAACAAAAGTCAAAATCAAAGTCTGCAATACATGTACAGGATAATACACATGATGTGAGAGACTTGTAAATATGCAGTTGTATCATAATTTACTCTAGTGAAATAAAATAACAGAACTATGCTTTTCAAACCATTGTGAGTGTGTGTTTTGTCCTTGTTGAGCTTGATGACATCACAACGTGACATCAGTCAGTGACCCAGTTAGTAGTGAGCTGTATACCACACCCACATGTTATATAAATAGCCATTCTATTGATATAATGCAGTGGTTCCCAACCTTTTACCTTCAGGAAACCTTTTCTATCACTGAGTAAACTAAGTGACATATTTTATGGATATTTCGTATTATATATCATTTATAACAGTAACAGAACTGATGAACTGTACAATTAACATGAATAATGAACACAAGAACTGCAAGAACTTTGTGTCAAACAAGTATTTCTTTGATTATTTCATCCTGATATTTTTGGGGGGATTTTTTCATACAATATGTATTCATTAATAACAATCCCACATACGTTACATTCTTCAGTTGGACAGAGGTTTTCTCCTTATTGTTTTTCTTATTGTCTTTTGTTTTAACTTTTCTCATGCAGGATGAGGCTGTTTAGCAGAGAGTGAAGGTTCTCTAAACATTAAGATGAATTTAATCAAATGACAATTTCAGTACAAAAACAGCTATACAAAACAGGGACATTCATAATTGAATTATTTTTTTGCATAAGATGAAACAGTTTACTTTGACTTAAATGCAAAGTAATACTACTTAATAATACTATACCGTAGAGATGGAATATAAACAAACAACTAGATTTTGTCCTGGACAAAATTATAAAATATATTCTCAGAATGTAATATAAAGTCATTTTGCAGATGTAATACATTATTCTTTGTGGAAGAGTCTGTGACAAATCAGAGAATTAGTGTAAACTGGTGGATTCTTATTCTTATTCTTATAATATTCCTTCAAGAAGTGTTTCTGCAATTCATTGAAAGTCAAATTAGTATAAAGAAAATAACAACACTTGACTTTTCTCATGTGCCATGATTGTAAATATTCATGATTTTTTCCTAATTACAAGAGGATTTAGAAATTAATTAGAATTCTACCTAAATGTTTATCACTGTTACATTAAATGTTGATGCACTGATCAGTTAGAACCAACTAGTTGGTTTCTGCTAACATAGAGTATTGTACCACTGTTCTGAAGAAGTGATACTTGAAGGACGCATGGATGATTCTGCTGTAAGTTCACATCAAGTGTCCCGAATGGGAAAATCTAACAAACAAATACAAGTTATTTGAACTTTGACAGTGACTTCAGACTTTGTCTCAAGGTTGAGGTGAAGGTTTCTGTGTTGGAGGAGGAGGAGGCGCCCGACACTAGAGTCCAGAGGAGAGAGAGGAAGGTTGATTATCACTGATGTGTTGGTTCAAGGATCATTTCTACAATTCTAATTAGCATTCACCATTCACCATCATCATTTTTGACAATCAAAGCTGTTATGCCCAAAAATAAAGAAAAAGGCACATACTGGTCTTGGTCTTGGACTGCTGGAGAGATCTGGAGAATTGTGGCTGCTGCTGCCAGTTTCTGATGGGACGACGTACACACAGATGTACACATTAAGTAACACATTTCATGACCTTAGAATGGAAGCTGATAAAATGACAAAAACTCTGGATTAAAGTTTGACAGCACTCACCTATTGTGACGTCCCCAAGCCTTTGAGGAAAGACCTGCTGTTTGTCTTCCACACCGCTGGGAGGAGTAGCACTGAGTGCTGAACAACAGCCAGGGTTTGAAGGGCTTGTGATAGGGGGAGAGAAACAAGGCATGGTTGGGGTGGGGAGAGGCTGGAGAAAAAATATATATGAGAGGAGTTCAAAAGTCAATCAGAAAACAGGCAATAAGATGTCAAACCATACAGAGAAAACAGTCTTACCTCCTCTTCATCCTCCTCTTCCTCTTCCCCTTCATCATGGACGATCTCCACCACCAAAGATGGGAAGACACCGATATGTCCGTTCAGCTCTCCCTCCCAAAAACCATCATCCACCTGCAAAACCAAACAGTCACATTGATAATAAAGTAAGAGACATCACATGACTAATAACTAACAACTCCAACACTGGCTCATGAAACTATCGATTCCTTACAAAAAATGATCTACCTCAATGTCCACTTACTCGCTAAAGGTCCACGTTTCATGGTCTTCATCAGTGACTAGAATTTACTCAGTCATACTTTTGTCATGTGATGACAGCTGAATAGAAAACTCTAAACTCAGTATCTGCTAGTTAAGACGGCGTAGTGTATTTGAAAGCTCTGTAAAAGCCTAATGAGTTAAACTACTGTTCCCAAACTCTTTCGCCCATAGACTCCCGAGGAGTCAATGGGCATTCATGGGTGAGCCTTGTTCAGACAGCAGAGAAAACAATCTCTGAATCCATCAGCTATTTACCCTGTTGTATGTTAATGTTTCTGGGCTTCTGGTGTAGTCAGCGAATATCCGGATAAAACTTCCTCTTCTTGATTGTTTACAGTCCAATAAGCAACTTCAGATACAAAAAGTTGGAGTTAATAGACCATGCCTACAACTGGATTGTTTCACAAGATATAAAAGTTAATAAAAAGTAAAAACAAAAAAATGTTCATCAGATGATTTCCAAGATTTCAGCCACTTCTTTTGCTCTCCACTGGACCTGACTGGCCAGTACTTCTTAAACCAGAAAGTTTCTGATACCAAAACCTGACAGGTAGCTTGCTGTCACTTTATGTCAGCCATGATTCATCAGAGCACACTGGGTTATGGGATGACATCTGCAAAGTCTGCATTTCTTGTGCCCTCTATATTCAGGCAACAGAAGACCACATGTCTCTGAGGACTTCAGCCTCTGATTGGCACACAAAACACACACCTCTCCATGTCGGCAGCGTATCAGGTGGATAAGCGCCCCCTCCTGGAAGGAAAGCTCCTCTGCACTCTGGGCCTGGTAGGAGTACAAAGCTCTGGCTACACCTGACACAGGATTCAAGTCAGACTGCATTATTATCATGACATCATCACCTCATATCACATACAGTATGTAAGTACTGACATATTCGGTGATACTATACATAACACACACAGTGACCTCTGCTTGTTGCCCTCTCTTTATTCCCAATGGAAGAGGTGGAGCTAAAAGAACTGTCCAGCTGAGTGGTGTCCTCCGCTGGTAGACACAGGAACTGCACGTAACGCTCAGGAACGTACCCCACCTGACCGCAAGCGTTACACACCTGCACAGAGACATGAAGGTGTTCACAGACAGGTGCTAAAAACACACTCAGTTACTCAGTACTCAAGGTTTATGAAAAAAAACAATGTTAACTTTTCTTGGTACAGTTCACACCAAGATCAAAAATAGATATAGCCTATATTCTAACCAAGTGGCAAACGCAGTGTCTGTGAAGTGAAGCCTATGTATAAGTGCAAAAAACTGCAGACACCTCTAGAGCTGAAGTCTCCAAAACTCGGCAACACACACCAAATCTATCTAGATGGATAAATATTATTTTATTATTAGTGAACTGTCCCTTTAAAGGCTGATGTTGTCCTGATACTGTATGTCAACACTCAGCAGAGCAGCTGTTACCTTCAGCCAGTCCTCCATGTCTCCATCCTCAATCACTTGAAGCTCCTCCCCTTCCATGATTGACAGCTCATCCGATTGGCTCGCCTACAGGAAGTAATGTGTCATTTAGAGGAACTCTCTTTCTCTATCATTCTGCACTGCAGTGCTCCATGTGTATACACAGTACATGGGACAGAACACGTTTGCAAAATTGATTCCAGATTTCCTGAAAAATACAACATTCTGTATCTTTTCTGAACCTGAACCGGTCCCACTGATTTCAGATGAGGTGAACGATGTGTGGGATAAACACGATATTCTACATGCTTTTATCAAGATCTGAAATACCTGAGTTATCTTTCTACATAGATCAAACTAGCAGACATGATTTTAACATCTTCCTTCTTCCTTCTTGGTTGTGTAACACAGAGTTTCTCAACATTTTTTGGCCTATGACTTCACAAAATTGTCACGACTGCAGCAAGAGTGGTGTCAAAACATTTTTTTGGCCAAAATCACTACCTGGTAGCTGTAGATAACCCTGCAGGCTGCAGGGTAAACACACACTCCGGATGCTGACACTGGATCTGCAAAGATGTCTCCGTTCTCATCATCATAGTCTTCAAAGTCAGTCAGCTCAAACTCATCCTCCTAAAAAAAACATACAATGAATACATCAGTACGACATGATTAGGAAAGATATCTTCCATATTCTACTGGATTATATCTAAAGAGCATATTTGACTATATTTGTGTTGCTTTTAAAGATGTATGTCTTCAGGAGAAAGCAGTGGTGTTGGGGTTAAAAGCCACAGAGTGGATACTTTTGTTGACAACAGAATATTGCAGGCCTTATCCTTTAAGTGCTGCTTTTATCATAAATCTAACTTGACTGACATCATTATCTGACCTTCAGAATATATGCTTTTATGCCTCTTACTGGCCAAGAAAAAGTCAACACGCAGGAGAACAATTTCCATCTCAGCTCCTCATCTCAGCTCTTTTGCACAATTAGGAGAGCTCCAGTGGGTGACTGGTGGCCTAGTAATGTACAGTGCTCATGTTTCTGCATGCTAATTTTAAATGGAGATAAGGCAACCATGTCACACTGGTGTAATGGGATGTGACAAAAGTTCCAGGACCTTAGACCACTGAGCCATCAGAGCTGCCTATAAATTCAGGGAGGTTGGTTTTGTGTGTGTGTGTGTGTTTGTGTTTGCATACTGAAAAGTCTTCAGTAGACTTCCTCTGTTCGCTGAGGCGTCTCTCTCTCTCCAGCTCCTCCTCTGCCTGGTTCATGGCATTGTGCAGCCACAGTTCAATTCCCGAGACGCTGTCCGACAACAGAGCCAGACGGGCCTCGGCCTTCACCCTGCTGAGCTGAGACAGGAAGAACGTGAGACAGCTGGGTTTTCTTTTCAATGTTACTCAGTGTTTCAGTATGTCAGATTACCAACAAACACTGTCCAAGTACATCATCTCTGCTTCATACATCATACTCTGTATGATCTATGCTGCTGGTATATGTGGAAGTTACAAGGAAAGGAAATGGTGTAAGTTTGTGTTTAACACAAGGTCTGAGGCTGAGTGAGTGTCCTTCTGATAACTGCTGGGGAAACCTCTGTCTGGGATTTTGACTAAGCCAACCTCTAAAATACTGTCAGATGTACAAAGACTGTTTAAGACCAAGCGCCAATATTCTTGGGTAAGATTGAAGCCAATGTTGAAGTGCCAAAAACTTCCATGAATGGCCCCTTGAGGCTGGCTTCAGAACGACTCTGCTTCCATAAGTCCCCATGTTAAAATGTCCAACTTCACAGCAGAAATAAACATGTTTACAGCCTGGTGCAAAAAACAGTTTTGGTCTCTATAGCTAATTTCCCCGTTCATGACAACTGTACTGAGGGTGAATTTTTATACAACTCACCTGTTCAGATTATATTAAGGCTTAAAGTTATGCAGAATTAACAGCATGGATGCTTTGATTGACAGATGGGTGTCATTGCAGATGGCTTGTTTGAGCAACCAGGCGATTAACTGGGAGACAGAAAACTAGCAATACCAACATCCATCATTTCAGAAACCTGTGCGTTACATCACACACACACCGTCCATTCTTTATATTGTCAGTGATACACAGAGACACATTTCATATCTGTAAAGCAATGGAGCACAAAGAAAGTTTTGTGTGGCTGAAACTGGAATATCGGTTAAAGAGCAGACACAGATATCTTTCTTCCCACAACATGTGAGGAAATATTAGTTTATTATCATTGGCAGCTTCTCATTTTTATTCAACAAACCAGTGGCAGGTCAGTTTAGCAATTGCTAATTCATGTTTATTTTACCAATAGCTTGATGACAGGCCTGTGTGCTCTCTATGAGCCAGTGTCTGTACTCACCAAAGCTATTTTTTGTTCATCTTTCGTTCAAATCAGATCAATAATTAAAGCTTATGTAAGACTTCTAAAACAGAACACTGTCACATTATTTGTAGCTAATAGCAATTAATCAAAAATAAGGTTAGTCAGATTAGAAGCAGTACAGCTGTTATTCACTATTAACAAACCTGAATCAGGATAAGGGCCTGAAAAGTTTGATTGACTCATGTCTGTGGTTCTCATCTGAAGTTTCCTTCTTCACATCTATTTTTTTTTTCATTAAATTTTTTCCACATATTGTTTGTCATAACTGGAAGACAAACCTAAACTGTCTTATCGCTTACCATCTCTCCGTCTGTCAGTCGAAACAGTCACACTTTCTTCTGCTGCAGCAGCTATTTCGTATATTTTCATTTCCTTCTTGCAAACTTTCCACCTCCCATATATAAATAAACATGCAACGTTTTTCCAATTTTACCTGTGCAAATCCTCGAAGCAGCTCTTTACTAAACAAGGAGAGTTTTTCTTCTCTACATGTATTGAAATAAAAGTGTTGAATGTCTTGAGTGATGAAATGTCATCAGCTGCTCAAATGATTTGACAGTTTTGAGAGAGAGCAGAATGCTAACAGATCATCGAGGTGCAGAGGAAAAAAACACTGTGGTTCCTGAGTGGAACAAACCAATCAAAAACAGTACCTTGGCTTTCCTGACGCTGTCCTGCACCTCCGCTATTTTCTGCTCCACACTGAGCCCCGTCTCCCCCGACAACAGCTTCAACCGACTCTCTAACGTCTGTAGGGCCTGATGGAGAAACATGGCAGAGATATACATTACGTTCCTTATTAGAGTGGAATTGACACATATGACTCTTTTATTAATTGTTTCAGATAATACTTTTGTTTCTAGTGTGGATGAAAACAACATCCCATTCCAGTTTGATCAGATCTATTCATAAAAATACTTTTACATAGAATGTCTTGTTAGAATTCTCAATATTTTGTGGAGACCAGAATGTTTCAATCCAATGAAAGCTCTGAATGCTGCACTAACTGCATCAATAATGCAAATGTGCTCATTTATCCACACTGTCACATTATTGTTACAAAAGTTTAAACTCTTAATGAAGTGATGTTGTCACTGCTGATTGTTTTACACATTTCAAGATGTCACAAGCAAAAATGACTGAGCTCAGGAGTATCTTGGTTTTCCAACTTTAAAAATCAAAGTGTCACCCTCTCTCCGTGGGTGACGATCTTGTAGTCTTTAGCAGCTTTTGTAGCCCATTTCTTTGCCTCCTTAACCAGACATCCCTCTGCTTCTGCAGCACACACTTCCTGTAGAGCAGACACCTGCCGGAAACAGAGACAGATATCCCTCTGCTCTTCAGTCCTGAGCTTTCAGCTGACGCATGGAAATTGCTGATTCAACTCATTTCTGAAGCTGCAGTTACACACAAGGTTATATTACAGATGTCAACTTGATGATGAAGTATTGAGAGTTTTTCCATTTGTCTTTTTTTTTTTTTGATGACTTCAAAATTAATTTTACATTTTTACAAAAATTAAATAAATTTCATTCTATGTTGCTTGAGTCCAAACTGCCACTATCAAAAATGTGCCTTCCCAGAGTTCACACACACACACACACACACACACACACACACACAGATGTACAAACACACCTTGTCACGTGGAGCTGGCTGGAAGGTGAATTCGGGTGTTTTGCTGAAGGAGACAGATTCTTGAAGAAACTGCAGAACGTTTCTCTCTCTGGTCACCTGACAACGCAGCAATGCATCACTGTTAACCAGGCAACAAGTAACACTATTCCTCCTTCACTATTCTCACAAGAAAGAAAATTGAAATGGATCTGAAGTCAAGCAGTTTTTTCTTAAGTTGTCTTCATGAGTAGTAAAGCAGGTGTAGTTTGAAGCCAAATCTCATGTGTCAAACAAAGGCTCAGCACTTTGACCTGTGCCAAAAATGGAGAGCTGGGTGGTAAAATCTTTCTACCCACTCACATTTTGTAGGGAACAACTCATGATGTCCCCCCCACCCGCCACCCCCTCAGATTTCACTTAGTTGCTACATTAGTTCAGACATTTTGTCCATGTGTTGAATTTCCCTCTGTAAATGTCTGTTCCTTCTAAAATCTACTCGTGCCAGCAAACAAAAACACGTCTATCTCTGCTAACGTTTCTCTCAGACATGGTCCTCTTATTCGTCCTTTTCTCTATTGTTTAATTTGTGTCTTAATTTTCAACATTCCTGCTTTCTCCATGTCTGTCATCTTGCCTATAACCCTCTGCCCACACCCCCTCTAGAAACAAGGTGAGAAATGTCTGGTTTCTGAGGAGCCACTGTGGAATACTTTGCATGTATAAAATTCAGACAGTTGACAAAAGTTTGGACACACGTTGACTTTTGAAGGCCTGTCAGAGAACATCCAGTATGGCCGCCAGTGGTTTGATCAATGAAACCGGTAGTTATGATAGTTATGAAAACTCTGTGAATGTGACATAAGATCCCCTCAAGGCCAGACCATCAAAACACAGAAACATATAGTTAAACTCTCTGTTTGAACACACTCATATCTCTAAATAACTCAATATATATATTGAAAATATGACACACACACACACTCACATACCTTAGCAACACTCTCCCATATCCTGCTGTACTGTTTGTGTATGGTCAGACAGGTATCCATCTCTGTCCCGCACAGCAGGGTAAAATGGCTCCTCAGATCTTCATAAACATCACCATCCATTTGCTGATGAGGGTGATCCAGCACAAGAGTCACTTTTCATAAGTTTAAATTGCGCCTGACTGAATCAATATCTATTCAGAAATGCAACATCCTGTGTTCTATGCTGCCTGACCTGCCTGACCTCAGATTTTCTGTGAAGTCAATTTCAATCAACCACATGAGCAACATAAACAAAAAAAACACATATTTTTTAAAGGATTTTGACAAATTGTGTTTAAATTATACTTTCTGCACACTCAAAGACATTTGTAATTGAGCTCCTTGGGTATATGGTACTGTAATTTATAGTGTTGTTGTACAATGCTGCTGTTGTACAGAAGAATTCTCTCTCAAAAAAAGTAAACCACAAAATGATGCAACTATCGTGGTTATGAAAGATTAAAAAAAATATGTGAACGTGTAATTTATTTCCTTTTGGATGTAAAGTCAAGATCAGTCACTTCCCTTGCATGTGCACCTTTGAGCAGTTCACTGTTAGACATTGACAACTAATCATCAACAGATGATGTGTGAAGTGTGTTTGTGCACTCTGCAGAGCAAACTCAGCACACCACGAGCCTGCAATACGTCAGGAAATGTGGTCAGTTTTTTATCATATACACAACACAATGTTTGATAACTTCCTTTTCTCCCCTGTGTGTGTGTGTGTGTGTGTTTTACCTCCATAATACGTGGTAAGTCATTAGTATAGTAGTGTTGGTGGTGGGCGTTGACTGCTGCTAACGCCAGCAGATACTCATTTCTGACTTCAGTCAAACGGTCGTCACACTCTCTCAACCTGGCACTGAGCTGCACACACACACACAAACACACAACACAAAGAAACACACGTTTTTCAGTGTAACACACATCACTATATTTAACATGAACAGGAACAAATATGTATTTTTTTATGTAGTATAGTTTCAACTCTTAAATTCTTACAACACTTTATTAAACTGTATTCATGACTAAACTTGGATGAAAGTTGGCAGATTACATAAAAGGGACCTGCTTCTGACTGCAAATATAGTCTTTTTTTTTTTTTTTTTTTTTTTACAGCTTATTGTTTGGTCTAAAAGTCCTGAAAACACCACAGAGTTCAACTTTGGTGAACTCTGACACTAATAGCAGTCTTGAAGGTTTCGTTCAATTCAAGGAGATCGTGAGTTATTTGATCTCATAGACACTCAAATAGTCAAATTTTGCTGTTTGTTTAGTTTCTGACTGTTAAATCCCCCCAAATCAGACTACTGTCCCCAAATCACATTTCAGCTATTCTATGCGATTTTATTTTTATAACTAATCTAATATATTTTTTCACTTCCATTCACTGAGCCTGAAACCGTTTGGAGCCTCCATGGAGAGCCCCACCTCCCACACCTCCCACACCTCCCACTGCTCACACTGCTCACACACCCACATACTGAAAACCTCTGCAGTGGAACATGTTGCAGCCAAACAGAGAAATATATTTTTCACAAAACCACAAAGAACAGTTTCTTTCTACAAGGTCATCACTCTGATTACATCATTCACATAGTGTCAATAACCCTGTAACACTAAAGCATACACTGTACCTACAAATTATCGGAAATACACATTGGTGTGTGGCCATTGGTGTATCACCCATTAGTGGCAAATATAAATCCTACCCACTATACATATACTATAAAGAACAACATAGCAACACTGAGAGAGTCGGATTCCCTGGATGTGATCTACATACCTGGCCAAGAAAGCTGAATTAGATTCTGATGTTAAAACTTGTTTTATCAGTATAGAGAGTCAGCCAGCCATATTTCCACATGAAGAGCAGATTTATTGGACAAAATATAATAATATAATAATAATAATTTATTGCTTTGGTCTGTATCAGTAGCTATTGTTTTACAACCCATGTCAGATTCATACCTTAGCAGCCATCTTATGTAGTCCTGACTTAAAATGGAAAATCCCATGTTCACTCTTTCTGGCTCTGGAAGACAAAGTTCAAACAAAATGATATCATAGAAGACGTTAAAAGACATTTTTAAAAACAATACAGGCAGTTCTTAGTGTTTAATGGGCAGCTTCAATCAGAAACATAAAATAGGTGTCAGGCCTGAATAAACCACACTGGTTGAACCCTGTTATCTGTGTTCACAGTGGTAGCATGTGAGGCTGAGCTCAGATGTTATTCTGGTGTAGCAGGAAGTTTATGTCACAGAACAAATTAGCATCAGCAATTAGCGTTTTAACTTCACTCAAAAGATTTTCCTGTAGTTTACATCTATAGCTTATACAGAACTCTTGAAGAGGTGCCAAAAACTGCAGTTCCTCAAACGTCCACTTTAGGCTGGCTACAGAACAGGTCAGTCTCCATAAGTCCCCATGTTAAGATGTCCAACTTCACAGCAGAAATAAACATGTTTACAGCCTGGTACAAAAAACAGTTTTGGTCTCTATAGCTAATTTCCCCGTTCATGACAACTGTACTGAGGGTGAATTTTTATAGAACTCACCTGTTCAGATTATATTAAGGCTTTAAGTTATGCAGACTTAACATTACATTACAGGTGGTACCAGGTGAACCTAATGGCTCTTCAGAAACCCATGGGTGATATCACAGACAATACGTCCATGTTTTAAGCAGTCTGTGATTAACATAGTGACAAACATTACTTCTTTGTTGAAAACACTTCTGAAAGTCCCCCTCGGCCTAACTTTCACAGACCTTACTGTACATCTTAGTTTTTTTTCTTTTAACTACATATGAACTGATTCATGATTTGAAATCTGACCTGGTCTGTGCATCAGCAGCTTTCTCTCTGGCAACACTGGCGATGTGACTGAGTTGATGGTAACTCTTCTTGATCCTGTGCAGCTCCCGCAGAGCATCCACCACTTCCCCCTGTACCCTCTGGAGCCGTTCCAGACCCTAACACACATACACACACAGCAAAATGATTCATTCATCCATCAGTGTCCTTTGGTAAATATTTCAGTGTGTGTATACTATGTGCAGCTCTCTCACTCTCTTAGTTCGGATGTCTTTTGCATTGCGAAGACTTCTGGAGGCTTGTCCAATCAGTTGGCGGTATTCCTCTGTAGCAGCGAGTCGTGATGCGGCAGACTGAGCTGTAGCATCCACCACTGACCGCCACATTCCAAAAACACTCCTGAAACACACACACGCACACACACACACACACACACACACACACACACACACACACACACACACCAATAAAACGTTTCTGCGAGCTGAACATTTGGCTATGAGCATCCTTTCATAGTTTTGGTCTGCAACAGTGACACAAAAGGTCAGATGGGAAAGCTGTGTGTGCGATATGTGTGTGTAGTTACCCAGAAGTGATAGCATCTGTATTTCCTCTTTGCCAGTCTCTCTTCTGGTACTGGACAGCTAACCTCTGAAGAGCCTGAAAATGCACATTTTAAAACTGGAGCACAACGTCGAGGAAAGAAGTTTACTGAGGTTTTGACAGTTTGGTGTGACGAACAACATGGAGCTTTTTCATAAAAGGTGTTCATTTAGCTGATCATGACGTGTACCCACGATTACATCCAACAACTAGCAATGCCTCATAATGGAGTACATTTGGTTTGTCATTTGAGTCAGACTCTTCAAACACAAGAACCTTCGACCCTCATCCCTTCATCCCTCAACGTTCATCCCTCCATCCCTCGACCCCTCAACCCTCCTCCCTTCTCCCCCCCTACAGCACAACACCTCGGCGCATCCTATCCATAACATGCAATAAGCCTGTTCAAACTTAAATCCATACTGGCATGGTCCTTGTTAGTGAACTTAATATTGTGGCTTATGACATTCCCATGAGCCTCTATCAGCTGTGCTTTGTGTACTTTAGGGCTAATTAGCTAAATTAGCATTTAGCTCAAAGCACAGCTGTGCAGCCTCGCAGAATATCTAGCATGACTGTAGAAAATGCCTCACATTTTTTCTTCTAAAAATTTGTCTTATGATGAAACTATGATCTAAACTGATTGATATCCCTGGACGATATAAAGTGTCTGACATTTTCAGGGTTTCTTTGGGAAACCCTTGCCCTTTCTTTATTCCTCTCATGTAAAGTTGGGAATGCATCTGTCAGCATTAGTGTGGACACACACATACGTGACACATTCCCCACCATGGTGCAAAAACACACATAAAGCTCTCCTTTTTCTCGAGTTTGCCCAAAAAGGAGGAAACACACACACACTGTACTGGGAGTGTCACAAGAGGCAACAAACAACATCACAGCACTCAAGTACTGATATGGGACCTCAAATCAATACACGATGAGCATTTCCAGTAAAAAATAAAAAGTTCCAGTAAGAGGACTGATAGTGGACTAGAATAGCATCTGTGCACTCACCTGACCATACTCCTTCTCTATCGCTGCACGTTGTTTACTGAAGGACCTAAGGGACACAGGGAACCATGACATGAGCAACATCAACAGATCTGTGATTCAACATGATCCCTCTGTTTCTGTGTTGATCTCTCTGTGTCTCTGGATTTCATGCAGGTGTCCACAGCACAGTGAGGCACACACACACAGAGTGTTGTACCTGATCTCCTCCAGCAGCTCGGTGTCCTGATGTTGTTTGCTCTGCAATTTGCCGAGCTGCTCTGAGAATACCAGTTTCACCTGTTGGCTCTCCTTTACCTGCACACACACACACACACACACACACACACACACAATGCAAAGAGACATGTCAAATCTTATGTCTTTTTGGACCGTCTACTGAATGAACGGGGAAATTAGCTATAGAACCAAAACTGTTTTTTGTACCAGGCTGTAAACATGTTTATTTCTGCTGTGAAATTGGACATTTTAACATGGGGACTTATGGAGACTGACTCACTTCAGGAGCCAGCCTCAAGTGGACGTTTGAGGAACTGCAGTTTTGGCACTTGCACATTGACTTCATTTTCCGGTTGCCGCTTGATTGGGATGTTAATACTTTTGTATTTTTACGTCAGCACAGCTTTGAATGCATGACTTTTACTTGTAACAGAGTACTTCCATGCTGTGGCATTGATACTGTTACTTTTACTTTTAAAGTAATAGATTTGAGTACTTCTTCCACCGTCAGTTTGAGTATATTATCAAACATTATGAACTGGCTGTGAACTGGCTGCTCAGACTTATCCTTTATTTATACCTTCATACTGTCACAACTAATGAGATTTTCAATGGACTTTGACGTGACCTTTACCTCACCAGAAATTTGTTTTGTAGTTGGGCAGATAAATCATTATGATGATGACTTCATACAGTACATGAAGGTAGCAGGTAGCTACTGTGCCTAACAGCTCAAAATCTCACAGCAGGTAGCCTCCATCAAAAGTGGCAAAACGGGCTACAAATTTGGTTCCAACAATCAGTATTATATAGCCATTGACAACCACCTGACTGAACTGTTCACTCTCTGCAGCTGGATGACAGATATTTTCAATCATAAAAATAGGAGCATCTTCAAAGTGAGAAATAAGAGGTTGCTTCATCTTAAAGTCTCATTCTGATTGCAATGCAGGATGTAATCTCTAATATGTCTCAAATGTCATAGATCTCAAATACCAATATACACACATAAATCATCTTCACATAACATTTGTTTACGGTATGTATGAAATACATTCAACAGTCATAAACATGTAAAGTTTTAAACATGTACAAGAAAAGCCATCCACACAATGAGCCAAAATACATTTTCAATACTTGCAAACAGATGCTTTCACTTACAAAGGATCAAGAGAATACACTTATCTCACCTATCTCTGCACAGCATTTTGTCCTCTCAAAGCAACTGATGTAAAACATCATGAGTACATGAGTTACTTTACCTTTCTGGGTGGTGGTTGCATAGTTTGATGTTGATGCTGTCCGTTATTGGATCTGTTATTGTGTTAGTTCCTACTTCCTCAATGTTTTCACGTGTGCGACTCTCTCTCTCTCTCTCTCTCTCTCTCTCTCTCTCTCCTCTGTATCCTATAGAGGGCAGCAGACAATATCACAAGGCAACATGTTCACATGTGTTCATGTCCTAAAACAAATGCTCTTATGTACTATGTATTTTACTATGTATTTCAGTGTCAGTGAATGGAGACAAAATCAGGCACAGTTCAGGGTAAATTCATGTGGAAGTCTCGCAGAGTGTAATATGAGGCTTCAGTAGGGCGACTTGGACGAATCAAGTGATCAAAAGTGTCAGTGCCATGGCGACACATGCCTCACTGTTTTTTCCTCTTCCTCTGTGTCCCCTGTTTCCTGTCTGTCCCTGTGACTGTGTCTCAATTCACAGACCTCAATACTTAAACTTGCTATTTTGAAAAATGCAGTGTACTGTGAGTGCCTCGATGGTGCATTCCTAATGGTCAAAAAGTTGAGTGTGGAACGCTGGACACTTCTCACCCTCACTGGTTGTTTTGTTATGTAGCAGAAGAGGAGGGACCCCTTATATTTATATTTTGGCAGTCAAATGCATTAATCAACATTAATCCGTTGAAAATTAGTGCACTACAACAGGTAATAAAGTTTTTGAGCCAATAAGGTAATAACATTTTGCCAATAATGTAATAAAGTTATTATATTATTGGCTGGTTATTATGTTATTGGCATCCTTTGAAAATGTAATAACTGCAGCTGATAATGTAATAATACATAAATAGGACTGCATTTCTTGGAAATAAAAGATTATTTTGCAGTTTTTGTGCAGTTTGCTCATCAAAAATAGATTTAGTGGATGGCATAGTTGTCATATTCATTCATCAAGGGTACGTACTATGCAGCACTCTCTCTCCTTAATAATGGTTGTAAGAGCCAATTTTAAAATGATTTGTTGTACAAAATCTTTATTTAGAATATTGTTTATTTGCTTAGACGTGTAAATTCATAATTTCATGTATGGAGGAATATTATTTAATTCATTACTGTGAGGTGTATATGGTAGTTAGATCACTTAGTGGAAAAAGAACAGTGGTCATGTGACCTACATGTGTTTGCTCAGTGTTAGATGAAAATGCAACAACTGGAGCTGATAAGGTAATAATATATGTATCATTTTTTTTATTTTACGCCAATAACTGTAATGTAATAATAATGTACTTACTGTACTTACGTTACTGGCTTTATTACATTATTATTACATTACAAAATGATTACGTTATTGGACGTTATTACATTATTGGTTGCTACAGGACCTTTTCCACAGCAGCCATTCTGACATGAAATAGTCGGGTCAACACAGGTGTTTCCAATGATACTAATTAAGGTGCCATTCTATTTATTGCAGCAGAGACTTTCCAGTGTGCCAACATGCACCACAGCAGCACCCTGACTCTGTTTGACCTGAATGGAACAGAACCTCAATACAGTGTGTATTTGTGTGGGCGTGGTCTCCCTCTCTACACAGCTGACAATCATCAGCAATCTGCACACCTTTGTGTTACGTGTCCTGCCCAGAACCTAGATTATTCTGTACCAGTCTAGACAAGTTTTTTTCCCCGTCTCGGGATTATCTGCCTGCCTGTCTGTCTGTCTGGCTCGCCCACCTCCAAGCCTCTACATGGAATTCCTGTCACCTCAGGCTGCTGCATCTCTCCGCAAGTTCTCAAAGACTTGTTTCACCTTACCTGCCGGTCCAGTGTCTGCTTTGCGGTCGAGTTTGTGCTTTGTGTCTTTGAGAGTTTAAACTTATTTTCTGGTTCCACATTACATCTTTCTTTACCGTGGCGAAACGCTATAAAGCAAAATGATAATTTTGTCAAACTTTAGAAACTTTTGGTTTGTCTGTGAAGCCTCATTGTCTTCAGCTACACTAGTCATTTTTCACCAGTACCAGGACTGTGGATTTAGTCACCATTACTTACAATTAAATGGGTTTATGAAGGGAGTCTACAGTCACTGTGGACACATGGAATGGCTTCATCAACCAGGAACGTATTCTAAAACGTATTCCAATAAGAAAATATAATAATCATCAAGGATGGCTGTCTGACAACAAGGTAAAGAGGTGGAAATATGAATATAGTGTACACACACCTTTTTCATGTGGCTAAAACATTTTTCTGCTGACTCTATCCACAGCAGTGCTTCGCTCTTCTTCCAAATTAGGACTGTCTCCAAACTGCGAGGGCTCTGACTGCCATCTACTGTAGGTAACACACTGAGTATGGATAAGTTTCTCATACAAACCCACTTCAAAAAACCCAAACTATCCCTATAATGTCCTCTAATGAATGACGTGAGAGTGGGAGACTTATGGGCTGAAATATGTGCCACCAGAAACTGAATTTAAATCATTTATATTTGAATTTGAATTGCTTAACTTGAATAATTGCATTGAAAAACTGAATTTGAATCACATAATTTGAATTTGTATTGTTCAATTTGAATCATTGCATTGAAAAACTGAATCTGAATTGTAATTTGAAATTGAATTTATTAGTTTGGAACTGAACATTCAGTTCTCACAATTCAATTTCAATTTTCTGTGACAAACATCCGGGTAGTTGAGGCAGAGCAATCGAGCGCAGATACACAGGACGCCTCTTCGGCCAATCAGCACCTACGTGTGTGTGTGTGTGTGTGTGTGTGTGTGTGTGTGCCACAGCAGTTGCCGGTGCAACTGCTGCTGTTATGGGTGTTGTGGAGAAATTGCTGAAGTCAAAGGTCAATGGTGAGGTCAGGAGTTCAGAAAGTGTTCAGGAGCCTCTGATGTCTTATGCTGTAATATTTATTGACGCTTGGCCAAGGAGAATTAGAGACACTCTCAAAGTACATCAGAAATGCCTGAGTCGGTCTCACATTCTGCCCAACTCATGCTGGTGGATAGACTTTAAACCCCAGGATAACACCACAAATACTTTACGCCCAGAATTAGCCAAAGAGAATGTTTTTACCCATGCAGGTGTTATTGTCAACATATTTTAGTCTGGAGACACAGATGTCTGTTTACACAGATTGGAACATCAACAGCCAGCTATCTATTATGTCTAGGAAGGCAGCAATAGGTCTCTTCGACCCTGGCCACCACAGTGTTGAGATAGACTGGCACCTACTGTTCCCAACCAAAACCAAACAATTAACACTGCTGAGGACCTCAAGGCCCACACGTGACCTCGTGTAACCTAAGGATAGAAAATTCCATAACAATGGGCATTTGTTTTTATTTTTTATTTTATAAAACAGTCGTCAGAGTTGTATTACACTCGCTGGCATTTCTATTACGTGATTTCTGCATTAATTTGCGAGGTTTTCTTCATTAATCTCTCAACCGCTGCCGCTGTGTGGCGCAGCTGCCACTGACATGCCACGGCAACTACTGCTGCTTTGATCATCTGTTTTTATTTTTTATTTTTTAAATAATAATTTACTGTGACTTTTTTCCTATATAGTGTATCATGATTTTTTTCATTTTAATTTTTAGAAACTTTATTGATAAATAGAAGCAGCGGTTGAGAGATTAATTAAGAAAACCTCGCAAATTAATGCAGAAATCACATAATGGAAATGCCAGCGAGTCTAATACAACTCTGACGACTGTTTTATAAAATAAAAAATAAAAACAAATGCCCCAGACACCGGAAACTGCCATGGCACACACACACACACACACGTAGGTGCTGATTGGCCGAAGAGGCGTCCTGTGTATCTGCGCTCGATTGCTCTGCCTCAACTACCCGGATGTTTGTTACAGAAAATTGAATTTGAATTGTGAGAACTGAATGTTCAGTTCCAAACTAATAAATTCAATTTCAAATTACAATTCAGATTCAGTTTTTCAATGCAATGATTCAAATTGAACAATACAAATTCAAATTATGTGATTCAAATTCAGTTTTTTAATGCAATTATTCAAGTTAAGCAATTCAAATTCAAATATAAATGATTCAAATTCAGTTTCTGGTGGCACATATTTCAGCCCATAGAGACTGGTCTGCTCATTTCAAAATGTATGCTGATGGAGACGCATCGTTCACAGAACTGCGTGTCATTTTCTTTTTTCTTTCTGTCATTTTCTAGACCACTGGTTCTCCAACTGTGGTAAACTGTATGTACCTGGTGGTACACGACCTCCTAGTGGTGGAATCTCAAACAATTTTTGAAATTGAAATACATTTTTAACACATATTGTAATAAATACTACACTGGGATATAAGGATATAATTTAAAATGCTTTGTTTCAGTACAGCCTGATATGTAGTCACCTTCATGCAGGTATGCAGGTAGTGTGTAGCACACATGCATCCATGACTAGTTATGAGCTAAAATGCGACATTGCAAGATTGTGAGCGTCAGAAAAAATGCTGCAATCGTGACTCCAAAAGGGGAATATGAGGAAGAAGTGTAAAGCCTTTAACACCAAATAGTAGTGATGGGAATTTCGGTTCTCTTTAGTGAGTCAGATCATTTGACTCAGCTCACCAAGAAGAGCTGGCTCCTAAACAGCTCTTCATTTTACCACTTATACCTTTTATAATTCAGCCAAATTTAGCGCTGTTTTGACTTATGATTTGTATGTGTACACATATCACTTAAATTATTCAATACATCCTTTGTACTGAAGTATTCAAAAGTAAAAATTACATTTTCTAATATGAATAAATTGCTGTAGCCATTTGTTTTTATTGCATTTACAGCACTTAACGGCTCGGGGACAGGAGCTGGCTCTCAGCATTCACTTAAAAGAGTCGACTCTCTGAACCGGCTCGTTCATGATCGACACATCACTACCAAATAGCTCTGGTTCTTGAAACGGTTCCATTTAGGATTCAACATCAAATAATCTTTGCAAACTCTTGCATTCTGAAATTGGCTGAGCTTGACCAAGCCTCCTTTAACATAAATGCTAGATGGGGTGAGGAGTAAATTATGCAAACAAACAAGCCAACATATTGAATTAATGAGAGAAATAATTTTATTTGTGTGGCACTGAGTTAAAGATGACAAAGGGATGACAATGTTCAAACTGTGTTTCTCCACACCCATATGGAGACAAAAAAAGACTAAATCAGTTAGCATTTATCCTTAACACAATGATAAATTAATAATAAATAAAATAAATAATAGGTGTAAAACAATACATTTGCAAACATGCATCTCGTTGAGCATTAATATCAACAAATGGGTTCAAATCATCTAGGTTCTGCTGTCATACATCTAAATATCAGTCACGAAGCATATTGAGAGATAATGTTTCATCAATCACTAATTGATGTGTTTAGTTATCAATATTACACTGCATCTATCAGTGATTGTTGATTATTGATCAAATATGATGTGTGTGCATTAGATAAATTAGTCACAATCAGATATTGAGTTCTTCCTTGAGTACCTATTCCTGCTGATATTTTATTCATTCATTTTTTCATTAGCTAATCAAAGTCTGATTCTTTTCAGGAAATCCTCCAACCTGTCTTACAAGTGTTTCAGAATTTTTTTAAATTGTGGTTTATCTTTACTTCACTACATATGTCGTACTGTGAAGTATGAAAATCCAGACAAACATTTCAGAATTGTCCAATCTAATCTCAAAATGCCTACTAAAATGAGAGACCGTTTTCCTGAACGGTGATGCTGACTTTTAAAACACCAAAAAGAAACTACATGATTTGAAGCGTAGAAACATCATGATGACGATAACTCGCTCTTGATCTGATGTATCACACTTTGCAGTTTCTCTTGGAAGCTTTTTGGTGAAACAACAGGCGTATAATTCACCAGCAGCGAACTGAAGCTGATTTCCTGAAGGGAGAAACACATGAACATTAATGTTTATCTTAACAATGAATGAAATGACTGAATGTGAAATGGGTTGTTTGCTGTGATGAACTGCTGAAAATCATTGTATTGTGTGTGTGTGTGTGTATATATATATATATATATTTAAATGAATACACAGCATTTTAGCCTCTCATTGTTGTTTAAGTGGACATTTATAGTATAGTTCACTGTCACCACCCTCATTAAACAGGAACCTGTTACTGATATGTTAGTGCTAGTTTGTCAAAATGTCAAACCTGAGTACAGTTAAAGTATAGATGTATAGTTGTATAGTTGTAATTTCTTTATTATATTTCTACAAAAAACACAAATCATCAACCATGATCACTTACCTTACAGTTATTAATCAAGTGTGGCAGGTTTTTTACCAAACGGCTGATGGGCTTGCATGTAAAACGGGAGCGCAGGGATGTCAGGCCATTCAGAAAATATTCACAAAAGACATAATCCTGTCCAGAGGAAACACATGGCAACGTTAGTACACACAACCGCACTTTAAGAGCATATATTGTTGATGATAAATATTATTTGGTCACAGTGTGGCTTTATTTTTTAAGACATGCCATGTTGCTAAATGGAAAAAAAGGTCATGTTTTCATTCAGATCTGACTGTTCTTTGGCGTGTTGAGCACCATTAGCATTCTCTTCCCATCTGACTCTGAAAGTGTCAGATACTTAATACATGGTGAGCATTGAAACAACCATAGTCTAGTCTAGTTGACATTAAATGGGCAATCACAATACTTTTGAGATGCTGCACACACTTTAAGAATTGGCTCTATTGCCTTATTCAAATCAAAAAATGGGACTGCTTTAAAGTTGCGGAAGGTATATTTTTCACTGTTGACAGAGCTAGGCTAGCAGTTTCTATCTGCTTTCAGTCTTTGTGCTAAGCGAAGTTAAACATGTCCCATGATGTATCTCTGAACCGGATGCTCAGTGATGAAAATAATCTGTCTTCTCATCTGACCCTGAAAGTGTCAGATAGTTAATACATGGTGTTAATATATTCAACACACTATGTGATGGAATATATGCATACCAAGTATCAGGATCATTTTCCATCACAGCAGAAATTATCAATGATAATCATCTCTCTGTCACATACACAAAAACATACACCACTTACCGTCTGCGCCGTCATTGTGAGGTTTGAACACTTGTATTTCACGTCCTAAAAAGATAGAGACAATGAAAAATATGATCAAACCAGGTCCAGTGTCTTCTTTGTTATAATCAATACCTTTCACAGTTAATATAACTTTCATTTTTAAAAACTACGAATGAAATAATTAAATTCATTTTAAATGAGATGTATGTTTCTCCAGGTCGGAGTTGGACGTGGATCAAGGCAGAGGGAAGGGAACAATTATTTAGCTCTGCACAGAAATGTAAGGAAAGTGAATGGAAAACTAATCTACCAGCTATGCAAGAATAACTAAAATTGGTTCAGGTGAGATAACAGCGAAGCATTCTCTTCCCATCTGACCCTGAAAGTGTCAGATACTTAATACATGGTGTAAATATATTCTGTTCCGTTATTTTGACAATAATAATAAAAAAGGATTGTGTGTTTTCCTATACGAGCATTGAAACAACCATAGTCTAGTCTAGTTGACATTAAATGGGCAATCACAATACTTTTGAGATGCTGCACACACTTTAAGAATTGGCTCTATTGCCTTATTCAAATCAAAAAATGGGACTGCTTTAAAGTTGCTGAAGGTATATTTTTCACTGTTGACAGAGCTAGGCTAGCAGTTTCTATCTGCTTTCAGTCTTTGTGCTAAGCGAAGTTAAACATTTCCCATGATGTATCTCTGAACCGGATGCTCAGTGATGAAAATAATCTGTCTTCTCATCTGACCCTGAAAGTGTCAGATAGTTAATACATGGTGTTAATATATTCAACACACTATGTGATGGAATATATGCATACCAAGTATCAGGATCATTTTCCATCACAGCAGAAATTATCAATGATAATCATCTCTCTGTCACATACACAAAAACATACACCACTTACCGTCGGCGCCGTCATTGTGAGGTTTAAACACTTGCATTTCACGTCCTAAAAAGATAGAGACAATGAAAAATATGATCAAACCAGGTCCAGTGTCTTCTTTGTTATAATCAATACCTTTCACAGTTAATATAACTTTCATTTTTAAAAACTACGAATGAAATAATTAAATTCATTTTAAATGAGATGTATGTTTCTCCAGGTCGGAGTTGGACGTGGATCAAGGCAGAGGCAAGGGAACAATTATTTAGCTCTGCACAGAAATGTAAGGAAAGTGAATGGAAAACTAATCTACCAGCTATGCAAGAATAACTAAAATTGGTTCAGATGAGATAACAGCGAAGCAAAGAGGAAGTGGTAAAGTTGTCATGCTGAAGCTGTGTGTGTGTGTGAGTGTGTTTGTGCACATTGCAGAATAGAGCAACAAAATCTTACAGGCATAACATAAAGAACAATCCTCTCTCATATTTCAGTTTCACACAGTAAAAATAACATTATTAGCTTCTGATCTGACTCTGCAAAACATTCTGAGTGGGAAAACTAAAAATGAGACTTTCTTTTGTTTAACAGATAGACTTATAAAGTCATTAATATATTTATCATGGTTTCTTCTAGGCATGCTTGAAAAAATGTAATCATTAAAGACTTAAGTTCTAGTGAAACAAGACAGAGCTTCGTAAGAAAGTGACGAAGTAAAGAAACAGAGCAGGTGGAGTGCCGAGATAAAGAGTTCGAGCAACTGAAGATGTCAAAGGGGAAAAAAATTAAGAAAATCAACTTACTGTGTCTTGAACTGAGCTGCAGTTCTCAGGACAGCTCTGTCAAATCCAAACAAGAAACAAAGTTGAAACAGTCACACCAGTAGCTTTGGCATCAGATAATCTAAAAGGCGGCGATGGAGTTCCAGCGGCTCCAACTAAAGTGCTGCTAACTAACTGCTACAAAGGGCTCTTCAAGCATTGACATGCTTTTGATTGCTTTAGTCTGGATTCACGAGTGACCTCAGACACACACCCACAAACACCCGCTAGACTATGCTTCACCCTGAACATACTCAAACACTGCGATTATTACATCTATATCAATATACTAATATCAGTGATTACATTTGTGCTACAACTGCAACAGCTGGAAAAATAAAGAGCTGAAAAATGAAAAGATAAAAAAGTGCTGCTATATCGGATCAGATGGCCCTCAAAACACTGTTGTAATCTATGTGACATACAATGTTAGAATTATTCCACCTTACCTTCACTTCTTCTCCGAGTGACTGTACATTAATAGTGAACTCGACCGTTTTGCAATCAGGTCTAGGTGTATTAGTTGTCGGTTTCGACTGATTTGAAGAGACGAAAAGAAACAGCAGCAGAAGAGACAGCATCCTTGTAGATGACCCAGTCATGGCTAATGATTTTTTTCCCTAGTTTACAAAGAAGATAAATTCCAGTAATGTTTTTGTTTTTTTATATTTTTATATGGTTTTATGTATAAATCAATTTTCTAGTCTATATATCAATTCTAATATATTAGCTAGGCTGTCTTTATGTCTACACCTGTATTAGCTTTCTGAATCTTGTACTTGTCGTCTGTGTTAAATGCCTGATGCTTTGTCAATGGATGGCCGACAGGTTTGCAGCTTTTAAAACACCAGGATATGACATTTTGGGGAATCCCTGCTCTTTTTGTCCATGCTTTGATTATTTTCTCCCACACAGGACAACTTTACTCAACAGGACCCTGTCACGGTGGCAAGACTGATACTGCATGTGTCTGCTGATCCTAGCCACATATCAGTGAGATCTGACTGCTTATGACTGTTGCGGCATTTCCTAATCTCTGTCTAGGGCTGGCCGTCACTACGCAGAGGAAAACTAGTATCATACCTCATCTTCTGCAGTTTATTGACTGCAAACTCATGGCGTCCTCTATCACTACTTTAGTCCTCCGTACAGGTGAAGTATAATTAGGCCAATATTGTAGCAAGACACCCAGACTGAAGACACAAATCTTGTGTTTACAACATAGACAGTATAAATATGGACATCATATCCATCACCCACAAATTTCTGAAGAGCCGTATGTGAAGCTCAGTGTGGTGGCTTTGCTTGTCGTCATCTTGGCAGTCAGCCTTGATGCAGGCTGAATGACGCCTGGTTGCTCAAACAAGCCACCTGCGACAGCACCCACCTGTCAATCAAAGCGTCCACACATAGATGAGTTCTATAAAAATTCACCCTCAGGACATGCTGTAAACATGTATATTTCTGCTTTGAAGGTAGACATTCTAACATGGGGGCTTATGGAGACTGACTCACTTCTGGAGCCAGCCTGAGGAACTTTTTGGCACTTCTGCATTGGCTTCACTTCACGGAGGTTGCCGCTTGGTTTACAAGCGCTATGACGTTTGCTAATAATTTTGTGTGTCTGATCGTTGTGTCTCCGTTTAGTCATTTTGTGTCTATCTGTAGTCAATATTATGTCTCTTTTCAGATGGTTTATTTTTCACTATGGCTTTCATTGATAGCAGATTAGTTTCAAATATTGCAGAAAATAATGGAACGGGAAGGGGCAGCCACAGTGAGCTGTTACAGTAGATGTAACCTCCAACTCATCAGGAAGGTAATGTTGTCACCTAACTGTTTTAAATATGGCCTGCAGCTGGTGGTTTATGTACTCTATACTCTATCTATATATCAAATCGCACTTTGCAATTTTATTGAGTTTTTTATTTAAACAATGTTACTTTGTTTGGCTGCACTGTCTCACAAATGTGGGAAAGAAGACTGCTAGCAAGGAAACACACAGTTGCGCTGATCATATTCCAATAGTTGGGAAACAACACACAGCAACTTTACTTTGGTCTTTCCTCTGTAATGCTTGCATTCACTCTCTGGCTCGCTCAACCACACACTCACTACACCACACTACTCTGACCAATCAGTGGTCTGTAGTGTTGACACCTTTTCCTCTAGCATCAATAACAGAAGACAAAAAAGAGCAGGTATCATGCCGTGCACGGCGCTTAAAACTCAGCTTCTTTGTGACGATACGCCACGTCAGGATAAAGGTGGTGTCCTTGTGGACCAGAACCAGAACCAGAGCCCAAAATGTGAAATATGTATATATTATATATCTAATACATCTTCCAGGAAATACCACCTGACGTAAATGTGGGTGACAGAGTGAGTTCAAACCTCATACAGAATTCCACTGACAAGTTGAAAATAATAAATGCGGTACTTTGTTTTCCACAGTAACCTTTGTTCAGTGAGATAAAAAGAAAAGTAGATCTAGGGAAAGCCATGTTCCCCTCAAGCTGTGCCATTTGCTATGTGACAGAAATAACGAGACTAACTCAAAAAGGTCACTTTTTTTCTCAAGCAGATAATATTGACCAAAACAGCAAATCTTACTAATTACCACATCAAACAGTATAAACAAAGCTTTTCTCACATAGGTAACAAGGACCAGTATTGATCAGAGCGAGGCTCAGGAAACAACAGTGATGCAACAGATAAATAACTGTGGTGGTTTTCTTAGAAAGTAAAACCACCTTGCCGCATCTGAAGCTTGTAGCGCTGTTACTATGTGTCAGTGAACATAGTAGGAACACTGAAAGGCTCATTTTGAGATTGGGTGCTTGGTGCAGACAAGACCACTAGTGAAATAGCCTCAGATCAGATAGACTGTAACTTACAGCTCAAAATGAACACTGCCCTCATGGGATTGCACCCTGTTGTTTTGGCAAGATCTTGGCAATTTCCTGGGAGCAGTTAAGGGTTTGGTACCCAGGTGTGCCCCCAGGAGGTGAACTGACACCTCTCTAGCTACCAGTTCACAAACCATACCCTATGTGGTCCATGCTGGACTTGAAATGGCCACCAAGTCCCAAACTAACAGACTGAGCTACTGCCACCAAGGTAATAAAGGGATGGTTTGTGTTTTTCCTAAGTTAGGGTTGTATGAAGTACTTATCCATTGGCAATATGTTGAAAAAGTTTCAAGAAGCAGACAGAAGTCCTGGCACAGCGGTAGAGCAAAGCACTACTGTGGACATGGTCAGCAGAGAATTGTGTTTTAGCCACCTAGGAAAGATCAATGTCAGTTAAAGTGTATGTTTAGAATATATTCACTTATTTACCTCACCTTCTTGCCATACCTTCTGTCTGTTTCTCCAAAACGGGGGTTCCCTGACCACCTTCTACTGCAGGAAACACAGTGTTTTTTGTTTTTCTATTGCTGCTGCTGTTGCTGCGCTGCTGTCATGTACACATGTGCAGTAATAAGTTCCGAAAATTCATGTAATTAACGTTTATTATTTACTGAAATCTCCACACATGCATGAAAGAAAACGTATATTCATGGGTGGCTCCGACCCAGTGTCAAACCCCAGAGGAGAGGTTCAGGAGGAGCAATGCGGATTCCATCCTGGCCGTAGAGCAATGGACAAGCTCTTTACCCTTGCAGGGGTGCTGAGGGGGTCATGGGAGTTTGACCATCCAGCGTGCTTTGTGGATTTGGAAAAGGCTTACAACCATGTCCCCCAGTTGCTGCTGTGGGGGGTACTAAGGGAGTATAAGGGTACCGGGGCCGTTGGTATGAGCCATCTGGTCCTTGTACAACCAAAGCAAGAGTTGTGTCCGTATGCTTGGCACAAAGTCAAATACGTTCTCAGTGAGTGTTGGACTTCACCAGGGCTGCCCCTTGTCCTCAATCCTGTCCACGATATTCATGGACCAGATCTCAAGGCGCAGCCACGGTGAGGAGAGTGTACCTCAGGATTGCATCTCTTTTTTGCAGATGATGTGGTTCTGTTGGCTACATCAGACCTTGACCTTCAGCACTCACTGGGGCAATTTGCAGGCGAGTATGAAGTGACTGGGTGGGGGGGTCAGCACTTCCAAACCCTCCGGGTTGGGAGCAAGTTGCTGCCCCTAGCGAAGGAGTTGGGGGTGTTCCAGGCATGTCCAACTGGGAGGAGACCCCAAGACAGACCCAGAACCTGTTGGAAGGACTATATAGCCCATCTAGCCTGGGAACGCCTTAGGATCCCCCAGAAGGAGCTAGAATGTGTTGCTGGGGAGAAGGATGTCTGGAGTGCCCTGCTAAACCTGCTGCCACCGCGACCTGACCCCGGATAAGCGGAAGAGAGTGGATGGATGGATGGATGGATGGATCCTCACATGCATGTGAGTCTATTTATGATGCATTCACCCCATAAATCCTCATAGTAAATTTATGGATTATCCATGATTCTGGCCTGGAATCGTAATGAATTTTCAAATTCATGCCAATGAAGGAAGGAGGGTGGTGGAGGTGAAAACCATGGAGTCTTAAAAATCAAAAAAGGTTTCTCCTGAATATGCTCAGTAAATGTCACAGCATAATGAATCAGACTTTGACATTTCTTGCATGTGTAGAGTGTAAACATCTGGGCAAATTTGATGCAAATGAATTTTTAAGACACCTTGTCATGGACCAAAGTGTTGGTCAAGGTCATATTTGATCTGATGGTGCTGCTAAAATAAAGGGGTTCATCATAATTATTCATCATGAATTTTTTTTAACGAGGCCTTAGCAACAGAAATCACATTATTACTGAGGTTAACCTCCTTTTCCAGCAAACATGAAAATGTTCTTTCTGAATAAATACCAGGGAATGTGAATGAGTAATAACATTTGTTAAGACGTCTTGCCCAGAGTCAGATGATAAGATAAAAGTCAGTTTCACCTCTGTGTGTCCAGTGCAGCAGAGTGAAGTCATCTCAGTTGGTGATGAAACTGAGTCACTATGAAATTCTGGGGAAACTGGGTCAGTGGCTGTCTACACATTTTGACTTTGGAAGATGTAGGGAGACACGTTGAACACAACCCAAACACATTCAAGTCTGACAAGGTGCCCATTCCATGTTTTTCTTTTTTTAATGGTGCAGCTATAGACGCTAATCCTAACCCCTATCCCTGACTCTGATTACTGTTAATGCAACATTATGTTAAATATACATTTTACAAATGTGCAGTGAGATTTATCATTTTTAACTTTACAAACACTATGTTAGGCTACTGATTTGCAAAAATGCATCAATATGACATAGTACAATATAGTATAAAGATTAGACAGGTAATATACAGTATGTAGCTTTAATACTAACATCTGATTTATGATGAAGTAAAGTTACACTCAAGTATTTATGGCCTCATGTAATAGACTGTGGCTGAGGTACAGCGGGTCGTCTCCAGTTCCTCCAGTCTGCATGTTGAAGTGTCCTTGGGCAAGATACTGAACCCCAAAATGCCCTTGATGTGTGAATGTGTATGAATGGTTAGCTCCTAAAATTGATGAGCAGTTGGCACCTTGCATGGCAGCCAATGCCATCATTGTATGAATGTGTGCGATTGTGTGAATGAGATATGTAGTGTAACAGCTCTTTGAGTGGTCGGAAGACTAGTAAGGCGATATATAAGTACAGTCCATTTACCATTTACTGTGGTGAACAGACACGTCTGAAATGAGTGCTGTTCCACAGTCACATTCCTCATTCATACATGTTGTACATTTTGGGGACATCTATAAGTTGTCTGACCCTCGCTGACACGCAGAGAACAAAATTTATGTCATGTTGACCCTCACTGCTATGCAGGCACATAACACACATAAGGATAAAGTATAACTTGATCTTAATGCATTACTGATTGATGCTCTGTTACATCAACATTTGCTGTCTTACTGGGAATGGATACAGCTTCATGTTTGGGCTTTCAGGGGACAGACTGGTCTGGGAGAGAGCACCAGAGCCAAGCTACCTAAATCCTCTGAATGGTATTTTAACTTCAACACGTATTTGATACAGAAGAAATACACATGTATCAACCCTTTTATGGTTATTACATTTTTTAATGCTACCACTGTGGCCCCACTGGACTACTGATTTCTTCACTGGGAAAACACAATGCTTGGTTAACTGGAAATGATGTAAACATAATAAAATATATTAGGCAAAGAGTAGTATATAAACCTATATTCCAGGAGACAGGCTTGGGTGTGTGAGTGCAGAGGCTTTGTCATTGTTGGAATGTACCTTTGATTAAATTAATCACTTAAGCTGTTGAGTAATTACATAAGTAATTTTAGTAAACAAAATTTCCCAACATGGATCATAACTCTTGCAACATGCAGATGACTAACTAGAATAAATAATTAATATAATGACACGTAATATATATATTCTTTCACATTTAATGCAAGATACAGGGTGATAGAGCTAGGTCTTTTTGCTATGCTAAGCCAAACATGTCCCAGACCTGTTACAGCTCTGGAGACACAGAGATGATGTTAATTGTCTTATTTGACTACAGATATAATGTAGGTTACATGTGCAATAAAATTAATGGATGGGTGGATGAGTAACGGATAAATCATGCTCATTTAATCAACTTTTGTTACAGAGCACAGCTTGAGAAAGATGATAGTATAAAAGCAATGAAAACGTAGTTTAGCAGTGATTATATAACAAATTATGAATCATAATATAAAACAAAATAAGTTCCAAATGAGATTTATTTAATATTATTCAGCAATTCCATAAAAACCACACATCTGTCTTTGTCATCTTTTATAATTCCCCTTCCTTTCTTTTCGCCCTCTCACCTCCCACCTTCTTCCTCTCTACTCCAGGAACTCACTCCTCAGACTGCCCTCACTGTCTGAGAAGTTGATCAGCTCCTCTACCTCATCACCCTCCTCATCTTCATCTTCCTCCTCAGCCTCCCGCGATGTCTGTCCCTCCCCCTCCACTCCTCCCTTTCCCCCCAGCTCCAGGTAGCCCTTGGCGGTTTGGTTGACCGCCGCACCACTCTTTGGCCCACCTCCTCCTCCTCCGCCATCAGCTTTGCTTTTGATGGGCTGAACCTTTAGGATGCCCTCATCCAAAATGGGGGTCCCTTCAGGGTTGACTCCCTCCCCCGCCACATGGCTGGCTCGGTCTGCACTCAGAGTGTGAGCGCTGGGATCCAGGGTGACGGTGGACTTGCTTGTGCAAAGACCCATGATCGATGCCTTCTTGATTGAATGTCCTTATGAAATTTGCTCCTTTTCACAATTCTCTCAGGTGGCTTGGGTTTGTCAGTCCATAAAAAAAGAAGGTAAAGTTTATTTGAGTTCAAAGGTAGTGTCCTTTCACTTCACTTTTTGTGGGTTGGTTAATCCAGAAGAGTCACAATTTTTAGTATGCTGATCACAGTCCTGGTGAAAATCCCTCATTAGTCTTGTAACTTGATGATTGTTAAAAGTAAGTCAAGCAAAAGGAATAAACAGCAGGAACCTTCTTGAAGACTGGATCGCAGTTATTGAAGATTTTGTGGATAAAAGTGAGCTTCTTGTTAATCTCAGAAGATTTCTGCAAATCATTTCAGAGTCCTGAGGCCCAAGGCCAGCAGAGATGCTCCCATCCAAGTGACCATCATCAGTGAGCTGTCGAAGACAGACTTCTCTCCGCCTGCTTTCGGTTCATGGATTGAGTTGGGTAGAACGGATTTCACCTCCTCTGCTGTTGAGAGCTCTGAACAGAGCCAAACCCATCTGGTATATCTGTTCTGCTCATCCTTGGTGGGCTAGGAAAATGTGGGTGGGGAAAAGTGAAGGGTTACTATCTACTCTGCCTCACCAACTAGCACTGAAGGACTCTTAAGCAAGCAACTGAGCCATTGGACTCATCTATTGAAGTCGCTGTGGACAACATCAGTTGGCTCCCACCTGAAGCAGGGCAGATCTGCAAAAATCAGATGAACTTTACTCTTGGTAAAGTTAATCAAAGTATATGTTTAGCCAACAGAGACCTGTTTCAGATGATCACATGTCCCTTTTCCAAATTCTGTCTTTTTATGGCTCTCAGGGCTTTGCCACATACGGTTTTAGCAGCCTGCATTGTTCACTCTGTCTCAGCTGGTCTTCTGAGGGTCCTTGACATTAACCCACCCAGCTCTTAGAAAGCACACAGTGTCAGAAAGGGACAGTCTGTTTGTGACAGGTCAGCTAATTTTAATAGTCAACAGTCACAGCAAATCACATCATCAGAGAACCGTCTAATGGGGTTTGATGAGGATGCAGTTTATCATGATGACTGCATTGTCACTGTGATTTGGCTTGCAGTGGCACTGGCCTGAACAGATAACTGTTGAGTCATTGCTATTAGTCAGCAACCTATAACCCTATACTCATGCTACATGCCATGATGAATAAACAAGAATTTGAGCATGGAGGTTCATGGAGTTAAAGTCATCAATATTCACAAAACTGAGTCTGAGTTAAGAGAAACTCCTCAGTCTGAGAGAGGTTAGAGGAAGTCCAGAGGGCTGCTTACAGTCAGCAGACTGCTGTGTAAAACTACAGTGAATATGAACTTTTAAACCATATTTTGATGGTGGAAAATTTGTACCCAAATAGAAGTACTGTTACACAAGTGAAATAATACTCAACTACAAGTAAAACTACAAAAATAAATGTTAAAAATACTTTACTATACTTACTTTACTAAAATATATTAAATACTTACTAAAGGTACTAGTATTTTTCTCAAAAATTACTCAGAGTATTATTATTTTTTTAATTGCTGATGTGTTTAAGACGAGATCAGATCCATGTAGAAAATATTAACTTTCTCTGATAAATGATAAAAGGTATGAAAGGATGAAATATTCAGATAAAGCAGAATTTTGTTTGATGTTAATGAACCTTCGTAGAACTCTGTGATAATTACTCCCAATACAGTGCAAACAGTCAGTCCAGGGCCTGATCTGTCTCAAGTCCATAAAATATTCCTGCTGTTCTTGTAAACTTGTGCCAGCTGTACAAACCATTTTTTCATGCTTTTCGTTAGTCCGCAGTGTGCTTTCTTGCCAGATTGTGCCAGAAAAGTACACTTAACTCATGATCTCAGCCTCAGCCATCTGACAGAACTGTTCATCAAACCAAAGATGTCCTTCACACCCCACTTTGTTTGTCAGTTCATCATTACATTTGATCATCATTAATAAATGTGATTTCACCTCTATCACTGGATGCTGATGATGTTTGATGCCAGATTCAATCTACTTAACAAGTCAATATTTGACTTCCATCAGTTTAGAATGTTTTAGCAGCAGCAAACATAACAGCAATATATGGTGTCTGAAACAGTTTTCATAGAATTGTAAATGATAAAAATCAAGTATTAAAATGTTCGAAAAGAATGAAATTCAATGATTTTTTAGTGTGTTCAAATAGGACATAGTCTGGCAGATTCTCCTTTGTATTGATTTGATTTGACAGACTTGTAAATGTATTTCATGTTAAATGAAAGTGTTATGAAAGTTTGTACAAGCTGGATGCATGATAAATAAATGGCTGATTTAACATTTTTACATACATACTGACATAAATGGGTTTTTTTTGCTGTATATGTTGAAAGTGTTGGAACTCTTCTCAAAAAAACCCAACCTGAAAATTGAAAAAAAAAAACTTTTTCTCAACTCTGTAAAGCTGACTAATTTCAACGCACAAAGGGATTTATGTGGCCAGCAACAAAATGATGGCCGAGATAGGGAGAGAGAAACAGTTGCTGTTGCATTCAGGTTTATTTGTCATGGCGGTGCTTCCAAGATAGCGCCGCTTGTCTTATCTCTCTGCCATGACAAATAAACCTGAATGCAACAGCAACCGTTTTCCGCCACACTGTCTTTTCATAAAAGCGAAAATTCACAGTGTTCCTCTGAACTTCCACAGTTCAGTCAATTCTTCTCTTTATGAGAACAAGTCTTTCTCACAAAGAGTGATTGAAGTTAAGATATAAGTTGTTTTCATTGGCCATTTTCTGTGTCTGTATTATTAACTGAAGTGTAATTGAGCTTTCATTTTAGCGGCGTATCTGTGAACCACAGTATGTTCCATAGATTGACTCACGTTTTTCCTTAATGTTATCTGAAACTACTGAAGTTGACATGAGCGTGAGGAATGCAGCTTATCGTAATACTCATCTTTCTATGAGTGGAGCAACCACAGCAACCTCTCTGTTGAGCTTGCAGTAAATCACACAGATGATATGGAATCTGAGGATTCCCCTTTATGATGCTTCGGTAATCCTGGGGGAGTTCCAGTGTGGGAGGTCACAGCGTAGCGACAAATCATTGACCAAAAACATCTGCAGCTTCTTTCATGTAGGATTCCGTCCTTCAAAAGCTGACTCGTCTCGATGGAAGATAGGACAGTGGCAAATCCTGATGACTTGATGGTGCATACCAAGAAGGGCATAGTGATCTCCAATATTCTGTCCTCATATAACATTGTCTGTGATATGGAAACAAACAGATTCTAACAGCTATATAGCTATATAAGAGCAGGTTGTCCACTAATGAAAGGTGTGCTTAAGCAATATACTGAACTTTTAATAATTTAAGTCAAATCTCTCATTTTTAACTGGGGTTTTATTTATATATATTATTTAATTTGTTGGCTGATTTAACAAGGATAGTGTACATTAATAAATCATTTCTGTAAAGATTAAGCTCAGAGACTATTTTTTATCTTTAGTCCCTGGACAAATGTTACAACAACCCTGACCCCTAACCCTGGACTCCACTAGACCTCTAAGTCCTAGAGCTTTAAGTCCTGCAAGTTGTGAGGTGAGGCCTCCATGGATTAGACTTGTTTGTCCAGCACATCCCACAGATGCTCAATTAGATTGAGATCTGGAGAATTTGGAGGCCAAGTCAACCTTAAACTTGTCGTGTTCCTCAAGCCATTTCTGAACTATTTTTGCTTTGTGGCAGGACGCTGTATGAAAGACACCACTGCCATCAGGGATCACCATTTCCATGAAAGGGTCTATGTTTAGTGTTTTTTTTAATTAATTTATATATTTTATTTTTGTTAATATGTGAACTATTTGAACACTTCTTACAGTCTATTCTAATACTCCATAAGTGCCCGTATTAAAATGGTCAACTTCACAGCAGAAATGAAATTTCACAGCCTGGTTCAGACAATGGCTTTAGTCTCTATAGCTAATTTATGATAACTGTGAGGGGGGTGAATTATTTTTCACCCATTTAGATGATATTAAGGCCTAAAGTTATGCATAATTAACAGCATCGCCATGACTTATTCGAGCACCCAGGCGTCTTCCAGACAACTTCAGGTCCGCCAATGATTCACATATTTGCCGATATTTAGATTAACCAAGAGACGGAAGAAGCAGTACATCCAACATGGCAGCAGCCAACGTTATAACATCATATTTTCGGCTTCAAAACAGCGCTTCGGAAACCTATGGGTGACGTCACTCAGACTCTGTCCATTCTTTATACTGTCATTGGTTAAGTCATTAACTTTTGGTCCTCACTGAGTGTAACTAACTTAAACAGTGGTACTTTAAGAAAATGTGTTCCAAATGTTCTTTAAAGCCAGTCAGCCGTAAGTTATTTGGGTTAAAGTGCTAAAATGTGATGCTTAAACTAGTTTTCATAGCTCCGGTCACTTGCTAACATGGCTGGGTCGCACTATCTTGGAAGCACCACTGTGAAGTGCAAGTGTTTAAGAGAGAATGATATGTAAAATGTGATAGAGAGGTTTTGGTATGTTGTGACCGTATTTCTGACTGATGTATGTGTTAATATGTGAGTGAGTGTAGTTATTAGACTGAAGTGAATGTGTGTTTTGAGCATTTGATTCATCAGACCAGGTCACCTTCTTGCTCAATTCATGCTCACATGGCCACTGATCGTGCAATTTGAGCTACAGTAACTCATCTGTTGGATCAGACCACAGAGGCCAGCCTTCACTCCCCATGTGAATCAATGAGCCTTGGCCGCCTGTTACCCTTTTTGTTTTGTAAAATTTGAATTTTGTTATAAATGGTAAATGGATTGTAGTTACATAGCGCCTTTCTAGTCTTCCGACCACTCAAATCGCTTTTACACTACATATCTCATTCACCCATTCACACACATTCATACACTGATGGCATTGGCTGCCATGCAAGGTGCCAACTGCTCATCAGTTTGAGGAGCTAACCATTCATACACATTCACACGTCGATGTGTCTTGCCCAAGGACACTTCGACGTGCAGACTGGAGGAGCCAGTGATCGAACCGCCGATCATCTGATTACTAGACGACCCTCCTGAGCCGTAGCCGCCCCTACTTGTTTTAGACACCAGGGTTCACTTATCATTTCTGCAACATCTCTCACACAGTGAAAATACAACTCACAGCTGGGTTGCTAGCACAACCACAGTCTTATCTGTCATCAGATAGACTACTAGACCACTAGACGTTTAAGTGGTTATGTTCCTTGCTTAATGGCACCTTAACAGTGGTAATGAGAGAAGGGAAACCCCCCTTTATCTTATGCCACATGTCGAAGTTGAATAGTGGCACTGACTCATTACAAGCGAGGGTTCATTCATTCACACACAATTAATAAGAACACAGTAAAGCAATGCAGTGCAAATAACCACACAAAAAAGTCTCTCCTGGTCACTTTATGAATTGTTGCCATCCATCAACTAACAGAGGTAAATGTTCATGAACAGAATGTTGCCTTAGTACAGGTTAATCCCATTCAGCCTTCCCCTAATTCATCAGTGGTAGCATATTTTTTTCTGAAGCTGGTAGCGCAGAGCCATCTCTTTATAGTTTTTATTTTACAGTTTTAGTTGATAAATGAGGGGTAGGAGAAAGAAAGACACTAATACACTCACATTATACTGATGGTCATGATGTCATACAGAGTCATACTGGTCTGACCTTTAAGGCATGGTTTCACAAACATGGGACACTTGAAAACATAAAAATTGTCATGGTGAGTAGTGAGTAATATAAGAGAGTGACATTTGCACTGTGATAACACTGATATCACAATCACTGACCAGTGAGATCACCCACTGTGAACAACTGGAAACTGTGGCTTGGGGGGCGCCCCAAGGATGCGTGCTAAGCCCTTTACTCTTGACCCTGCTGACCCACGACTGCACACCAAAACACAACACCAACCTCTACATCAAGTTTGCGGACGACACAACTGTGGTGGGGCTCATCAACAACAACGATGAGTCAAACTACAGGGACGAGGTGAGCCAACTGGCCAAGTGGTGCAGAGACAACAATCTCTCTCTTAATGAATGAATGAATGCTTTTATTGTCACTAGTCACAAGTACCAGCGAAATGGCCATCAACCTGTCCGTACATATACATAACATACATACATACATATGACAGTGGGGTAGACAGGACAGGGAGACAGAGCAGGAGAAGAGAAGTACAGCATACATGGGGGAGAGGGGAGGAAAAAAAAGCAACCCCCAGACTGTGCTCCTGTAAACAGGAAAAAAAATACCTCAGCAACATAAGCACGTAAATGAGTACACCTTACAACATAAAAAACTCATGACTTGCAACAAGGTAGGTAAGGGGGGTAGAGGTAACTATCAACTATTTTCTGTGTAAGCCTTGAGAGTCGCCTTCGCCTGGCATCACAATCTTGGTGCCCCAGTCCGGAGACAGCCTTGATCAGGTCCCAGACAGAGTCAACAATCAGCAGGTGTCTGTGGGAGTGGGGGAGGAGTGCAAGAGCGTCTCACTGCAGCGTTCTGCCAGGGGAGCTGTTGTTCCAGCAGCGGCCTTGGCCGAGGCCAGTGCTGGTTGAGGAGGCCGAAACAGACAAGATTAGGATTGTTTAGGTTTGGGGCGAGTAGCCGCATTCCAATATGCACGGCTACTCTCTGTGTCCATTCTGGTCATCGAAACGATCCATTTTCCTTTCCAAAGCCGCAAGCTTCTCCATGATGTCCAAAATGCGGTTTGTAGCCACAGTCTGAGTGCTGGCAGCTCTGCCCACCGCCTCAATCATTACGGGCAGCCTGAAGGGGCCTTGGACAGCTGCCACGATTTTCTGAATTTCTCGATAAACTAGGCCAGCGCCTAATCCAATCAGCAAAAGACCTGTAATCATGGTTCCGAATATGTAGATGTCTTCCACGTCCTCCACAGAAAGAGCCGCCAGGCACACGACCCTCCACCTCTCCCACGAGTCCATCGTGTAGCCGGCAGCAAACGTTCCGTCAGAACAGTTAGGTTCCCTCGAACCCAGGCTTCTCGTCGAGAAGATGGTGTCAATTGCGTTTAGAGACATGACATATAAAAGCTCAGCAGCGGCTCTACTTCCCCCGCAGACTGAGAAGAGCCAGAGCCCCTGTGTCCACAGTGTGCACCTTCTACCGTGGAACCACCGAGAGCATCCTGACCAGCTGCATCACCTGCCGGAAGACTGCAGTGCATAGTGAGAGCAGCTGAGAAGATCATCGGTGCCCCCCCATGAACATTCAGTTGCTGTATGCCATCCAAACTGTTTGCAAACTATTTACACTGTACATATCTTTTATTTTTGACATATTCACACTGTTTAAACTGTTCATACTGTTTAAACTGCTATATCTACACTGTGAATATTTTTCTATACTTGCCATATTTATACTGTTTATATATTTTTATAGTTGCTGTATTTTTCTTAGATCTCTTTAAACTTACGTATACGTATATTTTATATTTTATATGTCATGTCTATTGCTGTTTGCTCCAGGGATATGAAGGAAATGTTATTTCAATTCTCTGTATGTCCTGAACATATGGCAGCGTTGACAATAAAGTTGACTTTATTGCACTGACTATATATGTTGAAAAAGATTAGCCTGGGAATCCCTTTTTAAAAACCCACGTGTCTTCACGGAGGATTGTGTTTTCTTTATTTTGATCCAATATATGTAAATGTGTGTAAATTGTATTTAAAGAAAGAGGAGCAAAAATATAATAAATCAGATTATCAGTATATTTGTCCTCATACTAAGAGATGATTTTATCTTTTTGTATGTTCATTTTGTTTATTAGATGTTTCACTATTTAATTACTTTTATTTCACCAGGAAATGTCCCATTGAGATTAAAAATCTCTTTTTCATGGGAGTCCTGGCCAAGACGAGCAGCAGCACAAACTAAGAACATGTAAATGAAAAGTTATAGAACAAAACAGACAGTATTACAACAAGTAACAGTACAGAAATGAAAAGAACAAGCCATGAATCCAAAAATATCAGTTTAAGCATCAACACTCTTCATATTGAGAGATACAGTGCATATACATATACAACAAGTGCAGAACTGCACATTCAGTCTAAGCCTGATGTGACAGCACTATGGTTAACGTGAGCTGGTTAGTGGACTTGTCAAAGTCAGATGTTTTGTTGACCCTCCCATCCACCTGAGACCCTCTTGATGCACCAGACCTCCTCAGTCTGTGGACTTTGTTACTCTTTAATATTAATGTAATCTTACTTTCTCCTTTGCATATTAACATATGTTGATAATTTGTGCATGCTATCATACATCTATGCATCATACAGTCACCAGTGCAGTATATAACCCTGGTTCAACCTTCCAAAACCTACCAGATCGTTCAGACTCCTCTGCATTAAGGGCATGTACATATCTGATGCTCTTATGTCTAACTCCAGTTTTTGTGTTTTTCATTAACCCTTCTCTCTCTGCGCCTCCTGCACCATTTGGATCTCCTCACCACCTGACGTCCACCTTCTCCTGCACTATTTCCCCCTTTGGCTTTGTCTAAAAAAATTTTTCAACTATGCACACAGTAAAATGCTGGCCACGATTGTAGATACCGTTACCGTGTTGAAAAGAATGACTCACTGATGGATAAAGAAAATACGAAGACAAAGAGGCAAACATCTCTATGTTTGCCTATGACAAAATATTTAGTATCTTTGTGTGTATTTGTATTTGGTGTTTGGTATTCTTAATTATAGGATCTCTTGTGTTGCCATGTGGTGGATGTGCCTAGAATACCTCCAGGGGGCATCCTATTATATAATAACAATGTATATAATAATCAACACACACTCAAACACTCACTTGAAGAACAAAACACAAACTGTCTGAGTGGATTGCATATTCAACCACATAAGTGCAGCAACCACCAGATGCCACCTCTATCCCAATCGATTTGTTCTGGGATTAATGATTAAACGTTTAATGTATGAATTGTCAGTGCATACAGCTAATCAGACTTTGGACGCACATGCAGACACAGGAGTGAAAAAACCCTCTGCCTCCTGCCTCTAAAACTTCCTGTAGCTCAGGGAGGAATTTCAGAATCAAGTGGGTTTATCATTGTTACCACTACCTTTGACATTAGACATGTCATGTGATCAATTTTTAGTATAAAACATTGATTGATGCAACTTTTAAAATTCATACATTGTCTTCAGTTTATGCTTGGTGCACACTCTTGTGGCTGTCAAAAAGGAAGTACAAAAATACACAGAGCTGATCTGACCTCCCCTCAAACCCAGAGAGCATCACATCATAACTCAAAAATAAAATGTTTCTGGACCTGATTTTACTTCTTTATTATGGATTGACATTTGTACAAAAAGAACCAAACATAATATAAATAATGCTATGTGATATAAGCTACCTCTGCTTTGCAAGTCTATGGAGCAGATGTTTTTATATTCAAATGAGTAACTTTGTCCCTCTCAGGCCTTCATGTAACATAAAGAGTGACGTGAGAACACAGTGCATATGACAAACTTAAACCAGTCCACCTCAAATCCAGAATGTCTAATTCATTATGATCATAACCACTGTGGAATACCCATATCTGATGAAAAGTCCACACCAGTCAGATTTTACAGCTCACAACTGAAGTGGCCGGGAAAATAATCTTTAGAGATTAAAAAAAAAAGTTCCAGAAACATGTGCAGCATAGAAACCAACAACTGCTATCTCCATGGGAACAAGAACCTGTCAGGACAAAACACCTTCACATGATCCAATAAGAACTTCATCTTAATTAACACATTTTGAAGAAAATAGCTTTACCTGACACACACTGTTTCTTTGTGCTAAAGTCACCACAGCGTGCGTGAGTTCAATATTTGTCCAAATTTTCCACTTTCCACTCCACAAAGATATGCAAAGACAGCTATGGTATTCTTTGTCCCCCTTATATATTATAGATCAAAAAGCAGCGCTTTTATGAGTTGTGAAAAACTCTCATGGATTCTTTCTTCCTGATTGGAAGGACAAAGCAGATGTTTCCATCCAGCTGAGCTGCTGTTGGAAAAGACTAAAGAGCTGATTATTGTTATCTTTGTTAGTACGCAATGACCAAACTGTATTTTTTTTATTTTGTCAGTCATTTCTTGTGTAGAGATATCACATACCAGTGACCATATACCAAACTGAAAGGCATAGTTCAAGATATTTACAAATACACATTTTTGCTCTCTTGTGTTTAAGATGAATGGACTGGATTCCAATCTCCTGTCTGTCTCTATCTAAGCCTTTCCAGGTGGCTGGGACTACTGTATGTGACAAAAATTGTATAAAACCTTGAGGGTCTCCAGAGAAAGCTGTGTGAAAGTTGGTGTGGAGTTACAAACTAGACCTCTGTAGGCTCCTCATCTCTGCTGCAGCCAATATTAGCTGTTACCAGAGGTGGGAAGTAACATATAAGTAAGTTTTTTCAGGTATCAGTGCATCACTTGCAGTTGAATTTTTTTCAGTTTTTTGCAACTTTTACCCCCTACAGTTTCACATGTTCCTCCTAAAGACCTGTGCATATCACAAAGGACAGACGGAAACTGAGAGAAACCACGTTTGTACATCGAGTACATTTCAGAGGCTGTACTTTATCAAAAAGTTGAATCAGTACTTCTACATTTACGACTTTACGACTTTTTTTTTTTTTTTTTAAGTATCTGTACTTCCACTTGAGTAAAGAATGTGTGTACTTTTGCCAACTTTGGACACTACTAGCGTACTTGAGTCACTGGAGTTGGTGGCCGAGTTGCATTGTAGATAATGCTGGCATCACGTTTTCTTTTTTCTGGTTCTGCTGCATCGATGTTGATGCACTCTTTTGAGTACAGAGCTGAAGTTAGGACATGGCTCACCAGGAAGCATGGGGAAGCAGCCAGCCTGGGTTAAGAATATACTTTCCAACAACTCTAAAGTTTTGCATTTGTTTCATCCAAACACAACAATAAAGGGCAAAGAATAATCATGTGTTGGAGCTACTTGTTGGCAAGCAACAGCCAGACTCATCACACTGAAAACCTGCTCAGTGATCTTATCTGACACCAAAATGACAAATTACCAGGTTTCATTCTGCTTCCTTATGCTAAGCTAAGCTAACCACATCCTGACGCCTGTTCCGTACTGACACATGAGAGTGCTATTGCTCTTCTCATCTCATGATGAATGTTTGCAGACGACTCTGTCGTCTTCTGATTCAGCCTCATAAGATAGTTGACTTATTTTGTCTTGTGCAGTTTTAAACAGCCAACAGTGTGCATGTAATCAGCAGCAAGGCTGCATTAAAAAATGCCATCCTGCTACCCAGAGCTCCATTTTGGCAGCTGCACTGTGTCCAGATGTGCGAACCTCCGTCTTTATGTGTATCTCCATGTCTGCCCCTCCTCCTGCCTGCTGCTGCTTCCTCCTTCTCTCTCTCCTCCCTCCATCTCTCCCTGAGCTCCTGCCTTCCTGCAGGTGGAGACAGAGACAAAGAGAAGTCGTCCAGCACAGGTGAGGATGAGGAGGAGTCAGTGCAGTCCAGCCAGTCTGCAGCAGAGGATCGTGGGTATCCATCCAGCGGCGAAGAGCCTGGAAATGTGAACTTCCAGTAGGAGTCTCCTTTGAAGAGATAAACAGAGCCTGGAGAGAAGGGAGAGAAGTTTTCACAACCAACGACGTGCATGTTTCTAAATGTTTGAAAGGGCAGATAACAAATTTCATTTTAGACTTTGACAAAAGCTGCAAAGTTCTTACCTGTTTTCAAACCCTCTCCACCCCTGACCCTCATCTGAACTTGTCAGACATTTTTTATGTGCTCTGGTAAATGTGTATTTACAAAAAAAGTCACATACATTTGTATCATACATCACAATTTTCTTTATAAGCACAATGTTCGATGAGTACGATGTTCTATCCACCGTCCAGTTAATGTTTCTAATCACCTCTCTCATGTAAAACCTCTATTCATGCTTATCTTTAGCTCATTTATAGTTCTTTTATAAACTATATTTAATCAAAACTAAATGTAAACCTGCACTAACTGATTTTTTTGGCCACCTGGGGGCAGCAATGACACATCATTGCCTTTAAAGTTGACATGGTGAACTTGTTAACAAGTTGCTTATTTACACATCCAGCAATTATGGAGAAATATTATCATTCATTTAAAATGTCAAATTGTTGTTTTTGGTCTCCAAAAAAAACAATTTTGAGAGTTGAAATATCTGTCTCTTTAGCTGCTAAATGCTACACTATGTTCACTAGCTAGTTTCTAATTGTGTGTCTAATTGTCTAATTGTGAATTATGTGTGTGAATTTAGTTCAAACTTGTATGGCCAAGAAATAAAAAGAGGCTTTTCCTCACTCATTCTTAAACTTGCTAACCTTAAACCAACGTCTGTTAAATCGTGTTGATGCTACACTGACTTGTATTCAGCTGAATGTCATTGTCATTCGTGCGTAAGTATGTATCTTTGGGCTCCGGGTACGATCATCTGTGACTACGTAATGCTTTACAGCACTAAGTCACACACCACCAACTATTTGACTGATTTTGGTGAAACTGGATCATATTTTATGGAGAAAATGTTTTCTGGTTTTCCCTCTGATGTCCTCCGGCTGCTCCGCCTCAACTCTCTGTGATTTACAGAGTTTATGATGGACAGTGAAGTAAACTGCTGCCGACTGTAGCTGCTGTTAGCTAATGTTAGCTCAGTTTGTTAGCCGGGCTGCCTGGAATGTGAGCTCAGAGCACCAGGGAAGTTTTAATGTTTGTACCACAGGAGTTTAACCTAAATAAAGTGAGAATTAGAATGTTCCCGCCTTGGTTTTTTACTACTAATTTTTGGCAGGACATTTGGTCCTTATGGGGACAGACAGATCTTACATGATGACCAAACACAAACATGATTACTGTCCTTACCATCACTGTCTGTGGTGATCCCACTGACCCCCTCTCTGAGCAGCTGAGTCCAGGTGTCTTCTTGGTTCTCTTCCTCAGCGCCTCCCATCTTCCCCCATACAGGGCCCTCCTCTGGGTCCCAGACCAGGCCCCACCTCTCTGCTGTTGCCTCCCGCTCCTTCTCCTCCTCCACTTCATCTGCTCCAGCTAAGTTCACCCCCATCCTGAGGGCAGACAGGGGCTGAGGGTAGTCTTCTTGAAGGGACAGATCCCTGAATAGCCAGTACTGGGAACCTGCAGCAGGACGACTTGGATACATTAGTTAACCTAATGAGTGATTCTCTGTGGAAAAGGAAACCTCCAAAAAATATTACTGGAATATACCACTGATGAAGATGATGGCGTGATCTGACTGTCTCTCCATCACAGCCTGAAGTCGAGGTAGGTCAGGTGGTAGACCCCTCCACAACCTCCTGACAGAAGCTCCGCGACCTGATACCAAACCGCCACCATTGACTCGCCACATCGTCAGACCTGGAAGGACGAGAAACGTAAGACAGAAGAGCAAAAGAATGGTTGAGGGAAGTGGATACGGAAGGGATCATGCTAACCATTTTCTGATTTGACGTGCCTAAAAATCAAGTTTCTGATGTGTTCAGACCTTTGAAGAAGAAAATCTCTCCGCGGATCCTTGCCACGGTATCAAAACTGGTGTTACAGCGATCTATGAAGGGGCTGGAGGGAGAAAAGACACAGTGAGACTTACTTAAAGAGCTTTATGCCTTCATTTGGTAGGATTAAATCAAAGATTACCTTTAACACCCAAAGACAATACTTGTTTTGTCTTGATTAGTTTTCTCATGACAAAGACGAGACACTGACACGATGAAACTGACTTAAGTCACTTTGGATAAAAGTGTCAGTTAAATGACTAAATGTAAATGTAAATGTTTATATAGTTATGACCACACTACCAGTAAGACTAGTCTGGCAGAGATGGGACAGGATTGTTTGTTGAATTGTGTTGGTTTGTAATAAATATGCAAATCATGTTTCATAACATGAGCCCAGACACAAGTTAGACTAAATCTAAATATAGCTGACAAAATGCATACTAATGTAATGGATGTTGTAGAGCTGTGCACAAACTTACACTGACGTGTTTAACATTTGTTGGGGAAAACACTTGAAAGGTGCCTTGAGACAAATTCATTCAGCACTCTCATGGAAGTCACATAAAGTAGACTATCTCTTAATATCATCTGTTTTATCTGGTGAGTCATACCCATATCTGTGATAATGATGCTGGTGGCCTTTGTGGTGCAACTGAGGCTCTGGGGCGAGGCGAGGAGCATCAGTGGCCAGCAGCTGGTTCCTTTTACCTAAATCAAAATACAAATTTCAAACTAAAGAAGCAGATGGAATAGATACGCTAAGACAGTAATGACAAAACAACAGCAGACAGACACACCATTATATGGAGGGACTTTTGCTCGAACTTACAAACTCTTAAATGTGAGGGCCAAAATACTCAACAGACATGATTTATCTCATGTCTGTTTATGGTCAGTTTGCTTCTGTTTATCACATGACACACTTCAGCCTAAGATCAGGAAATGATTAGATGAGAACAAGAGAATAAAGTTAATTATGCTTCTGGTGTCATGGTGAGATCATGAGATCATCTTTAAAACATGAGATCACTATAGTTATCAGGCTCAACGGTCAACAGCCAAACAAGTGGCCCTGTGAGGCTGCACTGAGCTAAATGCTAGTTATAGTTATATATGCTAGTTAAATGCATTATAACATGCTCACAAAGACACTGCTGATGTTTAACAGGTGTAATCTCTACCATGTTCACCATCTCAGTTTATTGTCTGGCAGGTATTTCATCATAAACCAAAGTGTGATCTGATGATGTTGCTAGATAAAATGGATATATGGCCAAATTTTAGGGCAACTCATCCAATGTGGAAACTAAAAAATGACTCGTGTCAACTTCATCTTCTTCCTCTAAAGTCAGTAGGATTTATCCTCTGGGGGACAGCAACATATCATAGCTGTGCATTGCATATTTGTGTTTTTAATAGTTATTTCTGGACCAAAGTGGTGGTCAGCTTCCATAAAGAAAGAAAACTTCATCTAGAAACAGCAGCCATGAAGCCAAGTTAGGAGGATGTATCAAATGCAACAAAGCAGTTGTTGATACTCGTGCAGATGAACAGAGGTTTCCGTATCCGAGCACGCAGCTGTCTGTCTCAAGAGCTGCTGATGGGTGGAGGAAGCATGCATGACATTATGGACAGGCAAATGAATTAAGAATCGTAGAGATTTTCCTGCTTTTCGCCTTTGATTCTTTACAATATGAGGCTTTCACATGAACATCTGAGCATGATGGCACTTTCTGTTTTACTTCCTCTATAACACACCCGAGGTCAGTTCACAGCTGTCCTCATTTATCCATAAAGACTTTACTTTGATGCCCTTTGTGGGGTTTTTAATATCTGAAGATCTTAAGTCACAATAATGAAGTTAGTATATCTTCTTTTTAAAACCCTAATTCCAAAAAATGACAAAACATAAATGTAGAGCAGAGGACACATCTTCTATGATTTTCAAACCCAATTTGAAATGTAAGCTCAGACCACAGCACACCAGTTGTTGTTGCTCATCTGCTCTCAGGTCGTGTTTCTGGATGTTGTTGAGTTAGTGTTGTTGGTCTTAACTTCTTAACCTCGTCTCATCCTTGCTTGTGAACGACCTTTCGAGGGCGCCCCTTTCATACCCAATCATGATACTATCATCACAATGAACCTGTTGACCTGTTGATGGTTCCACATAGATGTTTTTGGAGCATTCCACAATTGCCCGTGTCTAATCTTTATTACAACATGTTGCAGGCATCAAATTCAGAATGAGTGTGTAATTACAAAAATCAAAAGGTTTATCAGTTTGAACATTAAATATCTTCTTTTTTTTGTACTGTATTCAATTGATTATAGTTTAAACAGACTTTGTCAATCATTGCGTGATGTTTTATTTATGTTTTACACAACGTCCCAACCAGTGGTGTAGTGGTCCCTGGAGAAGTGGGTATACTCTCAGTTTTCACCTTTTTTTTTCTTTTTTTTTTTAAAGTAGTCCAGAAAAAAAGCCCAGTTTTAGAAACAGTGACATGTAAGATTACTCTGTTTAGTTTACCCAAAAATCCGTCATTTCTACTTGCTCACTATTATAAAATGATCATGACTTGATTAGGAGCAGTTTGTAGTTACTACTGGTCACACAAGCCGCCTGGATGAATGTAAAATGTATTTATCATGAGGCAAACATGGTGTTTCGGTTATTTTTTGCACATTTATTTAAATAAAATACTTCAAATCTGAAGTTGACAATGCATCCTTGTTCATATTTCATCTTAAATAAAACACACAAATCATTCTCTTCCAAACATCAAAACCAATCAGATAATCTTAAAAGTGCACTGTCATAAAATTGAAATTATTTGGTTTTCAATAGCTGAACACTATTTTTATAGCATACTTCGTTAGATATATATAAATATCGCTACAAATATTGAATAATCATCATTTTTTGAATTAATGCTTTGTTTTGAACATTTGAATATTTACCGGGTGGCACACCGCCGCTTGTTGTGTTATTTCTTCATCTGTTGTTTGGTCTGCTGCCGTCAAGTGGCACTGGCACCTGAGTTTTTGTTTTTTTTTTCACTGGCACCTGAGATGTTCGCGATATTTTCCTCGGCATGACCCGCCCTACTCTGACTCTGATTGGCTCATCAGTCCTCATGCCTAAAGTTAACCAATCTAATCAGTGAAAGCAGCGAGTACCAGCCAATTAGAGGCAGAGGACGGTGGGTCATGGCTTCACCATCCTTGAGGAAAAAATGGGCAATCTGGCTCACAGATATTACTGAATGGTGCGCATCAGGGGGGATTTAGAAGTGGGTATACGCAATGCTGACTGAAAAATAAGTAGGTATACTGTATACCGGCTACCGTATACCGGCTACCGTATACCGGCGTATACCCTGGACTACACCACTGGTCCCAACTGTTTTAGAATTGGGGTCTATAATGCTGTGGCCAACCTGGATCAGGATTAATCCTCATGTGACCAAAAATTATGTTTACACCCTAAATCTAAAACTTTTCACACACAGGTTTGAGAAAGGTTGATCTACCATAGAGCTGTGTGATGGTCTCCAGATCTTGAGGTCCCAAGCTGTAGTGGAGAGGGTCTCCAGCAGGACCCTGGTAATAAGGCCTCATCACTGAATGGCGGGATGAGGAGTGAGAAAGGCCCAGTGCATGGCCAAATTCATGGACCAGCACTGTGAACAGATCAGTACCTTCAGAGGCTGAAAGGGCGAAGAGGGGAAGAGAGAAAGAAAGAGATGAAGAAAATGATGAGCTGATAAGACGGTACAAGTGTTTGTAGTTCTAATATTCAGTCTTATCGTTCACTTTTGGTTAATGTGATGTCACATTGTCTGATTTGGCCTAATGCCCTGCGTTCAGCTACTAAAGGATGTAATGTTCATACTTGCTCCAAGATGGAGCTGTTGGACAGAACAAATAACACTAACAATGTTTTTTCTGAGAATCTTGCTGTAAAGGCATCACATGTAAAGTCTGACCTCTCTGCCCCACTACAGAACAGGCTGAGTCAACAAAATCAATGTGGTGCATCCTCGGGGGACCATGAATGTCATCAGCAATTTCATGGTAATCCAATAGTTTTCCTACAAAGTCAATAATTTGTATTGGCAGATGTAACGATCCAAACCTATGTTGTAAAAATGCCAATTTATATTCTTTGGAATGAATTACAAGTTGTTGGGCCTTAATAAAATGACATTGTGGCAACAAATGAAGCTAGTGTCCTGCCAACAAATGTAAACTAAACTTGAATCTCAATCTGAGAGTCATCACAAGTCAGGGGAGTTTGGGATCCTAGTCCCATTTTGTATTTTAACAATACAATAGGAATTACAGAAGTATGGAGCATGTGACCAAACATTAAATTTCAGTTTTGGCCCTCTAAGGCAAAAAGTCTAGGCATCCCTGTGCTAAAGCAAATGTCTAAGAAACCCCAAAATCACTAGGATTGGGGACTTCCATTGATGCAAGCACCTGAGTAGCCATGTTTTGTTGGAGCTCTGGCACACTATCCTGCAGTAAGCTTCTTTATTATTATTGGTGATGTTCAATCTCACAACAAAGTGGAGTAACTACTCCGGGTGATGTCCCTGGGCTGATTCTGGAGCAAACCTGCGGGCAAAATGCCTCCTAAACAAGATCCGTGTCTGACCAAAGGCCTTGAGGCGATGACGGCGAATATTAATGCTAGGATGGATGAAAAATTGGAAAAGACACTGCACGATATCACCACAAAGAAGTCACTGAACGTGTCAGTGAGGCGGAACAGAGAATTTTAGTGGTAGAAAATGTGTGTGAAAAAATCAGTAGGATACGTCATCTGGGAACCATGACACAGTAAATCTTGTGAATATACAACTAGCAAGGGCATTTTGACTGGACAGAATGGAGGAAACGGGACATTTGAGTGGCTGCTTTATTTTTTTCCACTGCTAATGAATATCTCAAAGTGAATTACTGTCAGATGTGGCAATTACCAGCAGGTTCTGGTTCTAGTTTGTACGTCACTGTAAAGGAAAGATGTAATAATGTTACCACCTGGCTGCCTGAAGGTCCACTCCTCCTCTGCATCCAAATGAACTCCTCCTGCCCGGTCAGGGTCTGATGGGAAAAAAGCATGACCGACTGCACCGCCTGCCCCATCAAAGGGATAGCCATCACCGTGGTAACCATGGAGGAAGTCTACCTGTAGGTCAGCTGCCTCTGGACTGCCTACCTAAAGACAGAGGGCAATAGAGAGGGGAGGCCGGATGATGATTTTCACAGCACATGGGTTACTGTCCTGACATATCTACCATCTTTCCCCTATATATCATTATTCAGACAAATGTACCAACCTCGTGGAACTCCAGTGGTGTTGGTTCTGCCCACACTCTTAAAGCATAAAAGACCAATGAGCGGATCATTTCCCGGGACAGATGGGAAGAGGACGGGTATGTATGCAACCTATGAATGTGACAATGTGTGAGAGACAAAGTGAAAGACAGTTAAAGACTTTGGTCCAGTTTACTAGATTCTAATCTGGCCTAGATTCCCAAAAATTTAATCTTCCATCTATACCTCCAGTTGATGTTCCTGCGTGTCCACATGGAGATAGCTCTCCTCCTCCTTCTCTTCATGTTCCTCGCCTCTGGGTTCGCTGGTGATTGGGATGGTTCACCCTGGTCAGGCAGGGAGCATCGTGGACTTTTCATCAATGCCATTGTCTCCTCATCTGAACACAGCAAAGCACAGAAGAACCAGATGAGACTCAAGGAGTCGCGTAAAGAAGACCAGATTAAATTGTTCCAGTTGTTTGGTCTTAACAGTTAAGCAGCTTTTCACAGCCCCCCCACCCCCCACCCGTCTGTAATCCTCACCTACAACTCCAGAGTCTTTGAGGCCTGCAAACCTCTGCATGGACTTGACAGCATTAGTGACAGCTGTCCAGGCCTGTAGCTGACCAGTGGAGGGGTCTGGGGGTGGGAGGTAGCCATACTTCATCAACCAATCCTATGAGCAGAGAAAAGAATCATCTTGAATGGGGTTCAGAAATTTCAGCCCAGTATCTAAAATAAGTAGAAAGAACTGTATTGTAAGGTACTGAAAGTATCTGAGAACTGTTCACTGAAAACCTGCTTTTTATGGTTACATTTAGGCAACTTAAAGCACTTGACTATGGTTCTAGAATAATCATAGTCCTAGTCAAAGAATCAATGCTGGGTTTCTCCCTGTAACATCTGTGCAAGAATGTCACTTTTGTAATCAAAGCACAGATTATGTTTAAATCAGAACTTATCTGGTGAAACACTAGGGTAGTATATCAGTTTGTGGGGAAAAAAGGGGCTGCACGGACCTCAAGTAATTCTCTTCAAGATAAAGCAAACAAGTTTGGTTTGATCCAAAGTTTCCTTCAGACTTTAAAACATGAATCTAACCAACAAAACAAACCAATAGGTGGTAGCATCAGATTCTTGGTGTATATTAGGTTTTGCACTTTATCAGCTTGTCATCTCACCATGCATGCTTTCGGCATTGTTATCTTCATGTAGACCCATTGTGTTTGACAAATGATGGACATGTTTAGCATGTTTATTAGGCACAGATAGTTAAAACTAATGCAGTCCTGCAATAAACGCTACCATGGTATGATTATTTAGCTTATACTAAAAAAAAAAAAATTAAATTAAATTAAAACAAATGAGGTGTACCAATATCAGAGACCCAAACTCAACATCCAGACTCAACGTCCTATAAAATAGTCACCTGTGTAACATCGTGTGTTGCTCAAGTTAGGGCTAATGTATGTTCGGTATGTTTGGTATGTTTACTTCAAATGATTTGATATAAATAAGCTCATAGATGTTTCACTGTAACTGATGTATTTCAACATTTCAAATCAAATCAAATCAAATTTTATTTGTATAGCCCAAATTCACAAAACACATTTTGCCTCTGAGGGCTTCACAGTCTGTACAGGAGTGACACCCTCTGTCCTTAGACCCTCGGTTCGAGTGAGGAAAAACTTGCCCACAAAAAACCCTTTTAACAGGGAAAAAAGTGGAAGAAACCTCAGGAAGAGCCACAGAGGAGGGATCCCTCTCCCAGGACGGACAGACGTGCAATAGATGTCACGTGTACAGAACAAATCAACACAAACAACACAAACTTTTGCATCCTTGCCACTTATAAATGTTCAAATAGTTTATTTACCACCAGCTGGGTGCTCTCATCTTCAGTGGGTGTCACGGGTGCAGAGGAGGGCGTAGGGGTTACAGCAGCTGTGAAGGCTGTTTGCATCCATCCATTACTCAGGCACAGAACGAGAATCCACATTTTCATCTTGGCTGCATGTTTTTGCATGAAACATTCACTGAAGAGAAATTTTCAATGGTGCTCGTGAATCCATTGGTCTGGGAGATGATTTTCTGAAAATAAAAAGTATTGGGACAAATTGTAAATGCAGCTGTAAATAAGACAGAATACAGCAAAACAAAAAACATTGATTGAACATGTAAATGTTCACTGAGGCCAAAGGTTTTAGTACAGGAACACGCAGAACACACTTTCTCAGCAGTCATAGCACTTGATTTAAAATGTACAGTACTTTGTATTCAGCACTAATTAGAAAATATTAGCATGACAACACTAAGATGGTGAATAAAGCTAAAGAATGCCACATCAACATTATTAATTGCTAATGTGCTAGAGTGCTGACAGGTTATACTTGTGGCTTTATATGATATGACTATCTAACGTCAATCTTTCCATAACCTTAAACAGGTCAGCTGTACAGATGGCTTAACCAAGAAGAAGTCAACTTGCTGTGGATAGGGACCAATGGAGGGAGTTCATTGCAATAAATGATTCCAATATTCACTCTCTCTTTTAGCTCTGTTTTTGGTCTCCACACCTCCTGAGGGAAATATCTGTCTCTTTCTGTCTCACTAGCTCTACTCTAGCTGTTGTTTGGTGCTGAGCAGGTAATGTACTGTGGACTTTTAGATCTTTTTTCTCTATTAATAACTGAAAAAGAGACTATAAGTGTGAACCAAAGCAGTAAAGTGGCAGCTAGACAGCTAAACAATTGTATCAACTGTCATTTTACATGTCGTAATTATAAAAATATTGATTATAGCCACTTTAATTAAAAGAAAACTCAACTAAATCATAACCATAGAGGTGGCAGGTCTCACGACACCATTTAAATCTCTATTTAAAATAATTTTTTTATTACATTACAATAACATTTTGTTTTATTTTTACCCAAATCCTGTCAGGATTTGGGTAAATGACCCTCCACCACACTGTGAAAATACAGAAGAAGCTCTCTTCAGTACAGTCTCATCTCCAGTTTATTTACATTAGAGGAGAAAGACTGCACTAACAAATGTAATAAATGCCTTTAACATGCTTTGACTCAAATGTGCTCAAATTATTACCGGTCAGATGACCGAATTCTCTCACTGCAGAATCAGGAACACACAGTGACATTCAATGTCACAACAGCATGAATGAGTCAAAGCTGGCAGTGAATGAAGCTGACGGGAAGCATCCATACCGTATTCCCACTGGGACACAATATACCACATGCAATCAGAAGATGGAGGGAATTACCATAAAATACAGAGGGGAGGGCGCCGCTGACTGCTGTACAGGACACCGGTGGATGCAAGGGTGTGTGTCTGTGTCAAGACAGAGATGCTTCATTTAATTAAGTTAGAGGGTATACCATTTCAGTTAAAGCATGGTGGGGGCAGAGGAGAAAGGATGAAAGGGAGGGATGAATGGATGAGGAGGAGGAGGAGGACAGTGTTAAAGTAATAAGATTAAAGCAGCAAAGGGAGTAGAGGGCAGAAGCCAAAAGGGGTAGACTGTAAAAAAACAGCAAACATTCTCCCTTAAATCAAACCCAATATTAATAATAAGCTCATAGCGTCCACTATCTTCATAAGAATGGGTTGTCTGGTTATTGCTAATCAGGATTTATTATATTGACTTCAATGGGGATAAAATAAAAAGTAAAGTATAAAAAAATAAATGACTAGTTACACAACTCATCGATTTCCCTTGAAAGCTGACATTTTCTTTTTCAGAGAAATAAATGCTGAAGTGAGACAGATGAAAGCTGCAAAGATCAGAGATTTCACAGATTTTTTGTTGACTTTGGGCGACTGACTATCACTGGAATATATTTGAATGTGGAGCAACATAATCATTCTTCTAGACTTGATATGTTTCTGGCCTCTTTACAAACGTGAGTCCAGTATAGCTGTTTTTGGTCTCAACCAACTCCTGAGAAAAATATCTAGCTGCTCAAGTTAACCGTTGCTTTTTCTTCACCACTGAGCGTTCAGTGATGGGCACGTAGCATATAACCGTTTTTTGTTTTTTTCAGCTTGAGGGTGGTGAGGCTGTATCAAAATAGTAATGCTGTGGGCCATAACACCAAAACAAGTTGCTGAAAGAGGCTAAAAATGCTCGAGGAACTGCAGAGTTTGGGATGTATCTCCTGTGGGAATAGTTATGATTTCACAAATTTAGAATTTGTTTGCATTTTGTGGTGCATGTAAACCAGAGTGCAACCTTTTATAACAGTATGAAGACATTCAGTCAGTGTCCTGACACTGAGGTCCTGACCTTAATCAGCTGATTCCTGAATTTTCTTTACTCACATTTTAGACTTAACTCAACACCAGAATTAAAAGCTTGGCTGTCAGTTCAGCTAAATCTAGATCTACAGATGATATAATAGAACCATGAACTGAATTATTCTGAACTTATTTTGGTGAGAATCTTCTGTGGTGGGTTTACTCATGATCTCAGTCTTTCTAAAATCCTTGTTACTGCCCTGCAAAGATTCCAGAACTTTTACTTTCCTTTTCTGCATGAGATTAAATAGTTGCACTGAAGCCTGTCACTGTCACTGCCTGCAGATTGTATCGGCACTGACACATGCAATATTGTTACCATCTGGCCCTGGCCTCCAACACCTTTCACTACAGCATGCACCAGATAAACTTACATAAAATGTCAAACACTCCAACAACTCCAAATCAAGTCCAGCAGATAAACACCACGCAGCATGAAACACAAGTTCAGTCTTAGTGCTTACCTTCCTCCTCCTCCTCGTCTGTCTCCGTCCTCACTCTCTCTTTATCTGACACTACATGAACAGATGGGTCCTTTCTCTTTCTCTTCCCTCAAAGCACCGCTCCTAACTCCCACCCATCAACCTACACCCCACCCACTGCCACACTGCCATGACAAATGTGGGCTTGCATGTTTGCAGAAATAGCCTCTTTCTTTCACTTAAGAAGAATTTGACTCCGGCCTCAGTCATCTTGCTCTCTTTTCATCTGTCAGCTCCACATCCCGACCAATATTTTTACAAATGCTTTTATTTCATGTGATTCCCTCTGTTCTAAAATGAAAACAATTAAACCCAGCAGGGCACTCTCTCAATCTGGAATGCTGCGTTTTGACCCGGGGAGGATTAGTGAGTGATACACAGCAAAGACGGGTTTAGATTTTGTGTGTGTGTGCGTGTGTGTGCGTGCATGTTTGCATGTGTGCAACATCTGCATGTTCATGTGTATCTTCTCTCATGATGGCTTTAACATTTTACACACAATCCTCTTAATGCAAGGATTAAAACTAGAACTAAAACAGACAAAGACAGATCTATCTATCTATCTATCTATCTATCTATCTATCTATCTATCTATCTATCTATCTATCTATCTATGGAACATGAAGTGGAATCACCTGATAGAAAAGGCTGACATGAGCATAAGAGAAGTGTTTGTTGCACTAGTTCATATATTTATTGGCTGATTCACATCAATACTAATATTCTTTCTTTTTTCCTCGAGCTGAGTCTTGCTCCTGTTAGCGGCTGAAGCGTTCCCACTGGGATCATTAAGTTCCATCTAATCTCCTCTTTGTCTGCTGCGGAACAATGGCCGATAGTAAAAACACATGTATGACTGATGTGATGTTTTTGCAGGGAAACCTGATTCCTCTGATCTGTTTCTGAGGCAGGACAGGCGGATCGAGTGACAGCCTTCTCTGAGCTGCTACGAGTGTAGATTTACTTCATTTGTCATGGACATTCTTTTTTGTCCATTCTGGAACTCTCTGCTTTCACATTTTAAGCCCAAACATTTGAGTGGAATCACTGCGAGCGGCGGGTTTGTTTCACAGCAGGCTGGTTTCCACTCAGCTGTGATACAATGCAGGAGCTTGTAGATGTGGAAGTGTGAGCCTGTTTACAGCTGGCATTAACATACGTCATGGGTGATCAGTTCACAAGTGGACAGCTCTAAGTACAGGTGTAAATGACGTCCTGTAAGAACACATGAAACACTATGTCTGATTTCCATTTGCTTCACTGTGATGTGAATGACATGTCTGGGCTCTCTTACCTGCCAAGATAAGCAACAGATGTTTCAACTGATTTCACCACTGATCCAGTAACCACATTATCCAGACTCCAGACTCCTTGTGCAGTTTTGAGAGTTATTAAGCGAGAAGAAACTAAATAAACTTTGCAAAACAGTTCAGACAACTTCTTGTCACTTTCTTGCTTCTTGCCTTCTTGTAAATTCTGCATTAAATTGAACACATTAAGTTTCTTCTCTTTCTTTCTTTCCTTGTAAAAAACATGGTTTGTCAAAGCATCACTGCACCGGGTCTTACTCTGTGTCTGAAGTGCATCTCACTTGCCAACAGTTAGCAAACCAACTGCTGTTCTGACACCATTTACACTACATTTATTAAAGAAGGCGAGTTTATTGAGCATATTAAACATTTCAAATTTTATGAATACAGTAACAGTGACCAATATAGACTACTTCTTTGCAAAGCCCTGAACTCACAATTCTCAAAATTTTGCTAGTTGTTGAGTTATGAGAAACTTTGTGAAACTCTGTCTATGACAAATTATTAATATTTGTCCCTTTTTGGAAATGTAAGAAACCCTATACAAGAATGTATTTCTTTGTTTCAGCTTGTTGGTCATTGCAAACTTAAATAATGTACGTGTTTACTTGCATATAGAGCGAGTTTCATGGTTAAATTATAAATGGAAGTGTTGCTTAGATACCAAAATGTACACATTATTGTACATCACCCAAACTCACAAAATGGAGGATCATTTTTGACTGTGGTGACAAAATAACCTCAACCCAAAAGCTTTGAACCACAGCTCACAGTCATCGTCAGAAAATGAAGCTGGCTCACTGACAAGCAGCTTAAAATGTTTTACATGACACATTAAAGGCAAAAGAAACATAAAGGACTATCGTATAAAAAGACACAGATAAGAAGGACAGTGAAATAAAATAGAAGATGAAGATGTGTGCTGCATAAAAACTGAATGCTGCTTCTCTCTCTTTAGTTTGGACTCTGGGGACAGTAAGCCGACCATCTGAGATCTGAACGCATCTGATATGTAATTTGGCTCTAAATCATGCAGTGCTTTATAAACCAACAGCGTTTCATATTCATTAAGAAAAACTATATTACCCCTCTCATACATTTCTTTCTTAATGGCTAGTTAGCCTGATAGCTTTGGTGCTGCCTTGTACAACATGCGGTACAACATGCAGTATGGTGGACTGTATGATCTACAGTACCTGTGCAGCACCAAACAGCACACAGTAAAGTTAGTAACAGACTTTTCCAGAGTTCCTGGGGGTAAATGGAGATTAAACGTTTCCCCTGTCACCGTGACAACAGGCTACTTCCTCATGAATGCAGCTGCTGGGAGAGGGTCAAAGGTCACTTGGGGTAATGGGTGATGGATGCTGGGTGGGTGGCTTGGGTGGGGATCTTGTTAAATACATGAATGGAGCTGTGTGTCTGGGACTGTGTGGGGCTCATCTTGTTGTTGTCCATAGCAACAAAAATGCTCCTTTTTGGACTGCATGGTGTCTCTGTTAACTCCTCTGAATGACCCTCTCTTAACGCCACGCATTTTGTTCCAATATCCAATATTTTCAACAATGCCTTTTTGCTAAAATTCACAAAAACAGATAAGCAGTCATTCCACTAGAGTTCTATTTTGGGTGAACTGTGGATATCTGATGATAGAGGATCTGTGGATACATTATCCCGGGGCCAACAGGCTAGTACACTGAATAAAAATGTTATTGACAATGACTTGCCCTGACGCTGGTCTGACGAGGCTGACCTGTGGTGACCGGTGATCAGATGGTGGTTAACCGCCAGAGGAGCTTTCGGGTGGAGGGAGAGAGGTCGAGGCTCCGGCTCCACAAAGCGGAGCAGTGTTAAACTGTGATTACTAATGTGGATGTCAGAGCTGAGAGACAGTGATGGGGTGCATCGCAGAGGACTTGTTTATAGAATTACTCAGTCGTCAGTTGAGAGCGACTTCAAATACAATTTAGTGATAAGGCTTGATGATTAAAACTGTATTTATATTTAGTATAACTGTATATATAGTGATCTAAGCAACTCACAATAAAGGGCTTACTACTTACTTACAAGTTACTTTGATGTTTTTGTCCTGGTTTTTTATGTAAAGCAACAGTTAAAGGGGCAGTTCATCTCCGGTCTTTGAGCTGCAGTGTCCATTTTGAACTGTTAGATATCAATATTCTGCACAATCTTACATATTGTACCTTTACGCATCTCACAACAAAATGCCTTATTTATGAAAAGTGACTTTAAGGTTTTTGTCCTAGGTTAAAACAACAAAGTCACAACAAAATTACAAGTTCACCCAAATTACAAAAAAAACAAACACATTTTCTGACTTCACTTTAGTCATATCATTGAGTGTATAGTGTATAATTGTGGAGGGAGAACAGACCGCATTGTTGCTTTTGTCCTACTACCTCTGAGACACCATTACCTTACTTAAATACTTTTAAAAAGTATTGTCAGAAGTATAATGATTATGTAGAATGGCCCATTATTAGTATGTTATATATTTACCTGTGAAACTGGGTTATTGCTACTGATGCATTAATGTGTAAGCAGCTTTATAATGTTGAACTGTAGTCAGTTTTAACTACTTTATATACTGATAGTTATAGTGACAGTTTAATCTATAGAAACACTGTTGCTAACTATTGCTGTCAGAGAAATATTTCCTCTGAAAATCTTGTGTAGAAGTGTAGAAGCAGAAAGTATGTGAAAATTGGAATACTCAGTCCACCTCCAAAGAGTATGACATTTTAGACAAAGAGTTTAGGTCAATTTAATAATACTACTGCTTTTATTTTGAAGGTTAAACTACCGAAATGTTGTACAGTACTTCAAATAGTTACACCGACAGAAACAACCTTATCTCAAAATTGTGTTTGTTTTGTGAGCCATTTTTGGGACGGGTTGTATGAAAAAGGTAGTTTATAAGCTGATTGCATCCGTGTCAGATATTTTCCGTGCGGTTCGCTGTCAGTTGATGACAGACAGCGATAACACTAAACTGGAAAAGCACAGAATGAAATGATCAAAAGCTGGAGATGCCGGGGATTGAACCCGGGGCCTCATACATGCAAAGCATGCGCTCTTCCACTGAGCTACATCCCCTGATGCTGCAATCGGACGACATCAGCATATTTATACATGAGGCACTTTCTACACGCGGTGATCTCTAATTATCTCTCCACAGCTTAGGAAATCATATCGAGCGTTTTTATTATTATTATTTATCATAGCGTTTTACACCGAAAACGGTCTATTGTCCAAAATGTTACGAGATTTCTAAAATGACTCTAAAATAAGGAAACTTCATAAAATAATATGATAACACAGAGGCTTTTTTTATGATGTCACTAATACCACGTTCATTTACAAAACAATACCAATTTTCCTCTAAACAACAGAGGTAAATGTCACTGAAAAGGAGTCAGAGGAGAAGCGTTCTCTGTTCCCGCCAGCAGGTGTCGCTGCTGCCCACGCATGTCTGCATCGCACATGCTAATTGTCCCGCAGTAAAGAGCTTCAGAAGTGACCTGTGAAGTGACAGTGAACACCTTCGGTCCCCACCTCCTCGAATACAGACATGCTTTTGTATTGTTTGTTTTTGACGTCAGGCAGGCGAAATACTGTCAGCCTATAGCGGAACATCACGCGCACTTTATCTGAATCTCTCACATACCTCCACCTACCACATACCTGCTGCTGCTGCTGCCCGCGCGGAGATAGACAAAAAAAACCAAAAAAAAACCGACCGCGCGTGAGAAATGAAATGAGGGTATACTCCTTCAGGTTTGGATGTGTACTGGCTGCCGCGTGCTTCGTGTCGCTCACTTGGATTAAATCGATCCCCAGTGATGGAGGTAAGCTGTCAGTGTGTGCAGAAAGTTTTGTTTTTAGTCTGGAACTAAACTTTAATTCAGCTTTTTAAATATACTGTCTGACAGATGTTGAACTGTACTATGAGCGTTCACTGTAATTTACCTGTGAAACCCGCAGGCACTGCACGCTACAGTGGACACGCACAGGTCCTTTGTATTAGAGTCTATTTACTTCATATCACGTTTTTTTTAGCAGTGTGACAGTTTAGTTGAACTACAGCTGCTGTAAAAGGTTCATTATTAATGCTGTATCAAACACACAGGTAGCTGCTGTCTCACCTGTACAACAGGGGCTGCATTAATTAACGGTTATTTTATTTGGATTTATTGTGTGCTGTATTAAACAGTCAAATCTGTCCACTTCCTCAAAGTCCTTTAAAGTTTCCTCAAATAGATTCAGATTAATGATATGATATAAAACTGAGAATCCATGGCCCAGTCCATTATTCAATCGATTACTCTTGTGTTGTAGTTAACAGGTAGTTTCAGTTCACCAGGCAGAACCTGACAGACCTGTCCACAATTCCTGTTAGCCTGACTCTGTGACTTCCTTCCAGTCTGTGTCGGAAAGTATATGGTCAGCGAGTTCAGTTTCTCATTGTTATTCACAGTAGTGAACCCCTCCTCATGTTTACTTCACAAACACTCTCTGGATGCCCAATTATGTCTCTGACCTGCTGTCATTTTCAAACGAACTTTTCAGTCTTTTTTGCCACTGTTTCAGTCTCACTTTCAGCATTTGATGATCACACATTTTGTTTATTGACTTTTCACACAGTATGCCAACTTGTCTGGAAACAGGGTTGTGCATGTGTACACCTAGGAAATAATTCTGCAGTGCGTGTTCTTTTATTTGCACCTCAGTGATAGTGATGATGATTTGGTTTCAAGTGTGACATTTGAGAAAGAGTCAACTTTAACTATGTTTGAGTGAAGTAAACAGACCGCCTCCTCTCGTCCAGTCAGGATCCCGCCCTCTGTCTTCTCAGAACACAGTTCACCCATCGAGTGTTGATCCAGGATGTTGATGGAGCAGGTCTCTGTAAACATGTGGACACAACAGCCTCGGATTTCTCATTGTTTGACAAGACAGAGTCTTCTTTTTTTTACCTGACTGGATATTAGACCAATCTATCCGACTATCCACTATTTGCCTCATGCAGTGACACAGAGTTGACGAGGTTGCTGATTTATAGATTTTGTTGATGGCTGTGTGAAGTTGTCTGCAGTTGTGAGGGCAGTTACTGGAAACAGTTCAAAGTTGTGGTGTCGTGTGATAGAGCTACAGTTGCAGCTGAAGTGGTCATGCTGTTTAATCAGCAGCTTGATGTGAGACACAGGTGGATGGATTGTCTTTGCAAAGAGGTTCTCACACACATTTGAACACATTTGTGAACAAAGTTTTTTTTTTGTTGTCTGTTGTTTCCCGTTGGTGGAACGTCCTACCAGTTCCTACCAGATCAGGGATGTACTTCTCTACCTTCAAAAACGTCCTGAAGACCTCCAGCTCTTCAGAGAGGACCCCCTCTCCAACACCACCAACAACTGGACATGATACATCTATCTAGCTGTTGGGTGTAGAGCATCTATATTACAGTTTACTGTTTTTCTTTTTAAACAATTGCTAAGTGACAAAACTATAGACTATTTAAAACATGGACGTAGTCCCTCGTGACATCACCCACAGGCTTCTGAAGAGCCATTGTGAAGCTCAGTGACATTTTGGCAGTCCTGCCTACGGGATTAACTCCCGGTTAATCCAAAAATGGTCAAAGAGGTAAGCCTGGTTTCTCAAACAAGCCATCTGTAACAGCACTCACCTGTCAATCAAAGAGGCCACGCTCTTCTTCTGCATAACTTTAAGTCTTAATATGATCTGAACAGGTGAGTTGTATAAAAATTCACCCTCAGTACAGTTGTCATGAACGGGGAAATTAACTATAGAGACCAAAACTGTTGTTTGTACCAGGCTGTAAACATGTTTATTTCTGCTGTGAAGTTGGACATTTTAACATGGGGACTTATAGAGACTGACTTGTTTTGGAGCCAGCCTCGAGTGGACGTTTGAGGAACTGCAGTTTTTTAGTTCACAACCACTTTCTTAAAACTGTTAAAACAACCAAACCAGAACACATACACTTATTTGTGCCAGAGCACTGACACCATTTGTCTGCTAACAGAAACACACTCAAATCAACAAAGGATGGCATTGAACCAGATTCTACTGCAACAAAAAGAAAGCCGCTTCTTCATTGCATGGATTCTGCTGCCTTGAGAGTAATTCCAGTAATGCAATACCTAACTATACTTGTTCAGCATACATACAGAACATATATAGGACAGCTAGTGATAGACAACAGAAACCATTCTCATCCACATTATCACACCTCGTGTCCTCTTTGGGAAACTCCTGGGAAAGAATCTTTGTGCATGCCTGATCCATCCATGGTAATTACCTGTGCAGACATCCAGCATTCATTGTGTGCAAGAGGGACACCTGATCATGTGAACCTCCTCTAGGTATCCTTCACCTCCATGAGGGAAAGAATACCTCTGGGAGGTCTGGAGAGAGTAAGGTGGAGAGAAAAGTGACACCATCACGATCCCGGGATACAAAAAGTTTCAGATTCCACCTCAGTTGCGTCCTTTCTTCAACAGAGCTCATCAACGCATGAAAATGGGCGCTCAATGTCCCAATTAGGAGGGCTTTTTTGTCTTGATGATCACTGAATGTATTTGATGTAAAATCAGTGAAAAGTGCGATGCCTGCTGTGATGCTGAATGTGTGAAGAGTTTGAAGCATGATGTTCAGAGAAACATGATGAAGCAGTTGGTTAGGTTTTAAAAACAAAACTGTGAATTCATCACACAGTTAGTTTCTCAGAGGATCACAGCATCGTACCCGCTCACGACTGAGCATTAATAATTTCTTCCAGATAAAACAAAATCATGCAGTATATAAATATGGATTGTATTTATTGAATACAACATGCTGTGTGAATCTTAATTTAGATAGTGTAGTTTTGAAATGCAGTTGCTTCCACAAAAAAGCCTGTGTCAAACTGCACAGAGCAGCTTGAGGTGGCCGGAAGTCACACACAGAAATGGTAAAGAGAATCTGGTCGATTTTCAAACCACCCAGTGCAAACTGACAGTCGTGAAAACAGCCAAAAGGGAAACAAAGTAAGTACGTAGCATATTTACATGTTTAGCAGCACGTAAACCAGGAAAATGCGGGCAAAAAATCTGCTTCTGAAACACTCCTGGTGGGGTTTAGGTCCTGGTGTAGGACAAAACTAAACAGTGTCATTGCCGCGACATGACAGACGTACTCCGTGGGGTTTTGGGGTTAGATCTCTGCAAGGCTTTTCCTCCTTATGTTTTTTTAATGAGGTCAGGAAACCAAAGCTTTTTACTTAAGTGTCTCACAAGTTTCATTTACTTGCCACTTGAGTCTCTATCAAAGTATGGAAATGTTACGTTATTGTTTTTTTCTCTCTGCCTCTGTTCTATTCTTATTTAAATGCCATTGTACTCCTCTGTCAGCCTGAGCTTTTAGGAGTAGAGGGAAAGAGATCATATGACTGCACAAAGAAAAGAAAGAAATAGACCCTGTAAACGTGACTGAGAACTCATGGACGCTCTTTATGGTTTATGGCAAGGACAGGTAAATTCTGCTAACCATGTGAGGCTAATATCAGGAGCAGGTAGGTCATATTTTTTCCATGGAGGAAAAGATGCAAACCAAAATGTGAAAATGTCCAATTACTTTTGAGTATTTTAGTACTCGTATTAGTTCAGTTCAGTAACTGCCCTCACAACCACAGACGAAAGAAAGAGCCAGTCTCTATAAGCCCCCATGTATACTGATGTAGAATTAAATCCCCCTGACCCCGTCGGCTCCTCATCAGTCTCTTCCAGATTGCAGCTGAGTTTCCATCAGCTCTCGAGCTCGAGCTCCCCTGGTTTCTCCTCTCTCACCATGCTCATGTGTCCCACGAGCACTCTCGCCCTAGTCTTTCTCAGGAGGGGTATGATGCAACAACTCAGAAAGAACACTATGAATACTACAACTAACACAGTTATTAAAGTCAGTGTAAAGGCAATTCTAAGATTTCTTTCAAAATACATTAAATATGTTGGAAAATAGTTGCTGAAAACATGTGAAAAGACTTTGAACCATCCATCAGCACAGGGCCCACTTCCGGCTTCCTCTCGGGCTCTACGCTGCGACCGAGTGTATGGTTTCCTGGTAACATCCATAACACAAGGATCACTACTTTCAGTTTGCATTGCGTGAGCTTTTTTGAACTTCCCTGTCCCTAGCAGGGGGTGAGGTACGTTGCTGGGGGCGTGTCTGTACAGTATGAGCTGAATGTAACCACTGTGAAACAACCAGGAAATTACTTTTTATTTTTCTGATGAACCGGCTTTAACAAGGCTGGCGCTCGCTCACTGTTATTGACTGTATGTCTCTCTGTCTGGACTGTCTTTGTTGTGGTTGTTGGTTGTACACATTTAACCAAAGGTGAGGGGGCGGTCTGGGGGTTTGGCATTGTCCCAGTCACTGACGTTCTGGACAGCACCATCAGTATGGGGTTGTTTTCAACTTCCTTCTCTCTTGCCCCCATTTTGTCAGTTGGCTTAAGTATATGGCAGGGTTCTCTGTGTCCTGTATGGGATCACATTTTAGTGTTTTTGGGTCAGCCTTCACCAGATATTCTTTTCTCAGACCAGCCCACAAGCAGCCTTGGTATGAATTGAGTTCCATCAGCCAATGGGTTGATCATCCAGCTTGCCCCTTTGCTGCGCATGATATTTTCCATAGTGGTGATCCCCATTGCTTGGTGCTTTTCTCCCATTTGTCACACAATTTCTGTATGAGTATCTTCTGGATTTCTGACTTTTACAATTGTTCCTGGTGTCACTACTTTGTCTCCCTTCATTTTGATCCACTGTCTTAAATTGGTCAATGGGGTCAGCACACTTGTTATGTACTTACTGGGTTTCATATATTTCTGAGATTAACTCTCTGGGATGCTGCACATTAACGTCTACTATTGCAGCTTTAAATGACTATCAACAAAGTATCAGGATCATACAAGTTCGCTTCATATCCAAGTTAGAAAAGATCCTGATACCTTACAGAGACACAGACACACTGCAAGTACAAAGGGAGGGAGTTAGGCCCACTCCTGTGCTCTCATTCTGCATTTCCACTCCTCTCAGGCCAGCAGTCTAATCCAACTCAGTTATTACAACTTCTCCTCTCCTCTTACACAGCAGCGTCAGACTAGGGTTATTACACAATTAATTACTCAACTTCCACAATTTACAATGATGTTTCAAACAACAATACACAGAGGAACACCAAACACAGCTCAGTGTGATGTTAGATAATGATGCCAATCATCATTGCCACAAAGACAAGCCAGGAGGTGGAAGAGGCAGGACTGCTAACATGGCAGCAGCTCTTCAGATGTCTGTGGGTGACATCACAGACACACTGTCCATTCTTATACTGTCAGTGGTCTTAACTGATTGTTGAATCTTGCACTGGTATTCTCTTCACAGAATTCCGGTTCACATTGTACCTGACTGATATGGTGTTGTGTTTGGGTTATGGTGTAGACAGACAGACAGAAGCTACAGATAACAAACACAGGGTCATTTGCCTATTGTCATGCCGTGGCAATGCACGGCTTCAGAGATCTGTACACAATTCCTGGAAGCTGAAAACATTCCAGTTCTTGCATCACCTGCATATTCAGCAGACGTGTCATCCATTGAGCTTGTGTGTAATGCTCTGGATGGGCGTGTACGACAACTTCACACAGCCATTGAGTTGGCCAACATCCTACAGCCCATAAATCAACAACCTAACTTTGAATTGAATCATTGAGCAGCGGCTGAACTGTCAGTTTAAGAGGCTGAAGTGCGAGTTGATGTGGAGGCACTGCATTGAAAGGCAACGATGCTGAATCCAACAATTTAAGTGACGATTTGCTGCTTTTCGCCAAGATAAACCTCGAGGCACAGAATATATATATCACACAATTGTACTTACATGTTTCTGAACACACACACACACACACACACACACACACACACATGCATTCCTGCGTTCCAACTTCTCTGTTTGCTTCAATGTTTCCAGGTCCAGGGGTACAGCCGAACCTGCAGACCCTGTACGAGCGCCTGCTGGTGGCTGAGGAGTTGGGAGGGCAGGTCAGCAGGGATCTCAGCAACATCCTGGAACAGCTGAAAAATATTTCTAAACCTGCCAACATCACCAGTAACATCACCAGCACCGCCAACACGACCACCACCCTCTTCGGTAACGTTTCAAAGTAAAAGGCATGTGCTGGGCAGTGGTGTGCACGAGGCACCTCAGTTCAACCGTCTAGACCAGGGATCTACAACTGAATTTATCCAAGGAAGCAGCCACTGTGCTGTTTATAAACTCAAATGACAACGACTAAACACTGAAAAGTAGTGAACCCAGGACAGAGCCCTGAAGCACTCCATATTGAATTCCTGTTCTGTTCTGTCTCCTTTTCCTTGAGAAAAAAATGTTGCATTTTGATCAGAAGGAATGAATCCAGTTTTTATCTGTGCCTCGACCAAGGAATAAGGAATAAATGATAGAACTCTAAAAACTAGATTTTGACACAATATTAAGTAAAAATACAGGATCCACCTTATTAATGCAAACTATCTAAGGAATTTACAAATAAATCAATAAACCAAAAAACTTGTAATAAACTTTGTGATTTGGGTTTTAACCAGTGGGTAATCCAGCCGTGTTCACAGGTAACATTTGGTGCTCTTGTACTTTCAAGTATTTTTTTGGTACTGTAAGCTTTAACTACAGCCTAGGGGTTAAGAACCGACCACGAACCGCAACATCCCCATTTTACTCTTTTCTGTCATTTCCTGAAGTATCCCCACTAAGTTATTGTGACTTTATTGAGTTTTTGTTTTGACTTCTCACCTTCCTTCCACGTGGACAGCAACAATAAGGCAGCCCATAGGGGGTTCCGGCCAACAGGCATTCCTCCAGCCCAACATTTACATCTACATGCCCCACCTAAGACAACACCCAGACAGTCTCAAGCCTAATGTAGTCCTAGGACAGGGACGCCGTGGAGGTATGAAGCATTCAAACACACCCATAAAAATAAACACAGTTACTGTTATCATATTATATAAACTCTTCCTTCCTTTGTTTGAAGGGTTCCAGATTTCTTTTCAAAACCAAGTTAATTAACAATGTTAAAAAATTGTAGCTGCTCCAAAATATATGGCCAAGAAATCATACAGAGCGCTGTTCAATGCTGCTCTGATTTTTTATCCTTACCTATTTATCTGTGTCTGTGTGTGTGTGTGTGTCTTTGTCTTTCTACAGTGTCCATAGTGATGGGAATTCCTACAGTGAAGCGTGAGAAGCAGAGCTACCTGGTTAGCACGCTCGGGTCTCTGCTCTACAGCCTGACTTCCTCCCAACGACAAGATCTGCTTATAATTGTCTTCGTTGCTGAGGTTAACCACTCACACACACACACTCACACACACACACACACTTTAGCCTCTAAGTTGTCATTCACGTCTGGCAGAGTCGGTTGTTGTACTGAGAAAAGAAATCCCTTAATGCTGTGGGTTAGCTCTTTACTTTTGACAGAGACAGGCTGTGTGTTTCCCCCTTCGTTTAGTATTCATGCTAAGCTAAGCTGGCATTAGCTTTATATTTAGCATTCAGACATGAGGGGTGAGCCTCCCAACTAACTCTGCCAAAGGGCGAATATGCACATCTCCCAAAATGTCAATCTATTATAGATGTAATTCAAAATGAAAAGCTGCTGGACTTTGTGCTGAAATATTAAAGAGAACACTACAGAACAGCTGTCATAATCTTTGTCTGAGGTCACAACTTCTATTATCTGTAAATTGACTCAATTGTAAATTGATTCAAGGTTTAGATCAGCTCCAACAAAAGAGTACTGTGTGAGTGTGTGTGTATGTGTGTGTGTGTTTCTGACTTCGGCTTTAGGCTTCTGTCTAATTGTTTTGCCCATTTTCAGGGACAAAGCTGATTTTAGAGTCAGGGTTCAGTCAGTAGTGGTTAGGGTACGTCTATGCAATGTTGACAAACGGGACCTAAGTTTCTTACCTATTCTGGTATACACGCTGACCTTGTTGGGACCGGTAGTCCTTATGGGCACCCAAAACCAATATGTGGTTTAATGTGTCAAAATGTAATTTCTGCAGTCCTGATTAGGGTTAGAGTTAAGCATGATAAACAAAGGCCTTACGTCATTCCTAACCCAAGGGCAACCCATGTCCGAGGGCTTCAATGGAAAGTCCTAACAAGAATGGTTGTGCAAACGTTGTCGTTGTTGTTCGTGTTTTAAAGATAACATTTGTGAGGCTAAGGTCCTCAAACACAATGAGGCGAAAGGCTGTCATATGCGTTGAAACTGGTTTTACAAGGTCAGGCCTCGGTTGAGATAAACACAACAAGGCTATAAGACCTCCACACACTCACACTGTTCACTGGTGCTGTTTGGCATGAACCAACTGTACCAGAAAGCCCCCCTTTCACCAACTTCCTCTCTTTTCTCTTCCCGTCACAGACCGACTCAGACTATGTGGGCAGCGTAGCAGAGACCATCAGGAAGAAGTGAGTGGTTCGATGTTTCCTCCCATGATGCAGCTTGACTCTTCTGTCACTGTCGCTCTTTGGTTTCATGTCTTTTGTTAGCTGTGGTTTGTGACAGCAGTCACTTCTTGTGTCTTTGCTTTTAACAGAGGTAAGTATATACCAGTGTTATTATCAGGCTGTATCACAAAGTAGACTAATTCACCTAAAACTAAGGTCAAATGAATAAAAAGTTATTTTTATTTCTTTTGCATCTCTTCTTCTTTTAGATCAATATAATGTGTGAAATCATTAATTTCATCACACGTCTTTTCACGGCCTGTGGGAAACCTTTGTGACCCTCTTTACGCTGCGTTCATGTAACACTAAACTGACTGTTCAAAGCAGTTTAAACATGTTAGGGCTCACCTGGAGCAGTCAGCGCACCAAGAGGGAAGTGTTCTGTTCTGTGACATGTTGATGCATTTTAAACAACAAATTACAAACCTACTAATTAATGAGTCATTTTATTGGAGTAGACTGTATTTACAGTGTCATTAGCAGTCATAGAAATTGATATCCAAACCTGAACACTCTGTTGCAAGGAATCATCTTTCCCATACAGTTGAAATTGTTGTGTGTGTTTTGTTGCTGAAGTCTGTAGTCAACCAGCTGGTTCTTTGTAGTTATCCCAAAGAGGTGCAGTCTGGGCTGGTGGAGGTGGTGTCTCCTTCGCAGTATTACTACCCAGACTTCACCACCCTCAAGGAGACCTTCGGAGACTCCAAGGACCGAGTCAAGTACGTTTACCGTTTTCCTCCCGTCTATTTGAAAGGCTGTGTTACGGTATATTCCTCCCATTTGTTTAATCATTTTCTTTGCTGCTGCAGTGTGATCATTTGCATCTAATCTTATCTTCTTCACTAGAGAAGAACAAAGACATTTGTGTAATTAGTATATTTGATAGGTAAGGAAGTAAGTAGTAGCCTGTCCTATGTGTGTGTGTGTGTGTGTGTGTGTGTGTTCCTAGATGGCGAACAAAGCAGAATCTAGACTTCAGCTTCCTCATGCTCTATGCTCAGGACAAAGGAACTTACTATGTTCAGGTAAGGCTAAAAGGTCAGATTCCAACTATAAATATGTTTTCAATAATTTATGAGTATAAATAGATTTAGAAGAGCCAAACAGATTAAAAAGAAATCGATCAAAATCAAAGTGTAACATGGATGAAACTTGTGCCCCACACACAAACACTCACTCACTGACGTGTTTAAACCTGACCAGTTATCTCTAAATGTGTTTCCCAGGAGCCTCTGCTCTCTCTTCTCACTTGTGACAAACAGAGTGCTTGAGATGCTTAAGAAAGATAAGATAAGATACATTTCCAGCAGCAGCAGCAGTTTGTCTGAAACAAACAGAGGCAACAGCTGGCTAGATATCACGAGCACCGTGTTCAAACAGACACAAACAAAACCTCAAAGTTCAGCAGAAGAACACGTCACATCACCCACGCTGGTCCACTGAAAATCTTTGGCTGGCATGTGGAGAATGAAACCACAAAGAAAAGAACGATTGGCACCAAAGACAGAGATACGAGCAATAATGAAAGAGTGACACGTTCATCTCTGATCTTTGTGATTTGGCTGGGAACTCTTTCCAAGGTGCAAGCTTAAAATAGTTGTTAGGGATTGTTGTAATGGACTGACTGAAATGAGTTGTTGTGTTTTCCAGTTAGAGGATGACGTCGTTGCAAAGGCAGGTTACTACAATGACATGAAGACCTACACCACCCAGGAAGCTTCCAAGCAATGGCTCTACCTGGAGTTCTCCCAGCTTGGATTTATAGGTGTGTGTGTGTGTGTGTGTGTGTGTGTGTGTGTGTGTGTGTGTGTGTGTGTGTGTGTGTGTGTGTGTGTGTGTGTGTGTGTGTGTGTGTGTGTGTGTGTGTGTAAAGTGTTGGATTAACCCACATCTCGAGCCTGGTTTGATGTGCCTGCCTGTGTGTAACCATCCAGGCAAGATGTTCCGAACCTCCGACCTCCCGATGGTCGTGGAATTCTTCCTGATGTTCCACAGGGACAAACCCATCGACTGGCTGTTGGATCACATTCTGTGGGTGAAAGTTTGCAACCCAGAAAAAGACGCAGTAAGTCAGCTTTGAACTGACCGCGATGCAATAAAACTGGAATAAAACACTTTTATTACTCTGTAAGAAACAGTGTTAAAAGTTTTACTTAACTGTCAACATGACATTATCATTTCAGCTGTACTAAAAATGTAGGGCAACAGAAAAAGGGTGATTTCAACATCAACCTCATAAAATACCACTGACATTTCTTCCACTCACCCACCCACACATGACAGGTTGAAGCCTGGATGTTAGACTACAGGAAATCAGTAAAAACAGATGACATAGAAAATACTAGAAGAAAAGAAACAGAGAAAAACATCATTAGATAGAAGGCTTTATTTCACACATTGTAAGAACCGTGAAGCAGTTTAGTTATGGTTCTCTAATATCCACATTTATCTGGTAGGGAAGTTTGTGTGTGTACGGTATGCCGTGCAGTGACCCACACGCTGATGTGTTGTCTTATCTAGAAACACTGTAATGAGCAGAAGGCACTGCTCAAGCAGAGGTACAAGCCGTCCCTCTTCCAGCACGTCGGCCTGCACTCCTCTCTGCCGGGAAAACTGCAGCAGCTGAAGGTGAGTTAACCTCCACTCAGTGTGTTTGTGCCGGACATTAAAGTGTAATCGGATTACTCAGAAATGCCTGAGTCATTTACATTTGTGATCAGCTAGTTACATTTTTCAACAGGCATTGTATCATTACTGTATGGGTGGTATATGCAAATGAACATATTTTACTTTTATTGTTGTGGCTGTGAGCAGGCCCGCCTCACAGTACGTCACACACCAACAAATCAAACCATAACAGAAGTTATCTCTTGACACTGTCCGTACAGAGCAGGTCTAGACTGTACTCTTCATAAGTTTTATGTCAAGATTTTTTTTACAGCAAGAAATTATACCATGTAATTCCATTTATCATGTGAAATGTGTGGAACCACTCAGCAGACTGGAGTTGATTTTGATTTGTTACGTGTCAACACGGACAGAGTTATTTTACTAATTATGTTCACTAGTGGCCACAGACAGGTAGTGAGAAGTAAGCTCATGACAGATAAATTCTGTGACATGACTTTGTTTGACAAAATGTCTTAGTTTGAAGTCATCACTTCATCTCATGTGAAAGCAACCACATGTTATTAGACAGAATACAGTTTCTATTACGAGAACGTTGATTCTAAAAGTCAGAGATTTATTAGTTTAAACGGGTCACCAGGTAATAATCAGTTGTAGATAAGAACCTTGATGACAGGAGCTGTCCTGGCTCCTGTTTGATGGGGGATATGAGATGTCGGAAAGTTTACTGATAATGTGAACCGAATCAAACTGTAAAAATTAACTTTTTATTGGTGTGAACATTAAGGGCTGTAGGCAGGGGTTAACGGCTGTTTGATGTATTAACAGCTCAAAATGGGTCAAATGTGTTTAGATGTCTTAATTCTTCTCTCTCTGGGTCTCTCCTCCTGTCCAGGATAAGGACTTTGGGAAGCAGGCGCTGTACCAGGCCCACAGTAATCCAGCTGCAGAGGTGAGCAGCAGCCTGAAACATTACCAGCAGCACAGCCTGGACAGAGCTTACAAAGGAGTGGACTTCTTCTGGGCATTAACACCCATCAAGAATGACTACATCCTCTTCAAGTTCCCGCAGCCAATCCAAATATCCGGGTCAGTTTCAAATCTGTTTCATTTTCTTAAATCCACGAGGGCTCCATGAAGACCGTTAAACTCATTGGTAGATCTTACAAAAGAGACAATTCCACTTATGTGCCAACTTCTTCAGTACATTGTCTGGATAAAGGAAGGTGACACAGTCTGTACATCGTACAAACTGCCTCCATCTTCTGCTGACGGTGCTGCGACAAACACATCACATCAATGAGGAAATGTAAACATGGAGGTGACAGATACTCATTCACATCAGTGACCCATCGTCCAGTGTCACAGCTCTCTCTTGGTGTCAGTAGGATGTGCAGCATGTCTTCACTTCTTGGTATTGCGTTCATCCGAGTCAGTTCATTTAGCTCAATGTCTCCTTCGTGGGTGTGCCGGGGAGTTGAGGGAGAAGCTTGAGTGTGAGGTGAATTCGAGTCAAACATTGTGCTGAGTCATAACTCTCTCTAATCTGAACGCTCACGCATGAACACAGAGTGAAAATATTCAGTTTTTTCCCTGCTGACCGCTCGCTGACAACAAGGGCTGTGTCCTCGGGCCATTCATACATGTTTACTCACTCCTCCTTTGACAAACACACTTTTATTGTTAGTTTTATGTTTTATTGTTTTATTCAGTTACCCACCCTGCTAACATCTGTCTCTGGAGGATGGAAAAGCCATTGAAGAACACGCAAAAATCATACAATTCGTTTTGATTCAGTATTAAGTGTGTTGATCCATGCAGTACAGCCTGACACCACTGTACTGTATTGCAGGTACCTGTTCCGCAGTGGAAATATCGAGACCAGTGTAGACAGATTCTACAACACCACAGTGGAAGTGCTGCCCAGCAATGTGAGTAACCTGCCTCGCTATGTATGTATGTGTGTGCGTGTGTGTGTTCTTTGGTTTCATTACCGCCGTTGAGCAGGTCTTGGTTTTCATCTCAGGTGTTGATGCCTCGGGAAGGAGTGGCAAGGCAACAGGAAACAGCCACGAAACAAACTATCTGTTATCACTCCACTGCCTCCCTCTGGCTCCGTGTGTGTGTCACATGACACTTCTGTCACACTAAAGGGGAAAAGTGGTCATGCAGTAGGTGACCTTTGAGTAAAGTTAGACAGACATGGAATCGCTGTTTGGAAGATAAGAGGGAAACCACGTTACACAAGATGAGACCAAGTCCAGAGGGTTCACATTGCAGGTGAAACACCAACGGCCTGAAGAGTGAACCACCTCTGACAAAACTGATGAAGTGGGTCACAGATTCATAGAAAGTGTAGTTATTCAGGTCGAGGTGAAATCTAAGCTCATTCCTAGTGAGGGGGGGGGACGTCATCAGGTCATTGTTGCCTGTTGCTGATGCCAAATATCAGTATGAGTGACACACCGAGAGTATTTCTTACATCCAGTCCATTCCATAGTCTAGATCATTCACACACACACACGCACACACACGCACACACACACGTACACACACGCACACAAACTACCACAAACTAATTAGAGATGTGATCATTCTGTAACTGTGAGTTACCATGGTTTTGGGAACGCCCTGAAACTTTATAATGCTAATCAATAAGTGGTTAGTATGACGGTACAAAATTATGAATAAACCAGGTGCACCACGGAGATAAGTTAGAACATCTCTACGTAACAACAAAATAGTTAAACATGTCCGAGGGTAGGTTTAAATCATAGAATATCACATTAAATGCAGCCATCTTGCAGCACAGTAAGCCAACAGAGACCTGATTTATTGATTATTTGAAAATCGATCTCGTGTACTACGATGTACAACAATGCCAAGTGGCTCATGCCAGCCAGAAAGCTAATGTACACAGTAAAGCACAGACACTCAAGTTTCCAGGATACAGTTTTTCTTTCCATCAGTATCAGTGCAAGAGTGAGTATCAGTACAGTATTATCAGACCTGTGTGTTCTTTCTTTTCAGAGCTCTCCAGATAACAGGGAAATGTAGGCACAATATTCATAACACAGCCAGTGGAAGGGCGTGTGGAACACTGACACATGAGCCTTAGTCTGAATAGTGATAACACTTTCTTAAGTAAGTAAAAGGTGGTCAAGTACAGCATCAGCTGGAATGAGCACCAACATCCCTGTGAAAAATGGTTTTGGTCCTGATGTTTGGTCCTTTTCTGTGAAAAGAGGCAGTTCAGATATTATTTGAGCGTTGCTTATATAACTTTATATTTAACTTACACAGATTTTTAATGTAGTTTGTCACTCAGGTCGAGATCTGTTGATCTAAACGTTTCCTGGATATGAAGGCTGTTTTTATTCGACGCTCTCCACAGGAGAAAGTTAGAAAACAGTCTGTTGACTTCTTCTCAACAGCTTAATGGTGACCTTGGAACTTGGGCTTCATCATAAGAGTTAATGATTGCCTGTAATGACATGTGGCACATGTGTCATGTGTTTAAAAAGGTAGGCCTACAATGTGAATTTGCATTCTTATCTGAGCCCAGCCTGACACATCATGCGTTTGGGTGGACAAGTCGTATCCTGACACTCCTGGACTTGTGGAGGAGTGCCACACACCACTTTTGCTTAAAATGAAGGACACCTCACTGTTTCACCAGGAACATAACGTCAGAGGTATATGACTCACCATATACGGGGCAGTATTCTCTCGTAACACTAATGGTGACGCACATAATTATTTCAGGGGTCAACTATGATCAGTGTTCTAAGTCTCCATGAGTAATGTAACTGGTGGAGTAAGTTACTGGAAGATTCAACTGTTGCAAGAATGCGTTGGATTGTGCTCATAAGGTAACCACGCCCCTTAGATTCTTCAGAGTAGCCGCCTTTTCTTTACTGACAGTGTCACACATTCTTGGCATTCTCTCAATCAGTTTCATGTGGTCGTCACCTGGAATGGTTGTTCAGAGGTACTGTTTGTATACAGTAAATGTAGACTGCTGTAGTAATGCATATTTTGGCAAGAACCGCTCAATAGTTGACCACGAAACACAAAGAATGGACATCAGACCAGTGGGAATCTTTACTACTGGTGAATGAATGATATCTGCATTTGTGGTTCCGATCATAAGGAATGGAGGAGGTGTGATGGTGTGTGGGTGCTTTGCTGATGATATATAAATCATATTTGCTTTGTTTACCTCATAATTCCAGATGTGTTAGTGTTGATGTGTTCAGTGTGAATCTACAATGTAGAAAATCATAAAAATAAGAGAGATTATTGAATGAGAAGGTGTGTCCAAACATTTTGACTGGCACTGTATATATGCATAAAATATTGATTATTGCATAGTTTAGATTACTGTTGGTGTAGATTATATATAATCATTTACAGTATACTGTATTAAAAAGTAAAAGAAAAGGAAAAAAAAAAGCTTTGTCATATCTGTTGTTTTTTCTTTCAGACGGCAGCACGAGATAAACTAAAGCACGATTTATCTCAAGAATCTGATAACGGCTTCATCATTATTGGTAAAGTCACACACACACACACACACACACACACACGTGTAGTGTCACAAACACACATTCAGCAAACACACACATTATATAAGTATTGAACAATTTAATTATTTGAAGCACTCTGGAGCACTGAGAACATTTTTGTGGGGTGAGAGTCATAAGTGAGACTTGTTTGATCACATTCCATGTCGGTGAATAAATCCTCACCCGCCGGACTGGAACACGTCGTCAGGGTTCAGCTGACAAGCGTCTGAAAGACAGCGCCATTATTTCTGGAACAAAACAAACTGATATTTTGTTCCAACACAGTTCACAGTCAGCTGCAGCTGTAAAGATAGCAACGTTGGTGGGTCAGCTGGTTCAGTTCAGTGCTATTTGACAAATGTATCTAACATGCTAAATTATAACCATGGTCGACATAACAGTATGCCTGCTAAACATCATAATGAGAACAGCTTAGCATGTAGATTCTTTATTAGCTTTGTGAGCTGTAGGCTGCTCATCACCAGAGACTGGAAAACGGTTTGATCACTGTTCTCTGGAACACGGAACATGTAACCTGGGGGAAGAGCTGATGAAATGATCTGTTGTTACCAAAAAATGCTAAGAACTGAAAATGGTTTTGCCTTTCAATGGGTGACTATTTCAACTGTGGTGGAATGTTGTGGAAAAACAGAAAATCAGTATTGTTGTGGTCTGAAAAACAAGTAGTGTGTTTTTTGTGTGTTTCAGGTGCGTTTGAGAACGGGATAGCTGAGGGTGAGATTGCAGAAGTGCTGCAGCCGATCTCAGCGCTACGCCTGGTGGTTCACTCTGATGCTGACGTCTGGGCTCTACTGAGCGAGGTCTGACCTGTGTGTGTGTGTGTGTGTGTGTGTGTTTGTGTGTGTCCATCAGGGCTCAAAATGAACTTTAATCCTCAGTTTCACGCAGCTGTCCCAAATTGAAATTTATTGGTAAATAAGTATACAGCGATGGACATTTATTAGAATCACGAGACATCACGTATTTAAAGAAAATAATGATCCAAGAGGAAAGTTTGTCATTTCCTGATAAACCATAAAAGGTTGATGATGACTCATCCTGCACTCTGAGACGTGTACTAATTTAACATCCAATCAAACACTTTCTCTCATATGACGCCGCCTTAGCGGAGTGCTTCCTGTTTGATCCAGTCTATGAGTGATTGTGAGGGCTGCTACAGTCATCTATGGCCGGGCCTCACTGATTACTGTACAAAAGCACAACTTTACAACTTTATTCAGTGATTTTAATAAAACTGGATCAGATTTTATACACAATATATTTGCTGCTATCCTCCAGCTGCTGGCCACCGCTGATTTCAGAGGTTGTGTTCGCTCCCATGTTTACTGGAAGGTAGACGCTGACACTAGCTCATAGGTCTACCTGCAGTGCATTGCGGTCAGGGGAAGGGTAACATACACTCAGAGCTATTGGCTACTATAAAAACACCAATTAATATCCATGGCATGTCCCTCCACATCTGTCAGGTGATCAACCACACATGCATGCACAAGTATGTAAGGCATTTAAAAAAAAAAAAACGTTATTTGACATCCTAAAAATAGATGTCCACCAATGTCCATTTATTGCTATCTTCGGGGTCCCAGTCGAATTTCCAAACCTGCATACAGGAAGGAGACGTTGTAGCTTTCTCTTCCCTCTTGGCACGTAGGAGGACACAGCTGTCATGGAAATCTTCTGGCCCTCCATCAGCTTCCTCCTGGTTGGAGGACTTGATGTATTTTCTTAAACCTGAGAAGATCAAGTTGACACTAAAAGGCTCAACAGAGAATTTTTTGTCAGGTGGCAACACAGGATTACATATTTTAAAAATCTAAAAAGACTTCCAGTTGATCAGCTAGAATTATTTTTCCTATTTTGAACCTCATTTAATACCAAGGTGTTACTTACTTATTTATTTGTTCTATTTTTTATTTATTTAATTTCCGTTTGTTGCTTTATTTTATTTATTACTTTGTTCCTTTCCATTCTTTATCATTGTGTTGTGTCTCATTATTTGTTTATATGATTGTTTAAAAGATTTATAAAATTGCATGGCCGAAAATAAAATCTGAACTGATAAGAGAGACACTGAAAAACCTGTACAGGAAAAAGTTTTATTGGCACTGAAACAAGTACTGGGGAAACAACATACTTATCATCCCATTACATTTAGATAATTATTTTTGTATTCTGATGAACTTTCTGTCACAGTTTTGGCATGGAGAGGAGGGGGTTGAGGTGTCTTTTACGAATTCACCTGGAGCACAGCCATATGTCATCAAAACCTAAAACAGCCAGCGGATATATGTTAGACAACCATACCATTATGTTATTTCATATTGTAATCTAATTGTGGATGATATATATAGTATGGAAGAAAGCCTGGCTTCTACCTTTATACTTGATCACCAACAAGGTTAAGGTTATCAATCATAAATTCTATCCAGCGAAAGACTGTGACAAAAGAAAATGTAATTTCTGGCAAAATCTGTGAGCTTTTATTGCTGAAAATATTGATGTTTTTGTTTTGCTTTATGTTGTGGGAGGATGGTGCATAGAAGGACTATTATGAGTACATGATCAATCTTATTATTTATAATGACCATATCCATAAATGTAAATATACTGGTAGGAAGTCATGCTTTGTTGCCTTTGCACATTATTTTCAGTCTGACATTCTCTAAAACAAATAGCGATTAAAATGATAGCAACCTGCCCCAAGTTCAAACTCATCATATAGATCTTTATCCCCTTAGTTCCAGATACACATATTTATTTTTATTTTATTTTTATTGTCATCTTTTATGTACCTTCTTTGGTACATAAAGCTAACGTTAGTGCCAGTCCACTGTAACATCAGTTAAAACTCAAAGTACATTTTTTACAGCTTGGTAAGTCAACTTGTGTTGGCCATTACTGTATGTCAAGTGTGTGACCGTGGCAGAGAGTTTAACGTTAAAAAAAAATTGAAAAACTCAGTTTTATTTTTTAGCAGATCAGGGGCGTCCTTCTCTACCTTTGAAAACCTCCTGAAGACCTACAACAACTGGACATGATAAATCTATTAGCTATGTCCATTGAAGCTGCTTAACCCAGTTGCATTGCCCACTTGCCTGGCTACAGTACTGGCACACCACAAAGACGTGAAGACTCCTCTGATCCCAGTGAAAAACAGCAACACTCTCCTGGTGCTCTGAAGACCCAGTCCCAGGCACTTACCTCAACATGGAGCCTAAAGTTACATAGTGTGAGAACAGATGTACAGGGCACAGAGAAGATGACATTCATCTGATCACAAGTCAGTGTAGCATCAACATGATTATGGCTCTTATTTGAAGATAGAAAAATGACATTACATAATGTTGCTTTTATGTAAGAATGACATTTTTGTCAGTTGGGTTACGGCACATTCTCTTCATTCGTCTTTCTGAGCAGCTTTAAATATGATACTACTTTAAAGGTCCAGTGTATAGGATTTAGTGCCATGTGACTGCGACCAAATGAATACCCCTCACCTCACATTCCTCTTCCTAGCATGTAGGAGAACCTACAAAATGCATAAGGCCTAATCCAGAGCCTGTCTTTAATTTGTCTGTTCTTGGCATGGTAACATGGCAGAGCCCATAGAAGAGGACCCACTCCCTCTGTACATACAAAAGACTCATTTTGAGTTAATAAGAACATAATGATTCTTATTTTCAGGTGTTTACAGTCATGAAAAACAGATATGAATATTGTATTCCATTTTTGCCACATTCTGTAACACACCACTGTAGTGATGTTTGGTTAAAGTGAGATCATCTTTGTATCATCTGCATGTGCGTACAGGTCTAATGTTTGTGATTAAAAAGAAGCATTTCCATTAACTGAGCGATGACAGTACGGCCACTGTTATCTACAGATAACAGTGTGTGTGTGTTTTTACAGTTGCTTGGTTTTGCTTAATGCTCTCTCTTGTTCTTGTCTGTTAGATACTCATTAAAGTTTGATGACCACAGAAGAAAGGAAACAGTACACCGTTATCAAGCCCTGTGCTTCACCTCCCCCTGCTGGACAAAGACTTTCACTACGGGACTTTTACGTTTTATTTTACTTTTTACTTTTTTACAAGGATTACATGAAGTGCCTAAAGACTGATGGACGAGGATCCATGCTGAATGTTTGTTCTGAGCCAGACAGACGTAACTTATTTTCACTCCAATTTCGAGCAAGTTATGAAGGGAATCCACTTCACTGAAGGCTCATGAGTTAACAGCTCACACTTCATTTTTCAAAGAGTTAATTGTTAAGACAGCCGAGCTGTGTGAGGGGTAACTTATTGCATCAAACTTTGTTGTACGAAATAAAGACAAAATATCCAGTACCACCTTTTCTGAGTATTTTATGTCAGCTCCTTGGGGTGTTTTGTTTTTCCTAGACATTTACATGAAATCTAAAACTGCAGAACAGGTTCCTCGAGTATGCTGAACAGAAGTCGTATCATTTTCAAGAACAAACACAGAGACTGCTTTAAAGTCAACTTTAATTAACAAAGACACTGGGACGGTTTTTTATCCGCAGACACGAGTCTGATACAGGCTGTTTAAACTTACTGTTAAAGGAGAACACTGTAGTTTATTCAGACTCAAACTATGTCTGCGAGCCGTGTCTGAAGGTTTACATCTTCAGTAGGAACCAATGAGCTTAGAGCTGAGAACCACAGAGCGTAGCAAAGTCAGAAAGTATTAAGAGACGGACAAACACACTGTCTTTACATGAAACATGTTGATAAAGAAAATATAATGCCACTCCTGTCCTTTAAGATGGTGTCACACATTACATCAGTGTGGTGTCAGTCTAGGGGACTCCCAATTGATTATACACATTAAGACAGTTATTTTTGTGTTCCATCCAACCATCTGGAACCTTATCAGGGTTGCATAGCTTCCTGCTGTGAGGGGACGATGCTAACCACGGCACATAAACAGAAATGTGGATTTGGGGGTTTTTCTTTGCTCAACCTCAGAACTGATTCCGAATGTTTTTTGCCTGTAGTGTCTTCTTCCAGGCTAGCCTCTACTTTGCTAACAGACAGAGACAGCACAGGAGAAACCAGAGTCTGAGGTCATCCAAACATTATTCTAATGTATATATGAATATTATTTACTCAGAACGGAGCAGTCGATTCAGATTACTGCTAAAATGCTAAAACAGCTGGATGCCTGACTGTGGTCTCTGCTGTGCGTCATCACAAGGACTATCAGACACATCACTGCCTACAGGTTACAGCATCCTAACACCTGGAGGATCTTTCTCAGACACAGACACAACAGTCCAGTACAGATGGACCAGCGTTGTCTCAGTTAAACACTAACCACACACACAGCTACACTTCACAGGTTACATGTATCTGTACAGACGGGTTACAGATGAAAGGAAAAGCCAGTGTGAGGTTTGTTTTTAAGCCACAAGCTTCCAGAGGAGCTTCAGAGCTCCTCATCGTGTGTGTGAACTATAATTTTATATAAATTTATTCAGATTTTCCTTTTCACTCATCCCCCGCCTGCATGTGCAGTGTATACCACCAACAGTGTGCGGGTCACTTGTCCTTGCGAGCACCCTTGACTCTGTGAGCGTGTGAGACACAAAACAGATGATGAGCTCAGGAAACATCACAGACAGACGTCTCATCAAAAAAAGAATCATCACTTTATTAAAACAAAGTCATTTCAAATTAGCAACAACAAAAACAATATGTAAACAATGTTCAAATGCAACAGGGTTAGAGAGATTTCAAGACCTCAGAGGTGACCTTTATTTAACACGTATACAGAAAACACTCTGTGTATTTGAGGCTCTGCCAGTTTAACAGTTAGCACGTATGAGACACCAGTTCAAATCAAAGTTGACATGTGGCCTTGGCTCTAAACCGTAACAGTGATGGTCACTGTTAAAGTCATTTACTGCAAAATGTGCAAGAAGCAGCAACAAAAAAGTGACAAAGACTGACCCCCCCCTCCTCAGAGAGGTTAGAAGCAGTAACAATAAAACCATGATCAGATCAGTGTGGCAGAAGCAGCCATGCTGACTAACAAACAAGTAAACAGCCAAATTCTCCTGCACCACACTCCTCGTCACGGCTAACTCCGCTGCTGAGGAGGGAGGAGACGAACGCGCTTCTCTTCTGATACACATGGAATGACCGGGCGGCTGCAGCCACACCGACCAGCTAACGGCGGTGGTGTGTAGTGCAGAGAGAGACATCATCCCTCAGCAGCTTCCACCATCAAGGCGGAACTGTTGCACTCAAACAAGAAAAGGGAAGTCAAACATTTGAACTCGGAAAGCGACCGTGGGTTGGAGTTTTTTTCACTTTTCTTCTGGTGGGTGGAGAAGGTGGAGGAGCAGCAGCAGCTGTTCCACACATCTCTGTGAGCCAACAAACATCTGACAACATTGGAAGAGATTCGGCATGATGCAGACTTTTCCATGATAATGACATCTGCGGCACAGACACATTTCCATGTGACGTCACTGAGATGTGAACTGACTGAGAGCTGATTATCTGTTGATTCGTGGGTTGACTGACTGCAAAGAAACTACAAAAGTAACACATGTAAGTGTAGGCTCATGGTGCAGAGTTAGCTATTAGCATTTAGTGATCTGGATTTTAATGAAGGTAATGACATGAGAAGAGTGTTTATGCTGTTAAAGAAATTTTACAAACGTTTGTCAGGCCCTATGATCACTACTAGAATATCCACATCTTACTCATATATCTGTCTTTAATGCTAACGGTACTCATGTGAGTGGAGCTCTGTGCCTCATGGAATATGAGTCACATTAGCTCGTTAGAGGCCACAGATGTCTATCAGAGTGCGGTACAAAAAGTTTACGTCTAAACCCTGAATGTTCATCTATAAGCTTTTTTTTTTTACCTTTCTTAAAGGTGATTCTTTTTTATTGTGCTGCGAAAGTTTAGATTTAATCAGCTCTGATTAGTGAGGCGATTCTGCAGCACAGATGAAGCCTCGTACAAATGAAGCACGCAGGAGTTAACCTGATGAGTCCAATTTTTAACCAATGTGGCTCAAAATGTAACTCAGCGATCAATGAAAGATGTACAACGCTTAACAAATTTATTAGACCACCAGGAAACAGAAATATTTTAGAAATCTTTTAGAAACTTGTTTAAAACTAAAACTGGTATTGTTATTTATTCATCAAATAACAAACTGAAAAGACTAAATATTCCTTTTTCACACATAAAAACTGATTTGAGAACAGATTTTGTATGACCTCCTTTGGCCTTCATAACAGCTTGCATTCTTGCTGCTGTTTTTATGTACTTTTCGACAGACTCTTTTGTTATTGAGTTCCAAATAGTTTCTAGCTGTTCCCACAGTCTACTAAATCCCAAATTCAATAGGATTCAAATCCAGACTTTGACTTGGCCAGTCCATCAGTTGCGGTGCTCCAGATTCTTCTTTTTCTTGGTCAAATAGTCTCTGCACAGCTTCGAAGTATACTTGGGGTCATTGTCTTGTTGGTATATGAACCCATGACCAATCAGATTCAGTCCAGAAGGGATCCCATGATGCACTAAGATGTTGTGGTCAATGTTCTTGTTCATTATACCGTCGATTTCACTCATTTGTCCACGCCGTTTCCACAAATGGAACCCCATACCATAATGGAATCTCCACCATGTTTCACTGTGGGTGCAGTGCTTCTGGGTTCAAAACCTACTTTACTTTCCAACTTTTCTGATGACACAAACATGACAATGCTGACCGAAGAGTCCGAACCTGGACTCATCTGTCCAGAGCACCTTCTTCCAGTCATCAACAGTCCAGTGTCTGTGCTCCCAGGCAAATCTGAGGCGTTCCTGGATGTTTGCAGGCCTCGATAATGTCTTCTTAGCAGCTATTCTTCCATCAGTCGTCTGCTTATGGTTATTCTGGAGACTTTCTCAGACTCTCATCTAGAAGCGTTCATCTCTGCCTGAAGATCAGCAGTGCTCTTCCTTCTGTCTCTAGTACTTCAAATCTGGAGGTGTCTGACATCTGCTTCAGTTTCCTGCCTCTTCCTTGGCGCATTTTGTAAGTACCAGTGTCTGCAATTGACTCTCAAGCATACTTGACCACACTGTGAGAACACTTCATGTCTTTCCCTCCATCCAGCATCATGAAGTGCTTTAATGCAGACTCTTTTATTGTCAGTGAGCTCTCGACTTTTTACCATTTTGAACAGGAACAAGGCATTTCAAACTGAATTCACATTTTTATTCCCAAATCTGAGCCGGCTCACTGGGCAACATTCAACCACTAAAACTAATTCTTCTGTTCAGGAATGCCAGTAAATAACTAGAATTTGATGTCTTAATCAAGCTATAATAATGTGCTTTACTATTTTTTCTGGGCTTTTTGTAAAACAGTAAACTTGAAAATTCATGGATAACAATAATAATTATATTTTAGCATTAAAAATATCATTTTGGTTAAAGAGCTTCTACATACTGCTGTATTAACCACTACAGAAACATGAAAAATGATTTTGGTAATTACCAATGCTGCTCATTTAGGGCAGCTGTGGCATGAACTTCACATTGGGTGGTTGTCTAATACATTTGTTAAGGAGTGTAGCTCGCTCATTACACTGCTGTAATGTTTGGAACTGGTTTGGGAGCACCTGTTTAGAGTTGGGTCTGCTGTTGCTCGGTACTCGGGGGGTCCTGGGACTTGAGGTGGCTGGGTTGAGGGTTAAAGTTCGATGTGGATCAGAGCTGAGGCTAAGTCACGTCATTGCGGACGTAATGAAGGATTTAAAGATTAGGAGAGCTCACGCTATGCGTTTGACTTGAAATGTCAGAAACCTGTGGTCAACCTGATGATTAATTGTTTTGATAGTCCACAACTGAAAACAGCTTTGATCAACGCAACACTGCCACCTAGTGCACATATTCAGGTAAAGATACATTCTCAAGACTCAGAAACATGTTTTAGGTTTTTGGCAGTATTAAGAGGAATTAAAGAGTCCATGATGTTGATGATCAGAGTCCAGTCATCCACAACGGTTTGGGTTCAGGTTATGGAATGTGTTCAGGGATACTAGGTCGAGGTTCTGCTTACTTTCGTTTGCTCTTGGTGTCGGTGGTCTGGAAGACACTGGAGGCAGACATGAGGTTCTCGATGTACTGACCCAGGACCTGGTTCTCTGACTTCAGCTTCAGGTTCTCCTCTTTGACAGCATCCACTCTGGCAGACAGGTCTGAACACACAAACACTGTCATCAGTGACATTATAAAAGGTACATGGAAGCTAGATGGGGATTTTCTTTGAATGTGTGCACTAAAAACAAATTAGAATTAGAACAATAAACCGCTAACTGTCATCTTTACCTGAAAACTGAAGACCCAGCTGTTCAGAGAGTACCTCCTCTCCAACAACTGGACATGATAAATCTATCCCCCTCTACAACTGTCACTTGATTCTATGTGAGAAGTACGCACTAAAATGTCCTCGTCACACTGTACCTCGATTGTTTTTTTGTAAGTGTTTGGATAAAAGAGTCAGCTAAATGTAATGTCAGCATTGTTATGATGTCTTGTGGAAAATGTTGCATGATATTGTCAAATTTTCTTTGTTGAATTTTAGTGTTTCAGGGTGGAATCTTCCAAACATACTAAATTATAAGTAGTGTTGTTATGACCTGAACGTGAGCTATAAGCCATCATCAGCGTTTAATGACCTCAAGTTGGGCTTCAAGTAATTTTATCAAAACTTTTGGATGAGTTGTCTAAAGATTATTCAGCCTAACATGATTGCAAAAGGGAAAACCACATTTTTATGATGAATAAACTTGGTATGGATAATTCGGGCAGCTTTTGGAAACAGGTGACATCCTGTTTCATATCCAGCAGAAATAGTACTCATCCTGTTAACTTACATCATATGCATCAGTTAGCTTACATAGGTCCACACCTGACCTGTCATCAAGCCTAGTTCTGTTTGCTGTTCTGAGAGACAGAGAAACAGGTTTTTCAGTCACTTTCACAAAGGTTAGGCTAGCAACGCCCTCGTGATATTCAAATACCTGCAGCTGATGAAAACAATGGAGGTCATTTATACTTGTCAGTTTTCTTCAAATGCTTGTAACGCTTTGGGGCGTTGTTTAGCTCAGTTGGTAGAGCAGCCACCCCATGTACAAAGGCTCAGTCCTTGGCGCAGCGGCCCAGGGTTCGAATCCAACCTGCGGCCCTTTGCTGCATGTCATTCCCCCATCTCTCTACCCACATTCCTGTCACTGTTCAGCTGCATCTATACAATAAAGCTTGAAAAAGGCCAAAAAAAATATCTTAGTGTTTGTAACACTTCAATTAAAAAGGCGTGCAGGATATAAAGGTTCCCAGCAGCCATCGGCCTCGCCAAATATTCTAATTGGTCCTAACAGAGCCCACCAATATGTTTTTTTTTCTGAAGTAACTTCCTCCTTCAAAACAGTCTTTGAACCGTAACTTCTTTTTGTTTCAGCTCTTCATACTTCAGACAGTGGCGAGATAAGAGTGTGTGTGAGTTCAAACAGCTGGGAAAGTAAGACAGCTACATATCGTTTGATGGGTTATTTACCTGCACACAGAATGTTGTTATAATAAAAAGATCTTTGTTGAAAATGATCACTTCAGCTTCATGTGAAAAGCGTGTACTTAAATAGGATTCCCTCAATTAATCATACCTGCACTCACTTTATGATCACTACAATCATTTTTCAGTTATGTGTATTAAAAAGACGTTCATAATCTGTAGTTAATGCACACCTGAGGGTAAGAAAGGCTAAGATGTAGACGGCAAATTTAACATTCCATAGCAAAACTTCACAAACCTATTTTGGTTTTCATAGAACATAAAGCCATTAAACATTTTACATAAGAATTCAAAATAAATTATTATTGTCTGATTATGTACTGCCCTCCATATATATTCAGTATCAAGCAGCAGGCTGGTTGGACAGTACAGAGCAGAGTCAGAGCTGGACTTGCATTAAAGGACACAGCCGTGTGGTCTGGAGCTGGTCGTGTTGACTCTCTGCTCCATCCTGTCAGCCTCCATTAATAACCTTTTTGCCGAAGCATACCCAGAATGTTATGGTTTGTAAAACACACAGTGGAAACTCATGACATAACCTTGAACCAAAACCTAATGTTCTGACAGGTTCCACATGTAATGATAAAGAGTCAATAGATGTAAGGAACATGTTCTGGTCAAGACTGCAAGTGAATCAGATTAAGCGAGTGATCAGGTGAGATTTGTCATTTATTGTCGAGCTATCTATACTGGTTGCTGTGGTAACAACAAATCAAAAGCGCGAGCTGCAGTCTGGATGAAGAGCTTCACACCACCCGACATCTCTTGTCACACCAGCCCACCCAACCTGCACAGCTGCTGGTCTGAAAACAATCGGAGCTAAATTCATCTCACAGAGATTCATCTCACAGAGATATTAAAATGAAAAGACGGACAGTTAGACTGTGTGTGTGTGTGTGTGTGTGTGGTGGTTGTTTCTCATACCCTCTAAAGTATGCTGAAGCTCCAACACCTGGTTGATGAGCCTCGTCTTCTCTTCCAGCTCAGCCTGGTTCTCCATGTCACCTGCAGCCATGTAAAGGGACAGTCAAACACCATGCACTGAAAAAATGTGTGTGTGTGTGTGTGTGTGTGTGTGTGTGTGTCTGTGTGTGTGTGTGTGTGTGCTGTGTCTGTGTGTGTGTGTGTGTGTGTGTGTGTGTGTGTGTGTGTGTGTGTGTTGACTCACCATCGTCTGAGCTCATGGTGAAGTACTCGTCTTCCTTTTTGGAATGCAGGGCTGCGATTCTAAGTGACACTGCAAGATGAAATATGAAATATATATTATGTAAACAATTCAATATAAATATATGTTTACAATACACACTGGGCTGAAGAGAACTGGAATGCTTGTATTTGCACCGAAAATCACGAAGCTTTTCCGCCTAATTGATGACTACAGTAACAATAATAATAATAATAACCATTAACGTAATAAATGTGCTATTCAATAGTATGCCGAATTCTCCTTAAGAACATTACGTTTCATTTAAAAAGTCCAAACGCCGTTCATATACCACGAATATATGTCCGAAGATAAATATACATTTTTGTTAATGGAGTTCCTGCAGGTGATGCTTCGTGGTTGGATGACGTAATTTGACACACCGGGCGCTTCGTAATAAAATCAAAGCACAAACACTTTACAGAGCTGAAGCTAAGCTAATGAGAGCAGAGCCCAGTCCACATACACACGTACGTTAGCGTGTCTGTTGTTAGCTACCTTAATGAAAGCTGGTGACAGGAGAGGCCACCCGGCGACAAAAACAAACAAACCCCGAGCTGAGCTGAGCTGAGCTGAGCTGAGCTGAGCTGAGCCGGGCCTGCTGCTAACTAACTGTTAGCATGCTAACACACACTGCTAGCCGGATGCTGCTCAGCTTCAGCTGCCACATTAAAGTACAGTTAATAAACACTGATGTGAACTCGGGAGACTTACCTCACGACGTGAAAAACAACAACTGCCGCGCTGAAATGCAGAATTTCGACACAAAATTTAAAATGTTAAACCCCACAGCTAGTGTTTGACACCAGCTCTGTTCAGTGTATCCAGTTTAACACCACCAGGACAGTACACCATGCAGCCGCCAGGGGGCTCCAGGAAGGCGACATACCTGCCTGGAATAAAACATTAAAATTATAAAGATTTTGTCCTTTTATTGTTTTAATGTCTGCATACAGACATTACAGATAGTGACTGTTTAACCCTCTGATGCACCTTCAAAATAGTTACGTTAATGTCCCTTCGCACATAAATGTGCTCATAAAAAAATCAAGCTATAAATACTAATAAATTATTCATTTTTTATTATTTTTTAAACAATTTTTTTTTAATTATTTTTTAAACCAGCATCAGTTCTAATCATACATTTTTATGATTTTTTTTTCTTTTTTAACCCTTAAATTGCCAAGTTTTTGTCATGATGCAACTCCATTTTATGGTCTAAAAAACACAAAAAATTATTATTATTTATTTTTAATATACTTCATGCAAACTGGATTATTTATGGTTTGATTATTGCATCTTGGTGTATGTGAAAGATTAGCAGCAATGTTTATTTATTTGCAATTTTTTTTTTTTTTTTTTTTGCAGTGTCACATTTCATAAAATTCTCACGTTATGGGCCCGTCGCACATAAATGTGCTCATAAGAAAATCAAGCTATAAAAATGATCATATCATCTTAATTGTGAAAGACACCATAAATGACTGACATCATTATAGATCAGTGATATAAACAGTTTCCACAGTGTGTACTATGTATTTATTCATGTGTGTATTGTGTGTATGCATGTACAGTTTATTTGTATATTGAGAACTTTTAAAGGAAAATCAACCTTACTTTCAAGATGTCCATTTATGTTCAAAATGCATGATGACTGCACAAAATGAAACCCATGAACTCAATAAAGACATTTTTTATTTTCACCTAAATCAAACTTGAGTTTGTTTGGTTGTATAAACTGGACCAAACTGACCACAATGAAATGTAAGAAGTCACTGTGCAGGGCAGTGATATCCCATAGTTTATGTCTTATAATATGAACTACATGACAGACTGGGATTGTTATTGAGAAAAATGAGACACCAAAAGCAAATTGTTCCATAAAATATGTCAGAACTAAAGAGGCCTGCAAAGTCACAAACAATAACACATTTGAAAGGATGATCCTGGAGTTTAGACATCATTAGAAACAGATGAGCATCCTGTAAACAATCCTATTTCTGGAATAACCCTCACTTCATACGTTCTGCATAATTTGGTGGAAGTGAAATCTTCAGAGGTGGATTTGGAAGTACTTGTGCAGTATTTTATGCAGTATTCCAATCAAACCCAGCAGAGACAGAGTGACAAAGACAGCCATAGTCAGGTAAAACCCAGGTAACCTGCAAACCAAAAAACACAGAATTCTGATCATCATCATCAGATACTGGAGTCATTTCTGTCACCATGTATTGTACTGAAAACATATCACATATTTCCAGTTAGATAACTGACCTCTTCTTGGTGGACTTGACATATCCGTTGGCGTATATCTGTCGGGCAATTATGTACACCAGTCCTGCTGCTGCAGCAGTCACCTCACTGAAGAACAGACCGCAGCTCCACAGCGTCACCAAGAATACAGGGTAACACTCCACACAGTTCTGACTGCAAACACACACCACAGCACACACACAGTCAGCTTTAACATCACAACACGTTTGACTGAAGAAAGACAGAAGACAATTATAATTTTGGATAGCTGATAGCTTTAGTACTGACACTCAGTATCTTCATTTAATATTCAGGGTGTTTTCTAAAATGGTATTCTCATCCACTCAGGCCACATTCAGTGTTTAGCAGGTGTAGGTTCATCATCTAAGTTCATCGTGTTAGCACGTTAACATTTGCCAAGTAGCACTGAACACAAAGTACACTAAAGTCAGTACGATGGATCTTCTGGGGATATGAATGTCTGCACAAAATTTCAATTTGGTCCAGACTAATGGCGATATACAGAAATGTGCATATGAATGTAGAATCTGTAGGCAAGCGACTGAGATTTTGGCACCAGAAGCATTCTGGTCTCCAATTGTAGTCTGAGTACTGTTGACCAGTCACGTATAAGCGGGCTTTGGTTGCAACAATCTGTGTGGAGAGAAACAGAGGAGGAACACATTGTCTGAAATGCATTCTCCAATCCCACCAGCTATCGTCTGACACAGAGTTAGCCTAGATATCTGCATTCATATGCATTCATATGCATATCTGTTCATAGAGATAAGCAGAAATGTTTCTTTGTCATCATTCTTGTGTATCAAATTACTAATCAGACTGCAGAGGTCTTTGCGCGGATATCTGTTATCCATTTTCCGGATATCCGCTCACCACACCGCTGTTTTTCTATCCATACGGGGTTTACATTATCAATATATTAAATCTAGTGGTAAGTATGTGAAATGTGATTGACAGATGCCTTTTGAATGTTATTTCAAGGACTATATAGCTGTATGATATAAGCTTTTGAAAAGATTTCATGGTCCTCTTACTGTGCGCGGAAAGTCCTCTCAAACTCTGGAGGTCCAGTGACAGAGGGAGGCAGAACCTTATGGGCTATCCTGGACAAACCAACCCGCCGGGCCAAGAAGCCTGGAAGAAGACAGTGAAGATGGGATTTGAATCTCTTTAAAGTACTCAAACAAAACATTACACTGTATATAGTATTAACAGAGTAATCCGCAGAGCACAAGGAGGGTTTCAGTCTGTGACAGGCCTACCTATGACGGACACATTGTCAAAATGCCACTTTTGAAGCCGGAATCAGTGGTCCAATGAAGCAGGGTGTACAAAGTACAGTGCATTTCATGCAGTTTCTACTTTAACTACGACCTAAAAACACTCCCAGTGATATATGAGTGCGGTACCTGGTAAATACCTACTACTCCACGTATGCAGACATTGTTAGCTCACCCATTTGGAGGGCTGACAGAAGAGACACTGCAGCCAACAATAAAGGTGCATCGGTTCCCATCGCTCTGTTGAAAATACAGCTCTCAGTCCAGTTTGCCTCTAGTACAAAGTAAGCTTTGCATAAGAAGCAGGAGGTACTTCCTGAGGGAAAGTCAGTTTAGCACATCCCACAACAAGTGCTGTCACGTTGAGTTATTAAAGCCCTGCCCTGGAACGTCATAATTCATACAGTACGGTCGGCCATAGTTTAACTCACACAACTCCACGTTACCATCTGGAGGGGCTGCATCTGACAATTTGTATACTTTTCCAAGACATTATGACATTCATACCCACTTCATGCAGTGATTGGCCAGGTGTGTGAGGGTGGAGAAACATGGAACTTCTCTATCCACTTCTCTTTTTACACATTTACTTCTGTCACATTAGATTTTAGCCTTCAGATGTGGCTGAACTAGTTTTCTTTCAAGCTTGGCACCGCCTTAAAGTTGCAAAGTAGGCAGCTGTTTGTTAAAAACAGCCATAATTATTCATGATACATAATTAGTCATCTGATAAAAAACAGAAAGGCAAACTTGTCTACTGGCAATGTAGATGAGTTTGCTTCTTTTTTAAAATCTAATGAGTCATGAACAGAAAACAGGGTGAGTAAATAGAAGAAAGCAGCATGGAGGCCAGTGACAATGTGTTTACTTTTCTTATACGTTTTACTTCAGTCTCTCTCTATCAAACTCAACACAGACAAATTTGGGACAATGTCTGAGCACTACTTGAACAGAGGTGGATGGACTTTTGTTGTTTCCATGGACTGAAAAAAAAAACAATAAAAAAATGTTTGTGGCTATTTATGCGCCAACATTTGGAAACTTGTGTCACAGCAACGTGACAAAAACGGACTGAGCTGGAGCCGATACCTGTGACCACTGCAGAGTCATTTAATCCAGGAATGAATGTTGATTGTACCCTTACTGAAGACAAACACCAGACATGAGTGGGTTTTTTGTCCAGTGTGAAAGGGGCTTTAATTTCTTTTAATTGTTGTATGCCCCCTAGTGGTCAACAATCGATTATTGCAGCTTTAAAGAGTAAATATGACAGAAGGAACACTATCAGGTTGCATTAAATGAAGCGTGAATAAGGACACTGTCCACTCTATTTCCCATCAACAGCTGGTTGTTGTGCTGCCAGATTACTTCACCCTTATGATTTCTTAAACATTCACAAAACTGATATCGAATTTCTCCACAGTGGGTAGGTCCAATTTTCACCATATGACTAAATGATTTCAGTCAGGGAGGGGAAACACCTGCTGGCCCCATGATGGGGAGGGGGATGTCTTCTTGAATTTCATGTAAGGGAGTGATGAAATCTGAAAATGTGTAACTTGAAATAGGGCTGTGCATCATTTAGGGAAATGGAGATAAAATAAAATTTAAGAAATTTTTTTTTTTTTTTGGCTTAAAAAATTGTGCCAAATCTGTGTGTGACCGTGCATCCAGGATCAGGTCAAAACTCCTGCCTGAGAGCCTCGTCAGTTGTCACATCATGCCGTGCCCATGACGCCCCATGGTGACAGGAAAAGCAGTCAAAGCTGCGGTGTGGTCATCCAGCAGCCTCCTGCAGCAGCATGGACAGCGATGACGAGAACATAGAAGAGGCCGTGGAAGGTAAGCGACATCTTCTTTTTTAATTTGACTTACCTCTGAATCACAACATGTACGCTATGTGCGACATTTCTCTGCCGTTTAGAGACTGTGCTGTCAGTTCTCCGTAAATCTCCATGAGTCAGTCTGTCGGCGGGCCCGCTCGGTAACTTCAGAGCGCCGCGGACTTTATTTCGGAAGCGAGTCCGTTTGACGAGCGAGTGAGGGCGGCCTGGATGATGTCGGCGTGCCGCTGCTGGAAAGATTTGAGCATGGAGGGAGAAAGAAACCATAACAGTTTACACTTAGCTTTTAACAGACCTGTGCTCGGTTCTGTAAGACACGAACAGGTGTGGCGTTTTCATACTTTGTGTCTTGTGTAGTGGCGTGAGCATTTATACTGAATTATAACACCGAAGTGTTGTTTATGTTGGATGAACACACACGCACACACACACACACACACACACACACACACAAACTACTGTTTTTACTGTTTGTATTAACACCGAACCCACTGGAAACATGCGGGTTTGGTTCTTTTAATGTTGCCCATATGTTGTAAATGTGTTCTGGTAGGTTCTGCGTGCCGTTGAACGTCATTATAAACTCATAGAATCAATCTTTAATACAAAGATAACTTCTGATGAACTAGTCCTGTGGTTGCTGCCTCTCCTGGTGTAATATGTTAATGTCCACAAGGGGCACGCCAAATACAGACTAGCTGTAAATCTCAAAGCGCTCCTATTTTAGTGCTTTCCTTCTGCATATGTTCATATATAACTTATAAATGAAGTTACCAATGCAAGTAATGTAAGTTGTTTGTGTCTAACTGACATGGCTAATAAGCAGGGCTCTAAAAATTCTTTTTAAAAGATGTAAGATGAAAAAAATTTGACAGTTTTTGGACAGAACACCTTATGGCCCCTGAAAGATGAAAACTGTTTTTATGTAAATATTATTGACAGAAATGGAATATAATATTCATAACGACGTTTTTTATTTGTTTATAATCACCTGAAATATAAAAAAAAAGAAGTATTATCTTCTAAATTCTACACACTGGACCTTTAACGGACCACTGTGTAGGATTTAAAGGTATCCCCCTCACCTCACCTCCCCTTCTTAGTGTGAAGAAGAAACTATGGTGGCCACAAAAAAACACAAAAGGCCACATCTGGAGCCAGTATTTAGTTTGCCCGTTCTAGGCTACTGTTGGACTCATTCTAAGGTAACAAAAACATAAAGATTGTTATTTTCAGGTGATTATACACTAATGAAAACAGAGTTACGAATATGATATTCCATTTCTGCAATATTCTGTAAATAGACGCCCTAATTTTGACACACTGGACCTTTAACAGTGGATAAAATAATTGTGTAATGTGAATTAGTCTGCACTCAAAACTGTGCCAAGGAGCCAAGAATGTATTCAGTCCAGTCAAATCAGCAGAATCATCTTAGCCCTGTGTGTGTGTGTGTGTGTGTGTGTGTGTGTGTGTGTGTGTGTGTGCGCGCGTGCGTGCGTGCGCGTGTGTGTGTGTGTGTTCAGGTCCATTGGATGACGATGGTCAGCCGCATGGGTTCTGCACAGTGACTTACTCATCCAGCGATCGTTTTGAGGGACACTTCAGCCATGGAGAGAAGAATGGAAAGGGCAAGTTCTTCTTCTTTGATGGAAGGTACTGTGAAGACGAGACAGGAATGAATGCACACATTTACCTCAGCCACTCCGTCGCCTTGACTGTTTATCAGAGCAGTACTTTGTCAATCAACAGTTGTTACTGTCATTATTGCTATCATATCTCCATTACAGTTGATGCTGTGCATCTGTGTCTCTCTATCTCTCTCTATTTATCTATCTAACCTCCCCCTCTCTCTATCTGCCCCCTCTATCTTTAACGGTGGATGACCGTCCACCAATCATGGTGGAACTGTCGGTCTCTGTAAATAATATTATAAAGAGTACGGTCTAGACCTGCTCTGTGTCATGAGATAACTTTTGTTATGATATGGTGCTATATAAATAAAATTGAACTGAATTAGTGCAGTGCTATACAAAAAGCATGCAGAATTATAATGTTGTGTCGGGGTCAGTGGAAAAAACAACAGACATTTCAAGAATTCTGACAAAATATTTATTAAAAAATTCACAAGATTAATATTTTATTTAGGTTAAAAAGAATTAGAGAATAAAGTTAATAGAAAATAAAATGAATTGAGATTTTACTTCATATTACATTAGATTTGAGGTTATTAAAATAATAGGAAACCACTTATAACATATCTAAATGTCCACAGCCGGACATGTTTTGAAGCACAGTGCAGACTGTTTCCTGCAGACTGAGGCAGAGGTCAGAACACAGGTCTGTAGTATTGGAAAAGGATGAAGTGCCGTGGACTTTATGCCTCTTCAGAATTATATGAAAGGCAGTCAGACTCCGTTGTAAACATATACTGTGCATTGAGTGAATGTTAATGCTCTGTGGGTATCTTGCTCATATTCCATATAGACAGACAGAGTGGCTCAGAGCTCTGCCTGACAGCCTCTTAGGCTAGAAAAGCTTTGGGAAGTTCAGATTACTTTTCTGTGGTAAATCTTGAATCTTGGTAAACTTTTCAAAACACTTCACACATAGTGTAAAACTGATCTTTGAGTGGCTTGACCCCACCTCCATTTAACTGCAGTGCACAGCCGCCTCCTTATGCTTAGATGCAGTGGATCAGACCTAATAGGCATGGTCATATTGCTAAACAAAGGGGGGGACCAGAGGTGACATGCTGTAGTGTGCAGACACAGACCACAGCTGTGTGCTGGTCAAAGGGCAGTGACATCACCAGACAACACCAGAACAATAGTCACTGTACAGTACAGTACAGAGGGCTGTTACCCAGCCTACCCAATCTGATCATAACATACATACAACATTTGTTCCTGGAGCAAACTTCTTCTCATAATGTTCCTAATTTATTCTGAAAATATCATAATTTTATTCTACAAATAGACTTTTTTCATTCAATAGATGAATTTTTTTAATATTACCACTTTGATCCCAAATATCACAACTCTCGTAAGAAAGAACTTTCTCTGTTGTATTCTATCTGTATCCCATATAATAGAATACACGAAGAAATAACTGCCCCAGCTTATATACTGTAAATCTGATATATGATCAAAGATGTAAACTAAAATCAGTGTCCACACTCTTAATCCTGCATAACTTTAAGCCATAATATAATTTGAACAGGTGAGTTGTATAAAAATTCACCCTCAGTACAGTTGTCATGAACGGGGAAATTAACTATAGAGACCAAAACTGTTTTTTGTACCAGGCTGTAAACATGTTTATTTCTGCTGTGAAGTTGGACATTTTAACATGGGGACTTATGGAGACTGACTCGTTCTTTAGCCAGCCACGGAGGTTGCTGCTTGATTGCGACCATACTTAATAGCTTTTCAAAACATCTGGCTAGGGAAGTTCTTAATATGTCTCTGTCAATTCAGAAATGTAAAAACCATGAGCCCTCATCAACCCTGCCTGGACTGACAAGTACTTGTTTATTTTAACAGTACTGCCATCGCCAAACACCAAATCGATGTGTTTAATTTGCAATGAGTGCCTTAAAGAATGTAATATTTGGAAGCACCACAGTGAGGAACACTAAACCTTCCTGTGGATCACAGGAGAGGGATGCAGAGTTTAATTTCATTTTACGATCAGAGCCGTTTTTAGCCTGGATCAACAGAGAGCAGCAGCTTCCATTTAGGTATCCTGGATCTTTGCAAACAAGATCAGAGACTCTGAAAACTAGTGCATGCTGGCCCTCAAGGAAGAGGTCATAAATGACGACAAAAGTGACACTTCTTACATTACTGAATTGGTCTTTCGTCTGACTCTTCTCACCCTGAGGTGATTGAATTTATTAATATCTTAAGTTTCATTGCAGCTCTCCTCTTCCTGTCTCTCCCCTCCACAGCACCCTGGAGGGTTTCTATGTAGACGATGCTCTGCATGGTCAGGGGATGTATACATACGAAGATGGCGGTGTCCTCCATGGCACGTATGTGGACGGCGACCTCAATGGGCCCGCTCAGGAGTTTGATGGCGAGGGTCGCCTGGTGTTCAAGGGCCAGTACAAAGACAACAACCGGTGTGGGGAATGCTGGGTCTACTACCCTGTGAGTCAGCTCAGTGTTCACTACAGCACAGTGGAGATATTTACATGTATGGAGAATTCACTTGGTTCCATGTGTCCATGCTCCTCAGGGGCCATAGTAAGGAAGTATTTATCTAACTTGTGTAAGTTCTCTGTGGCACTAAATGTCTTGTTGAAGGTGCGGTGCGTGGGTTCTGCACATACAGAACATAGCAGTAAGTAAAGTAACTGAATGGTGTTTCTTAACTTTGTGTTTGTGCATGTTGGTGTGTACTGTGGTGCGCCTAGGATGGAGGCTGTGTGTTTGGGGAGGTGAATGAGGACGGCGAGATGACTGGTGAATCTGTAGCATACATCTACCCCGACAGACGGACGGCTCTCTGTGGAAGCTTTGTGGACGGCGAGCTGATCGAGGCTCGCCTCGGCACCCTGATCTCCAATGAAGGTGGAAGACCACGCTTCGAAATCACACCCAACAGTGAGTATAGATGTCATCTTTATGATGGGATATGCACTGAAAGCTCCCTCTTTCAGCCTTTTATTTCACCAAGCTCTCGCCAACAACTAAAAGTCAGTCCCAGTTTTACTCTTGTCCGGCAGCTTCTTGTTCGCTTACTCTCTCCTTATCTCGTCCTCTTTAGTCTCTTCACCTCTTTCTCATTATGTCCATAGAAGCTGCTGACCCTGGTTACATTGCCCACTTGCCCAGCTCCTGTTCTGGCATGACACCAGCTCTAAAACAACTGTGGTACAAACACTAATGTTGCTTTCACACCAGGATAGTCCGGGGGACTCGATTGGGTATAATTGGGCGGGGAATGAAATTAATTTGGTTTGGTTCACTTTTATCAACGTCATGCACATTACATTACAACAGGTGCTCGTTTGGGGGCGGTATTGCCCAAAACAACAAGCGAACTGCACCAGGGTTCACTTGCAAGCGGACCGAGACCCACGTTTGGTCCGCACCGGAGTTCGAATGAGCTTTCACACCTGCCCAAACTAACCGAACTATCCGAGGAAATGAACTCTGGTCCGTTTAAAGAGGACCAAAGAGTGCTGGTGTGAAAGCGCCCCCGGTGCTCTGAGCTCACAGTAAAGGCAGCCTGACTAACAAACTGAGCTAACAGCAGCTACAGTTGTCAGCTGTTTACTTCACTGTCCATCAGGAAACTCTGTAAATTACAGAGAGAGAGAGTTGAGGCGGAGCAGCCGGAGGACATCAGAGGGAAAACCAGAAAACATTTTCTCCATAAAATATGATCCAGTTTCACCAAAATCAGTCAGATAGTTGGTGGTGTGTAGAGTCCAAAGTTACAAAGTGTGAGAACAGCGTACGATTTAAAATCTGTTTTTATGGTAGGAAAGTTACACAATGTTGCAGTAAGCTGAGTAGGAAGGAGTTTGTAGAGGTTGTAAAGGTTTACATAGAAGGCTCAGGACTTCATGGATCCATTAAGACCTGTTTCCTTTCCTGAAATCGCTCACACAGTGGTCTCACAGGTCTCTGTCTTCTGCAGTTCTGGTTTATATTCTTCTAGATTTGTGAAGACATCTGAACATTAACATGACATATTGTTTTTAAGGTCCTGTGTACTCGTACGACAAGTCCACTTCCACCTGTATCGCCACCCACACTCTGCTTCCTGATCCCTATGAGAGCCAAAAGTAAGTAAATGTTGTACTGTACATGCTGCTGGGCTGTAAATGATGCGTGGATTCAGCATCAGAGTTCAGGACTGTTCTTCGTCTTGTCTCTGTGTTTCAGGGTGTTTGTGGCAGACTCTATGATCAAAGGAGCAGGACAGGGTCTGTTTGCCAAGATGGATGCTGAGACCGACACTGTGATGGCTTTTTACAATGGAGTACGCATCACACACTCTGAGGTATGAGCTACAGAGCATGTGACATAGATCATTAAAGGTCCAATGTGTCAGATTTACAGAATGTGGCAGAAAAGGACTATAATTTAAAAAACTGTTTTCAGTAGTGTGATCACCTGAAAATAAGAATCATGTTGTTACTTTAGAATGAGCCTTATTTAACTTCAGACGTTGTGGGTCCTCTTCCATTCCCTTCCATGGAGTCTGCCATGTTTCTACAGTAGCCCACAATGGACAAACTTAAAACTGACTCTAGGTGGGACCTTTCAGGTTTTTCATGGCTACTGTAGTTTGTCCTTCACAAAGGGGAGGGTGAGGCGACGGGGTTGCATCAGCTACTACACCCCAAAGTCCACTAAATCTTCCATTGTGGTCCTTAAAGAGCAGTAATTCCAAACCAGGGATACTACCATAGGGGGTACGTCTGTAGTTGTTTGAGGGTAAAGATTGTGCAGTAGCTATACTAATGTGATAACATAGAAATTATGATTTGAATAATGGAATAGAAATATCCTGAATACACGTGAACACCACATGTTGAAAGTGCTAATAAGATAGTTAGCAGGAGAGCAGAGAAGTTGAAATAATTGGCAAAATGAACTCAGTTCAAATAGCTAAAAGTAATGTAAAGTAACAGATAAACTGTTGCAATATTTAGAAAAAAATATTGCTAAATGAGAATGTGTTAACATTTTTGCCGCCCTTTACATGTGTCCTTAGTTTTGTATATTTGTACATGGACTCCTCAGGTGGACAGCCGGGACTGGGCTCTGAACGGGAACACCATCTCACTGGATGAAGATACAGTGATCGACGTCCCTCAGCCGCTTGACCAGATGGAGAGATACTGCGCCTCTCTGGGTCACAAGGCAAACCACTCCTTCACCCCCAACTGCAAATATGACCCGTGAGTACAAAATGACAGAAGAGAGTACAGAGAGGGGGAGAGAGTCATACATTTTCAAAATAAAATTCACAATTTTGAGCTTGGAAGTTCATTCTTGAAAAGAGTATTTGATTCTTTTTTCCACCGTCATTTAGTGGCTGTCGTGGAGCTTTCATCTGCATCACACTGTTTTCTTCAGTAGATGTTGCAGAACTTATGGTCCATGTTGGCTTAACTTAAAGTTCCCATGAAACAGGAAGCAGAGTACTGTTTGTTTCCTTATTTTTATGTGTTTACGGGACTTGTTACAGTCCAGTGCTGAGTGTGCATTACACCCCCACCACTATGCATTGCAGCTAGTTTCATAAGCTAGTGTCACTGTCTACCTTCCAGTGAAAACAGACAGACCTGGGACTGAACACAATCTCTAAAACCAGCGGTGGCCAGTTTTCTTGCCGGGTTAGGCTCCTGGCATCCCAGGGCTCCCAGAGTCAGTTTGGCTAGCTACACAGCCGACAGAGCTGTGCAGAATGACAGTTAGCGGTTCACTTCTTAGCAATCTTTCTGTCAGGAAAGTCTGTAAATCACCTCTGTAGTGTAACATTATTGCCTGTACTGATACCCTGTCTGGTCTGGCTGCTGAGCCCAGTTCTGTTGCTAATGGCAGATTAAGTTAGCAGCAATTAATTAGCAGTTAGCTACTTTAGCATGTAATTAGGCTAAAGCTATCTGTTCAACAGGAAACTTGAGTTGAAGCTGATCAGCTTCAGCAGCTGGAGGACATCACCAAATATATTGTGTATAAAATCTGATCCAGTTTCATTAAAATCTCTGAATAAAGTTCTAAAGTTGTGCTTTTGTACAGTAATCAGTGAGGCCCGACCATAGATGACTGTAGCAGCCCTCACAATCACTCATAGACATCAAACAGGAAGCACTCGGCTAAGGCGGCGTCAGAAGAGAGAAAGCGTTTCATTGGATGTTAAATTAGTACACGTCCCAGAGTGCAGGATGACATCATCAACAAGTTTTTATGTTTTATCAGGAAATTATAACTAAAAATATTATGAAGAATACCTGAAAATACCAAAAATGGTCCAAATACTGGAGGATAGGTGACACTCTAAACAGTCAATTTTGACTTAATGGGTGATTTAAGTTGACTTATATTTAAATAATATTTACATTTAACTAAACTGTCTGATATAAATTTTGTTTTTTTTTTGGTTTGTGCAGGTTTGTCCACCCTCGTTTTGGGTCTATCAAGTGCGTCCGAACCCTGAGGCCTGTGCAGAAAGACGAGGAGCTAATGGTCGCTTATGGTTACGATCACGAGCCAACGGGAAAGAATGGCCCCGAGGCTCCTGATTGGTACAAGCAGGAGCTGGAGGAGTTCCAGCAGAGACAAGCGGCTCCCACCGGCCAATAAGAACACAGATGAATTCCTGTGGACAATAAAACAGCCCCCTTCCACCTGTGCTACCACCTTATAAGACTCCTGCAGCATTATGACACCTGATAACCCCTGCAACTGCAAATCACCCTGTAGATATTTGAGATGTTACTATGCTTCATATGGTATTCAAACGGAATACTGCTTGAGCAGTTCAGTATGAATGAAAGCCTTGCAGATCCAAGGCCAAAGTAACACAAGAACTATGCAAGAAACCAAATGTTATTAGAGGAGACATGTCTCTGGCTGGAAGTTCTGTCTGATTTTACCACTCTTCTCTTCATCACATAACTCACATAGAAATCACGATTTACGTGCTCATGGTGCTTATAAATTTAGGATATGATAGAAAAACTCATATCATTTTTCTCAGTTTTCACTTCAGCTGTTTGTCAGTTGTTTGACGCAGCGGCTGCAGTTTCCTCCACATGTTGAGTTTACCTGCACTACTTTACCGCACAGTATTTCTCTTTTCTGTTTAACTCATACATCATTTGAACAGAATCAGCTGGCCCGATCCATAAACTTGAAAAAGTGTAACTTTATAGGCCTATTTACTTACACGATTATACAGTATATGTTACAGTGACTAATTTATTTATAATCTCTGAAATTGGTAAAGAACTATATTTCCTGAGCTGTTTCGAGTGGATTTATAATGTAAGCATGTGGTGGGAAAATAATGGATGGTCTACCACTTCCTGAAAGACCTACAGTGAGCTTGTTCCACTTTTCTAACCTGGTGTCTGTGTTCATACCCTACAAAATAAAGTCCCAACAATAAGAAAATCTATACACACGCCTCGCTTTTTATATGATGGTTTGTATACTGTATATTACACTAATTTACTAGTATTTGAAGATCAAAATTAAGAGCTGATGTCTGAGAAAGGATAAACTATGTTTTCATTTGTGTATAATCAGCTGAAAATAAGATGTTTTAATGTTTTTGTTCTCTTAGAATTAGTCTTTTATATCTGCTCTTCCACAGACTCTATGTTGAACTGCTATTTTTCTACAGTAGCCCAGAGTGGACAAACTAAAAACTGGCACTAGATAGGGCCTTTCATGTTTTTTCTGCGTGTTTAGTACAGGGGGTGAAACGAAGGGGCGGCAGTCAGCAATACACTGCAAGATGCCACTAAATGCTGCTCAGGCATGCAGAAGAAATGACCTAGCACAATGCTAAATGCTAAGTAGCTTAAAGGTCCGGTGTGTAACATTTGGGGCCTTTATTTTCAGAATAAGGCAGACATGAAATATAATATTCATAACTATCTTTTCATGCACGTATAATCACCTTAAAATAATAATCTTTTTGTTTTTGTTACTTAAAAATTCTCTTTTTATAGCTACAGTGGGAGCGGGTCCTCTTTCATGGAGGCCGCCATATTGAAACACAGTGTTTCTACAGTAGCCCAGAACAGACAAACTAAATAGTGACTCTAAACAGGACCCTTAAAGTGTTGTTTCTCCTTTAAACTGGAAAGGTGAGGGTGATGTGAGGAGATTGCAATGTGGCGATTAGACCACTAGATACAATTGAATTCTGCACACTGTTTTTTTTAATTAATTAGCTTAATTAGCAAGATTTTCAAGTTTTTCAAATAATCTGGTGATGCAAAGGTCAATTTTAATTATATTGTGCCATAATAAAAATGTTATGTCATCACACTTTCCACACAGAGCAGATCCAGACTGTACTTTTATATTATTTACAGAGAAACAACATCCTTTGTAATTAAATTTTAAGTTTTTTTAAAATATGTATAAATTAGTTGATAAAGAGTCCAGTACTAAGATCCCGCTCCAATATTAACAGGTACAAGTATCTGGAATTAAAATCACGCCTGTGGCCAACATTAAGGCAGCCTGACAGTCCAAACTCTGGGCACCAAATTCCCCTTGCCTTCCCTCCACCTGCTGCGGTCAGCCAGGTTAATGGATAAACTTCCTACCTGCTGAACCGACAGTGAAACCCGCAGTGAAACCAGCCCGCAGCCCGGAACACACACACACACCGGAGGGAAAGAGTGTAAGTGCGGCTTTGTGACGTGAAAACAACCATATTTTAGAGTTCAGAAATATCTCCCGCTCATGTTTTTGACGCAGGGAGCCCACAAAACGACACCGAGCATCGAGCTAACCTGAAGTTTCATCCACTGAACTTCACCTCCGGCCGTACAGAGACACCGACCGACCGGTGTCAGGGGACTTTCTAACGGATTAATACCTGAAGATGGACCGATACAGGTACTTCATTTTCAACCAGAAGGGCGTGCTCGTGCTGGGAATCCTCCAAATGGCTTGTGCGGGTCTTTGTGTGGTGTGCGGATTCATGGACGCTGTTTTCCGCAAGGATACCCCGCTGAGCAGCACACGGACCCCGGTGTGGGGAGGACTGGTGAGATATCGATCCTCTGTCCACAAAGTCTTTGAGCAGTGAGTCAATGTGGGCTCACAGAGCGGTCTTAACACTATATGGACTGACTGTTACTGTATACTGACCGTCGACAGTGTCCGTGTTGTGTAAATCAGGTCTGGGATCAGGTTTCATGTGTGAGCATGACGTGATAACTTTTAGACTTTGGCATCCATTTCATTGAAACACTTTTATTGTTGTGACTGAAGGTTTGTCAGTAAATGAGCAGAACATTGAATGGAGTGTGTGTGTGTGTGTGTGTGTGTGTGTGTGTGTGTGTGTGTGTGTGTGTGTGTGTGTGTGTGTGTGTGTGAGATGCTGTGTGTCACTTCACTCAGATCACTGTCCTCCTCTTTAGATCATGGCCTCTCCGGGTGTTCTGGCGCTGTTTGCCTCCCAAAGGAAGAACTCCATACTGGTAAGTGTGACACGTCCGCTTTATTTATTTCTAATAATCCTTTGTTACATGTTGATTTCCTCCCTGTAATATTTTTATGGGAATTCACAAAACCTTGAATATGGCCCTGTTCTTATCTTATCTCAGTGGTGGTGTGCATAGACAAATTCAAGGGTAGGGTGTCCAAGTCTACCTTACCCTAAACCCAACTCTAGCCATATCTCCAACAAGTCATCTCAGTGACACTCAGTCATTTTTTTTTTTTAATTTTAATTTTTAGAAACTTTATTGATCACGTTGAACGTGAAATTACTTCTCCGCATTTAACCCATCCAGGCTGGCACCTGTTGGAACACACACATGCACATGCACAGGGTCACACACTCAAATCGACATCAGCTAACTGCAGCCGGGGAGCAGATGTTGGGGGGGTACGGTGCCTTGCTCAAGGGCACCTCGGCCGTGGCAATCTTTTTTTGAGCAGCTAGAGCGGGGATCGAACCGCCAACTTTGGGGTTATTGGACGACCCACTCTACCACTGAGCCCCTGATCCGAGTAGAGGCGTGCACATGAAGTCAGTATTCACTCAGAGTATAGAGTACTGACATTTTCCATGTAGGTAATGTTCAATATTTTCAGTCACGTCACTCCATCTTTGCACTCAAGTTGCACTTGTTTTCTGTTTAGAGCCTTTTTATATAAACGTAATAATGTCTGCATGGTTGTGGATATGTTCTTTCTTCATGTAAAATGATCTCTACAGTCTAAATCTGCACCCTAACTGTCTAACCATGTAGTCCAAGGCCATGAGGAGCATTATTTGAACACTTTAGCCAGACTGATTCGCTAGCATGGACCACACCATCAACAAGATATATTTAAAGTCTGTGTAAAGTAAGAATAAATATGTGTTCTGAGTTTGTCAGACCAAAGAAGAAAGTGTTATTAACCACCCAGCCAAATTTGAATAATTAAAAATATCAACAAGTTTATGAAATTAGGTGTTAAAATCGGGTAAAAATGAATTCTCAGCTCCAGGACTGTGGGGGCGTGTCTGCTGAATGTGCTGAAGCCACGCCCACTCGTGAGGGCATTTTGAAGCAACTGAAACATGTCAGATGAGTTCAGAAAATGACATGACTAACTTTGAAACACTGAGCGAGATGAATTCATCTCTATCTCTCTGCTAGGGGTGCAGGGGTATGCTCAGGGTGGCCTCAGCGTGTCATCGAGCCACCCTTTAAGGACCGCCCACAAAATCCTGGACTGAAAACTGGTGAAAAACTGTTTGAACCTCTAACTCCACATTTCAGTAATATATCGTTCAAAGTCTTTTCACATGTTTTCAGCAACTATTTTCAACATATTTATTGTGTTTTGAAAGAAATCTCAGAATTGCCTTTACTTCAAATGATTTATTGACAAAATGGAAGATTGTGAGTGAAGCGTGAACTATTCGGTCTGATGCTGCGTCATCGAGAAGCTTCGGTGGGGAATCCGCTGTAGCATGCGGGTGCGACGGACCCCCCTCAGAACCCTATGGAGAGTCGGAAGGAGAGGAGAAATAGGAGAAAGAAATGGGGTGGGCAGGAGGGGTGAGGAATACGAGAGCGAAGGGGACCAGAGGGATAGGAGGATATTTATAGGAATGTCAGACGGGCAGGGTTGAGGTGTGGTCCTGCTCCTGAAACTCTATTTAAAAGCTTCAATAGTGGAAGTTTGTTTTCAGAAAGATATTTTGGCCAACGGTGAGTCAGCTTGTCAGTGCTCTTTGGTGGATTAACTTTAGAAATTACCTCAAACCCAAACTGATATTTCTGTACTACAATTTGTCATTTATCATTATCAGACATCTACACTGGTACTGATCTATCTGTAATAGGCTAAGAATCCGGCAATAAATACATCTGGCTGATTTATCAGTCTGTCTCTATCCAACACAAGATGTTCGGAGAGGGTGAGGGTTCTAATTGAAGGGCTGATTACTCCTGTCAGGTCCTACCCACTCAACTGGGTCTACTGTCAAGTGTACCAAAACAGACTGAAGCAAATTAAAGTGCAACAACGACTCATTAGATCAGATTTATTCAGTGCATGGAAGCCTAACATTTCACACAGTTCACTACAGTGGATATGAGTATTAAAGAATTAAGTGAAGTATCAGTCAGAGAAAGAGAAACACACACACACACACACACACACACACACACACACACACACACACACACACACACACACAGCACATTGTCATTGTCATTGTCTTCCTGTCCCTCAGGTGAGTGTGATGGTGGTGGCAGCAGGTCTCTCCTGTGCGGCTGCAGTGTTTATATCAGGTTACTCCTGTCTGACACTCACCTATGGAGAGGAGGATGAAGAGGTCTTCCACCACCACGACAGTCCTCAAGTGGTAACCCACACACACACACACACACACACACACACACACACAGATGGACTACTCCAAAAGATTTCCTTTGGGTGATTTTAATGTTTTATTTTGGTAAATCACGTAGACCTTCCTTACAGCAGACTTGTCAAAATAATTACATTAATAGTGGCTGCATTCCATTCAGTGTTGGATAGAGCCATCGTTAATTTACCATGTTTCTAGTGTTTACTCACACACTGCTTTAATGTGATTACCTTGCTTTTGTCCAATCTGAGAAAGAAACCCTGATGATGTCACCAGTTTTGAACACAAAGCCTGCATTACAACACGCACAGAGGTTCTAACCAAAGACAGTTGCATTATGGGAAGTGTTCTGTAGGATCCAGCATTAGTGGAACTTGAAGTCAGGGTAGCTGGAGCTTCATGTAAGTGCAGTACTAAATATCCTGCATAGCCCTTTAAATCTCCAAACTGTTCTGACTGCAGGAGCTGTAATCTCTGTCCTCTGTGTGAGAACAACATCACAGCTCTGACTACTTACAGGTTTTATCCACTCTTTGTGTCTCTGCTCAGACCTTTGTGCTTCATCGGATGGTGAAGGGGGCCAACGCCACCATACTGCTGACCTGCACCATCAGCCTGGCTCTCTCCTCTCTCATCGCCTACGTGGGCTGCCGCAGTCTTCCATGCTGTGGCTGCTATGACACCAGAACTGGATTGGTAGGGAAGAGCACAGTCTAAAATCTTACACTTTGATGGAATGTACTGACTCTTCGTAGTCCTCCTTCTCTTAGTTGTTGTTGGCACACATGCAGCTTCACTGATGACCATCATTTTGTCATCTTTTCAAACAATGGGTTGATTTCAGGCAGAGGTGGACAGAAGCAGCTCCTAATTTCTATCCAATGGACGTCTCTTTTGTTGGCTGAAATGTCATTCTGTCGCTGCCAGTTTGTATCTGTTGTAGCTAGCTTGGTAGATAAGCTAATGTTAGCTGATTCGTTTAAAAACTACAGCCCTCTAAGGGCGCATTCACACAAAATCAATCAATCAAACTTTATTTGTATAGCACTTTTCATACAAAACATGTAACACAAAGTGCTTCACACAATAAGTCCCCGACACCCCCCAACCACGCCCAACTAACTTAAGTTTGCCCTTAAAAATATGAACAGTCTCAAGTCTTCAGGTCGTTCCACAGATGTGGACCACAGTGAGAAAAGGACGCCTCTGTGGGTTTTCGTTCTGACTTTTATGGATTATTAAAAGGTCACTTCCAAAAGACCTGAGGGTCCTCGAGGGTTAATAGGGTAAAAGTAAATCAGATAAATAGGTGGGACTAAGACCATTAAGATTTGGCGCTGTGGCAATTTTGATTTATGTATTTTGATATTATGTGGCGAAAACGCAGGTCTTTCCCTCATTTGAGTGGGGTAGTGTGTTTTGGCTGTGGCAGTGCAGCCCGCAGTGGTGTCCACCAAAAAAATCCACAAAAAAAACAAAGTTAAGCCAGATACATCTTTTGGAAAATGGCAGCCTGACGTCACACTGCAGTAGAGGTTAGATTAATGCTTCATCGTTATTATTTTGAAACTATATTCCACTTTTAATGTTATAAGAGCGACGACTTTAAGTCTGAGGACTCTAAATGTTATCTTGGGTAACAAGTTTGTCTCTTTAGAGTAAACTTCCCCAAATCTAACTGACTAGCATCACTCTTAACTCATATAGTTGCATCCAGAACCAGTGTGGTGGAGGATATTCAGGTCCTGATTGGGGACAAAACGTTGTAGTTAGCTCATGATCTGCTCCTTGGCCTCCAAAGTGACGTAGCGTTAGGTCAGCCGTGCTGGACTGGACAGTCGATAGCAGTCATCTGACGGCAGAACCCCGCCGGGTGCTTCTCTGTCGTGTCTCAGCCATGACACTGTTTTGGTCCATTCTCCACGTGACTTTAAACCTCACCAGGAGTGTGAGCCAGAATTTGTTAACTGGTAGTTTTTCCTCCTGGTATGTTTCTCAAACAGACCGCAGCACTTCTAGTGGAGTTTGAAACATTGACCAGCACGGGGAACACATCCAATTTTAGCCATCAGACTGTGTACTTCAAACACCATAATCACAGAGATACTCTGTGATGGTTTTTAATGTTAAGCCTCCATTTTACCTCCACTGTTGATTATAACGAGGCCTTTCCTTCCAAAAAAATGACATTTTGAAGATAAAATCTTGGCAGTATTATCTTTAAGGATCTGATGTTTTGTTTTTGTGTGTGTTACAGGAAACACTCGTTCCTCAGTGTGACCCTGGGGACACTGAGATGGTTTGCACTTGGCAAGGTAAGACGTTAAACATTGTCTGTGTGGTCGTGCCGTGGCTTCGCTCTATGCAGCGAGCAGTCCGGTGATGTAGTTCTCCTCTTTGTCCAGCAGGAGGAGACGACAGGCTCTTCAACTCTCCGGCTCAGTCCACTGACCAGGCCACCACTGAGGAAGAGGGGGGTCCCTCCAAACTGCCTCCGTACAGCAGACTTACCTGACACACATCCACATTAGAGACTGGGCCTGCACATCTGTTTGCTGTCTCCCTTCCAGAGAGGAGGGTGTGATTATGGATTAGATTTCCTCAAAGTTGTGCCTACACATTTCTTATTTGTTGCGGATGGATGAAGAAAAGGAATCTCAAGAGCCACCTGACGCTGAAGACCTTTTGTATGGAGATCTTTTAGAGAGAGGAGTTGTTTCTGAATGACACTTTGGACTGTGGCAGCGTCTTTATTTGCTCTTTGACCAAAGATTTTCTGTCACCAAAGTTCAGACCTGTCCATGTGATGCGTGTGAAGCTCTTGTGTGTTGTGTTCTCAATGTATAAATTCAAAGATGTGTATTTTATGTGTATTTAATAAATAAAACCCACCTGAGCTGTTTGAGAGACGACTCCACACTTGAAATGTTCATGGTACTTTATTGCAAGGTTGCACATGACAAAACCATTGCAACTACCTGTCCCCAGTAGTTTCATTCATCAGTCACTTTAACACCATTCTGTAATTGATTCTTTTTTTTCTTTCTTTCTTTCTGGGTATTTGCAACGAGATACAGTTGCAGTATGCTGTTCATGACTGTAGTGAAGAAAAGTAAGGCAAAGTAAATGATAGTAAGACCCGGCATGAAGGCGGATGGGAGGCATTAAACAAAGGACACTTAAAGTACAGCAACCAAACTAAAACAGAACACCCACCATGTCTTCCACTGTTGTCGAATTACTGTCAAGCCGCAGAGATGCAGATAACACAGCCGGCGTCTGTGCTTAGTCTCCTTTCGTTCGTGTGCATAGCCTCTGAACAGTGAGTCCTGAGAGAAGGCCTTTTGGTCTGATTGATAGTCTGTTATCCTTCGAGAAGACGTTACTGTGCAGCGTAACGTGGGGGTGATCAGCAGAGGAGCCACAGGACCAGCTGAGGCCACAACAAAACCATCCTAAAACCACTAAGACACAAAGCTGCAAACTAACATGACAGCACTCTGTGATGCATCATGGCGTATAAAGTAAACAACTTTTATCGTACCACTGTGTTAGCAAAACATGCTGAATATTGTAGCACAAGCTTACATACAGGATAAGTAGTGGGCGTAGGCATCCATGTACATGTGGAGGTGCACACTACAAAGCCTTACACACTATGAGAGGTATGTGTTTTCACTGTTTGATTCACTGGCTAGCCTACACAGTACTCGTTTACCTATTATCAGGCTATTTCACAGCCTTTCGTATACAGAGGAGGGAACGGGCCCGTCCAGTTAAAGACAATCCTCTCACCCATTTCCAAATTCCTTAAAGGTTCCCTTTGAGTCCTTTATCATCAAGATGGCAGGCGATTCCTAGTTCCACCCAGTCACCCATCACACCACAGTCTCATACTGTACAGCAGGCCTGTTTGGCAGATGTGTTGAACTGTTACATGTACGTGAGCTATAATGTACAGTGAGCAGACCGTTATTGTGAAATAAACCCTGACAAAGTGAGGCAGCTCTTCAATCACCCTCAGGGGGTTTATTTTGGAACAATAACCGGCTTGCTGTACATTACCACGCTTTTTACACGGCTACTTATTGGAGAAAAATACTGTGTCAAATTAATGATTTAAAAATGATTTGTGTTCACTCCATAGCAACGGTCACAGCAGCGGCCTGTTATACAGAAATAACCAATGACCAATCAGAACATGGTATTCGACCGCAGCGAAAACATCACATGCAAGCTAAACAAAGGTTCTGTCCCTCATAAATAGGTGTCGTCAATTAAATCTTTGATAACTGATTTGGTTTGGTCTGCCGGGGCGATTGCAGAAACGAGCTGTGAACAAAAACTGGCCAGCTGGTTGTTGTAGTTAGCTACCGAGCTAACTGCTAACACACTAGCCAGCGCTAGTGGCTCACAGCTCATCTTTTCTCTGGGCTGGGTTACTCCCCACTCGCATTTTATGTGTCCTGGTGAACCATTGTATTCAATAAAGAGTTAATGAAGAGGAAAAATATAACTAGCTAACCTGTAGCTAACAGCCAGTTAGCGATTCAAAAGATATAATTAAACCATCGACTATTTTTGGTCTCTACGAACTCCTGAGAGAAACTTCTGGCTCTTTAGCCGCTAAATGTTCTACTATGTTCGCAAGCTAGTCGCAGTCTTTGTCTGTCCACCATTTTGGTGCTGTTTTGGTGCTGTACAGCGGATTTTTACAACCTTTTCCCTGAATACAGCGTCCTCCTGTGTGCAAACAAGTGTGGTTACATAATGAGCTGAAGCTCACTTACAAAGCTCTGCAAAGACGAGTGGAGGAAGAGATTTAGGTGATACTTCTACGTCTGTTCATCATGATGAGTGACCCCGTTCATTTAATCATTCTAAAAAATATGGATGGGGGTGTTGACCTTAGTCGCCTCATCTGACTACCCATAATTCAGCTCACCATGTGTGACCTTTCCACATCAGCCCATCTACAAGCTCAGAGTTGCGTGAACAAGCCTTGACTAGTCCAAAGCTTCCAGCTGCACTTACAATTACAGTAAATATTAAAAACATATTTCAGCATATTTGAGTATTCCCTTATGATTATAGCTAAATAAGTGTGAAAATATGAATGCGGTTTCTTAGGCAGTATGAAAATGGAAGATTTTTTTTACCTCTTTTTTTCCCAAATCAACTTGCAAGATTCAGTAAAGCTCGCTATGGATCCATTACAGAGAAATTGATGTGACACTTCCCTCGACACACATTTCCTTTAAAGAATCTAAAAGAATTTCAAACAACCAGACTTTAAATGTGCCCTGTGGAGTTTTTGACCACCATAGAGAAATGTTTTTATGAGTGTGTCCCTGTTTTGTTTATGTAATAACATGTTATTAACATGTTATTACATAAACATGAATATTAAAGCAACATTGCTTGATATTTGGCTGATGTTAGCAAAGTTGTTAAATGGCTAGTTTTTGAGTTTTTGAAGTAATATAATCATAAATCATGTCCATGTTTACAACAGTGGTACAACACTCTGAAAACTGGGAGCGCTAAATGACAAAATCACCAATTTCTGTGCGGTGTTGCTTTAAGCTCTCAGTATATTTTAAATATGTTTTTGACAAACAAAACACATTCAACATGTTTGTTAAGCTTCAAAAATAATAGTCAGGGACACATGTTAGTGTAAACATAACTGTGTTGGTAACTCCACACGGCACCTTTAATGAAATGGTTGCGTTAAAAACAACCACCTGTCAGAGTATCACGCGTGACGTGTACAAGAAGGAGGCAGATAAAACAAAACATACACCTGCCAATATAATACGGTCAGTACGATACCGGCGGTGCCACGAATAAAACCTCTCAGACAGTCTTAACACGCTCAGATGAAATGGCGTAGCTTGCATTATATTAATGTGCTGTCATTGTGTCCACCTCTCACAAGTCTGCATGAAGAAATGAAATACAGCTTCTTCCAGAGAGACATTTCTGTGGCACTTCCCTCCAAGTCCCTGGGTTAATAATGCCACTGCGTCTCCGTGTGTGCCGCAGAACTCATGAAGATACGACAACTGAAACTTCAGTGGTGCAGGCTGAAGAACTTAAATCATTACTAAAGGAGGAGAACTGATTTTGGCCCCTTGTTCAGGATAATTTCCATGAACCGACGATCGATTTTGGCGTTTCCTAAACAACAATCATACTGTAAATACCAGCCCCGATCTCGAAGTCATTTATAAAGTTAAGCACAAGCATTGGAAAAAAATGCATCCTCTTCTAATGGAAACATTAATCTGTGTGTTGTGCTGATTATGAAGCCATTTTGCTAGAAGGGTTCTCTTTCTAGACCTCTACTCTTTCCGTCATCAATCTCTTCCATCCTGTACGGCCTCAGGCTGGAGTTGTCTCCCTCTTGCCCTCCATGTTTCCTCCCTCAGCAGCTGCTGCAGCCCCAGCCTCTGGCCCCGTCTCCCCCGTTGTCCCTCCCTCTGCTGCTCAGGTTGATGGTAGCCCCCGTCCCCTCGGCTGGCTGGCTCAACACCAGAGGTTTCTGAGACTTCAGCTTGTGGGCCACCGTCATAAAAATAGCCTCGACGTGGTCACTGTTCCCTCTGCCGTGGTTTCCGTCTCCTTGACTGTTTGGGTTCTTGGCGGACGTCTCGAACACGGGCATGGAGTGGACGTCGGCGAACTGTTGCGCCACGTCTGTGCCAACCTGGATGGAGTCTTGGAGGTCGCACTTGTTTCCAACTAGGATCCTGGGTACCTCAGTGCCCAGTGCGTGCTGCTTGCACTCCTCAATCCAGGCGGGGAGGCTGCGGAAGCTGGCAGCGTTGGTGACATCGTAGACGAAGACAACGGCGTGCACGTTGCGGTAGTAGTGCTGCACCATGGACTTCCTGAAGCGCTCCTGACCTGCAGTGTCCCACAGCTGGATCTGTGGAGAGACAGTGTGGACATGGATTAGCGGAAATTGATTAAATCGAATTTAGATGACTCAAATCAATAATTACTTAATTCTGCTAACAAGTGTTGTGTGTGTGTGGCCACAGCCTGATGTATGTCATTCCTCTATGTAGAGGAGCTCTATTGTCGTCGACAAACTATTGACAACACGTTGTTGTTTTGGTCTTTTTCATGGGATTTGGTGACAATGAGAAAAACAGACACTCTAAGGAAACGTCACAACAAACTCTGTTCAAGAATCTGGAAATTCAAGTTTCTGGTTTGTCAAATTTTGATTGGACAATCCTGAAATATAACCAAAGGACAGTCTTCCTGGCAAACATTAAGTCTTGTCTTAAAGACATTTTTCAGAGCATATCCTCTGAATCTTGTTCAAGAATCGGGTTTGAACGCCAGCAGATTAACTTCTTTCCTTAAACCTGGCTTCTTCATTTCCTGGAATAAGTGTCCCTGCAACAGTTTCATCAGTTCTTTTAATGAAAATAACCTTGATGATGTCATCAGGGTTATCTCAGATTGGACAATCAATGATGGCGACATGTGCCAGGCAGGGGAGGACTAGTTGTAGAATCATTCATCTTTAGAGCTTAAACAAGCAGCAACTTCTGTGGCTGTGAGGTGCAAACAACTGCAGTTCCTCAAACGTCCACTTGAAGCTGGCTCCAGAAGTGAGTCGGTCTCCATAAGCCCCCATGTTAAAATGTCCAACTTCACAGCAGAAATAAACATGTTTACAGCCTGGTACAAAAAACAGTTTTGGTCTCTATAGCTAATTTCCCTGTTCATGACAACTGTACTGGGGGTGAATTTCTATACAAGTCACCTGTTCAAATGATATTAAGGCTTAAAGTTATGCAGAATTAACAGGTAGATGTCATAACAGACGGCTTATTTGACCAACCAGGCTTCATTCAGCCCACTTCGGGTCCGCCTACCTCCCACATCTTTGAACATTTTTAGGATGATGACAGCCAGAGCCAAAACACTGAGCTACAGTCTATGAGTCTGACTCATACTCAGGACTAAAAGTAATCATATCCCAGGCCTTGTTTGATTTTAATTTCTTAATGTGTCTCTTTAAATATGGCCTTACATGAAGGGCTAGCTGTGCTACTTTAAATTTAAAGTGCTCATCTAGATGACCTCAATACTGTGCACAAAGGTGCCGGGGGCCATCGGACCACAAGGAAAATGTGGCCTGGAGAGTGCAGACACTCCCTCATTTATTACCACTGACGTGCCCTTGAGCAAGGCTGCAGAGGACCTGCTCAGTGACTCACACAAACAGAGCCTGTCACCAGCTGTGAGTCCACATGAAACCTCGTTTCATTTGTCCTGGTGATTCATTTGTTGATCTTTGTTGTTCCTGTACAGTGGGACGTCACACCTGACCCTGCTCTACACAGTACTGTACACTCTGACATGATTGTGTTGTGTTTACGGACATGTTCTCCATTATTATTGTTGTTGTGCATCTCATCTGGATTACAGATGTGTTTGTAACAGTAACCTGTCTGCGGTGCACACCTTGATTTTCTCGCCGTCAATCTCGACCAGCCTCTCCCTGAAGTCCACCCCGATCGTGGCCTCGGTCTTCTCGGGGAACTTGCCGGCACAGAAGCGGTAGGTGAGGCAGGTCTTCCCGACACCGGAGTCCCCGATCACGATGATCTTGAAGATGCGGGTCCTCGGCGGCGGAAGAGACGAGCCCGTCAGAGAGCCGGAGAATTCAACCGACGGCCCGCTCTCCGCCATATCACACCGACAGGCTGGACGATGAGCAGGGGAAGCCTCGGACAGCAGCGGCGGCAGCTCCTGGACCAGCTCTCCGTCAGGCTGCTGTGTGACGAGGAAGTGTCGATACAAAGCAGCAGCTGTTCTCAGTCCACATTCACAGACGACATATAGTCAACGTTCACACACACACACACACACACACACACACACACACTTTCTCTGTCTTTAACTTGTGCATCCCAGTAAACACTCCCAGTCCCCAGCTGTGAAGCCACGTACAGTGTTGTCCAAGGAGGCGTTCTCTCGCGAGATAAACCGAGTGTAGCGTTCACTGCCCCATGAGAAAACGTGTAAAGTTGAGCTTCAGGACAATAAACCGTTTACCTCGACGCTCACCTCAGCTTTCAGCTCGTTAACAACACGGAATACTGTTCACTCCTGTTAGCATTGCTAACCACCGATGCTAAGTAGTGTTCGCCTTTGCTTTCAGGTGGTTATTTAACAGGATGACCTCAAGAATTCAGACGATTCTCGAAAGTACCACCGTCCCTGATATGCTGCTGTGTTCTTAAGATAGACAGCAGTGTGTCAATATAACACAAATCTATATTTTATATATAATATAGATCATCAGCACAGTCACAGATGCTGTTGCCTCCATTTTGGCTGAATTCTCTTCACTTCTAATAAACAATACGACATGATGCTGATGCTTTATTTTACATACAGTTCCTTATTGTTTGCTCTGTCCCACACCTTCCTTCTATCACAACTCATAACCATAAAAAAATATACTGTATGATATATATATATATGGTAATACAGTGAAATGTCAGAGGTTACATCACCTCTTGCGTTCTTGTGAGTATACATCTTCGTGGCTAGCTAAAAGAAACCAAACGTCCACCCTCTGGACTTGTCTGAGTCCTCGTGTACTTCAGTCTTACAAACTGTGCATCTATCAATCAATCTATCTATCTGCGAGGGCGTGGGACTGTAAGGCTATTTAACCCACTGACTGACCTCAAGTCTGTTCTCTAAAGCCAGTACTTCTACGTATTACTGTAAAATTATGTGGTTGAATAATATTTTTGGCCAACATGTGTCAAGTAAGAAGTGCCAAAAATTTGAGTCTGGCTACAATACGAGTCGATCACCATAAACCTCCATGTTAAAATGCCCAAGATGGCAGCAGCCAGTGACACTGTGAGAAGCCTGTGGGTGACATCTGAGATACTACGTCCATGTTTTATACAGTCTTGATTTGCTCCCGGCACTCCCAGGTGAATGATCGGTGTACAGAACTACCCATTGACCAAGACACAAGTTGAAGAGATGTTTTTTTGTGTGTGTGTGTTGAGCCCAGAGGCCCGATGCACAAACGCTCTTAAACAACTGTTTGCATATTAGGGAGCTTCTCCAATAGCATCATAACAACTGTCTTTGTTTCCTTCCTTATGTACATCCCTCCTTTCTTGCTTCCTTTCCTGCTTCTGCTGTTATGAAAGAGAGAAAATCCACACCTATTGTAAATAAATAGATTAAAATAGTAATAATCATAAATCATAAAAACCATATGCATTAGAAGCACCATTTGCTGATGGAGGTAGCGGTGAAGTGAGCCCTGAATGTAGCTATATGACAAAAATATTCTAACCCATCTCATATAATGATACACAGACAAGTAAAGCTCATTTTGAATGTTATCAGTTTAGATATTATTTCTATTCTGAGCATCAGAGGCCCAAAACGTAGGTTCAGTTGTGGTGACGACTGGAGCAAATCTGTGAAACAGAGAGGACAAGCAGTGCTGTCGGTTGTCACTGACCCGATTGCAGAATTATTGATGTGTGTTGTCTAAAATAGTTACATCAAAAATGACTTATTTATTAAATAAGCAGCGATAAGCAGAAACAGCAAGACAGTACATTTGATTGTTGGACAAAATAAATCATTTGAAGACATTGGACACATTTTTCTTTATTGTCTTACACTTTTATGATCACTAACAAAAAAAGTTCCTCAGATGCATTAATAATGAAAAAACTTGTTGCAACTCTAATTCAGAGCTCTGTTAGTTCTGCCATGATGAGTCAGACCTCTCTCTTCTACTCAGGACACAGCTCTGTAAAGACAAAAGTGGACAGTTATGTTTGACAGCATCAATCTATTTGATATAAATCATGATAAAATCCAGTCGAACAGATCATTGAGCGGCAAATGGAAAGCAAGGATCTTTTCAACATTACATAGACATAACTATAACATACTAACAGAACTATACATGTCAGTACCTTAAAGGGGCATTCCAGCAAGTTATTGTTACACAAAGATCTTCTCTGTCTGGTAAATACTCATGTCTTTCAAACTCCACATACCTTTATAACATAGGCTGTTAAAAATAACTGAAGTCTTCAAGCCCACGGCAAGACAAACAATAGGCAATTAACTAACTAATGAGGCAGAACTTGCTGGAGCAGTTGGAGCTTGGTGTCTCCGAGGCTCAGCAAACAGAACCTGGAGCAACAATGTATATTCAACTTGACATGTGAGACAAATTATGGGGCAGTCAGTCAAGGCAAACTACGGGGCCATCACTGAGGCTATCATTTATCGGCAGCAGGATTCCAGACTGCCATGGAAAAAAATGGATGTCAAGGAACACCCATTTTCTTCAGAGCCACAAAAAGTACATTCCATCCATCCATTCCATGGGAATACCGAGCTGTTCCCAGTCCAGTTCTCCTGCCAGTTTAACAGGCCCAGAACACCTCCAAAGGGACGGCACCCAGGGGGCATCCTAATCAGATGCCCGAACCACCTCAGCTGGCTCCTTTTGACGCAAAGGAGCAGCATCTCTCCAGATGTCTGAGCACCTCACTCACTCATCTCTAAGGCTGAGCCTAGATACTCTGCGGAGGAAACTCATTTCTGCTGCTTGTATCCGCGATCCGCGTCTCTTCACTATTTTATTTCAGTCGCTACCCAGAGCTCTTGACCATAGGTGAGGGTTGGAACATAGATTGACTGAGAGAATCAAGAGCTCTGGCTTCCAGCTCAGCTTCCTCTTCCCCACAACGGTCCAGTGCAATGTCTGTGATACAGCCAACACTGCATCAATCTGCTGGTCCAACTCGTGTTCCATTTTCCCATCACTCATGAATGAATGAGTGATGAATGAATGAGACCCAGAGATATTTAAACTCCTTCACTTTGGGCAACAACTTACTCCCAACCCCAAAAGCCTCAAAATGAGTCAGTGCCATAAACTGATAGATCACAGCTAACCTGCCACACCTTCACAACATCATTTTGCTTCTGCACGTTAAAGGAAAAGTTCAGCATTTTGAAGTGCACCCAATTACTTCTTTAATGTAGGCTAAGACGGAACCCCATGCACTCCACTGTAAGTTGTTAACTGGTTGTATATACTGCCTCCTACAATGTTGGCAGAACAGGAAGAACTCTCATCATTCTAGCTTGTAGAGCTCAAACATTATTCCAAGAAAGTTACCCCCACTGTCAGCCTCATAGTCCTAATATTTAAACAGCCTAAATGAGCTGCCTATCACAGGTCAAGTTGGGGAAATTCTCACCTTTGTTGGGGTCGTAGTGAAACTTTGCTGGCAGGGGAAACTGGAGACATGTAGCTTGTTTCCTGAAGGTCTCCAGATCAGAGGCTTCTAGAGTCGTATTCCTGCCTGCAGAGATCAGTAGCAGTCAGTCATTCTTATTCACTTTGACAGAGAAGCTTTTACTGTAGCTCTTTTCACCCTTAATCCTTGCCAAGTAAAAGCTGTCAAAATATCTGCCCAAATGCCAGTAGGTGGCAGCGTAACTAAATTTGAAAGTCTTGCTGCCTGTGATGTACCTGACTGCTCTTTTAATCCTCATACCTACCAAATAGGTACAATGCTGTGTAGTTGTTCTCGTTGGTGTAGGTGTACATTAGCAGACAGTCAGAGCAGCTGTGCAGGAATCTGTGGTTGGTAGCTGCAATTTTCACTGCACAAAACAACAAAGATTCATGATGAGGATAAGATTCATGACACACTGTGTGCAAATGTGTAGATCAAAATGTTCCAGAAACTGTGCTTTAACAAACTCTGTTAACCGTCTTACACAGGTTCAAAGTGAGACCCCATTTCCTTGTTTTTACATGTCATTGGTGTTATTACTGGTGCATATCTGTCAATGAGACAACTTACAGTGGACATCTATGATTTTGTCATCGATGAAGGTCATATTGGGAGCAAATCTGAAGCATCTATCTTCCCTAAAATAAGATCAAATAAGAGAAAACTTTAGTGTTTCAGCAGCAAACAAAAAACTGTCTACAGCCATGATAAAAGAAACGAGCCAAGTTTTTTTTTTTTTTAAATCCACACTTCCAATATATTGGAAAATATTATTTATTATTATATAAACATTACATCAGATTCATCACCCCTTTATATCAGAATCTATATCACCGACGTTCAAACATATATTGTATGAAGTTAGAGAAAAAGAGAAGAAATCTTCAATTCATGTACAGAAATTGGGTCTAACACCTTTAAGTGAGTGTGTATGTAATATACTGTATTAATACAGTTCATTTTTACAAATATGGACAGCTGTCTACAAAATACAGGGAGAACCATCACAATACTACCACCGTTTTGTTTTAAAATGCACCAATGCAATGTGTGCATAATTACTCTCCTCCAATCCTCCAACAGTCACTTAAAACCAAGCATGACAACCTCATGACCCCTAGAGCAGGGGTCTTCAACCTTTTTCAGCCCAAGGACCCCTTAGACAAGAGACAAACATGTAATAATTTTTTTAAATGTGTCACATTTTAAGCCTGGCCTAAAATAACTTTTATATTTACTTTATTCCCTTTTATTTCACCTTAGTAACCTATTTATATACTGGGTTATTAGCCTATATGTGTTTATGATCGATACAAAGTTCATGCATAATGGAATAATTTATAAAAAATATATAAATAGTAATAGTTTTTGTAAAAGTAGCTTATTATTGCATATTAATGCTTGCAGTTTACTCAGTATAATTTTTGTTATATTTTTTAATTCTCACAAATTATTTTGGTAAAAATTGTCAATTATTATGACAAAAATTGACAATCAAGAAGTTGAAGTTTATGACATGATGAACCTCAGATTAGAGGTTAAAATAAGGCCACGATTAACTGTGAGGCAGAAGATAGCTGATAACAGACAACAAAAAGACTCACAGTGGTAGATGCGGTTGGGGTACGAGTCGGTTCGCCTGCTCCAACGCCAGGGTGCGGTTGTCTGCTGTTGTGTTTATCTTTACCCAGAGACTTTCAGTATTCTTCAAGACACTGTCGAAAAGGTCATTATTGGAAACCCCCTCGATAAAGATCCACTTGCCCAAGATCTGTTCAGAGCAACAAAAAAACATAGGATTCAGCTTACCAGTGTTGTTCATATCATTCAGAAATATTATGTATTTTACATTTTTGGTGAATTGTCTGTTGATGATCAGGTCTGTACCTTATCAAGCTCATTCACTGTCAGAGGCTGGCTGCAGTTGTCTGCTGTTGGTGCTGCTGCGCTGAAGGACAGCAGAGAGACGAGGACGGAGGCCAAGAGTAGCACAGACATGGTGGACAGCAGCAGCTCAACACTTCCCTTCAGAACTGAACTGCATCTGATATTTATTCACAGGCTTTTGACGCTTACACAACACAACACAATTACACAATACTTGCTTTCAATCAGTGGTGACACAACTGCAGTCTGACTGTAGTTTGCACGGAGGCAGCTGGAAATTCCAATACTGCATTTAACCTGTTCTGGATATTTGAATTGTGCAATTGTACACACATACACCCAAACAGGTACAAGGTCTGGGCAACTTACAAAAAAGGGAAACAATCATGGTAAAGTTCGACTAGGACATGTTAGTGTAGCAATACTGTGACAGTGCTAGAGGGATAGATTTAGCATGTCAAATAAAATCAAAAATCAAAAATAATAAATCCTTGTACTTACAAGTGTTACAAAATGGATTTGGTCTGTTGGCAGTCTATTAAATTACCCTGAATTTTCTGTATTACTTATTCTTTCATTAATCCCACACTTCAGACTGATAGCATAACACTGGTTAATAAAGCACAGATAATCATTTTTTAAATACATTTTGAAAGTGTGTTTTTGATGGTTTCTCTGTCCTGGTTGCACATAAAGCCACATTAGGATTCATACTAATCTGAATTTAGTCTGTGAGTTATGTCAGATCTGTTATATAGATTGGTTACTTGGTGCCATTAAACTCTTTGGACTTCTATAATCATTCACTGCTGCCACCTAGTGGACAACATGAAGCTCACATGCTTTTTTTCAGAGAATCATCTAAATCTGAATCCTGTTCTACAGACATACACATCAGTGCTGTTACTGCTGAAATGTCTCAGAGGAGATGATGGATTGACTTGACTCACTGGTGGTGCCTCCAAACTAGAAAGGTGTTGACAAAAGAAATGAAACAATTGGATAATTGATTAGTTAATTGACAGACAGTTAATCAGAAATTATTGTGATGATAAATGTGTTGTCTTCTTGCCAAACCTCCTCTAGTTTCAGCTTTTCCACTGTGATGATTTGCTGTTTTTCTTTCTCACATGTGACAGGACGTTGATTTTCTTTAGTGTATTGAACTGTTGGTCAGGTCATAAAAGTTTCACCTTGAGCTTTGTGACATTGTGATGGACGTTTATCTTTATTTTGTGACATTTTAGAGACCAAATGATTCGTTGAGTGCTGCTAAATGCTGGTAAATGATGGATGAAGAAAGTAAGTGCTTGTTTCAGGCAGAGCCTTCTTCTCCACCAGCACTGATGATGGCCAGATGATACATAATGCAGATGTCGTAGATTAGAGAAAAAACAGAGACAATAAAGTCTCATCACCTGTTTGAATTATCTCCTCTTTGGAACCTTTTTAATATTTCATAACATGTGTTTGCTTTGCATTTGTCCAGTATCTCCACTCCGTGTTGTAAGGTCATCGTTACCACACCTAAAGTAATCCGTTATAATGGTGGAGGGCTGCTCCCACTTCTTATATAGAGTTATCTAACGTGCATGAATATTTATTATATTATCTTTATATGCACACACATAAACACTGGATAAACAGTATATCATTATAAAACAGGTATGTTCATTCAGCATCACTGACGTAACACACGTGAAAGCAGCGCGTCCCCCTCGTTACATCATGACCTTCACATGCCCACTGCGTGCGTCCGCCCTGCTCAGTTCATGATCACAAAAACGTAAAAAAGAAGCAGATATATGTTTATAGCGACACCAAAAATCTTTAATATCGTATTTGTTTCATTTTATTGATAAAATAAATGTCTTCAATTCATAAACGGTTCTATATATATTTTTTAACTGTTAAAAAACGTTCAGGCAGTGAATATGTAGCCGCATTAGGGGTCCTTGAGCGGTGCATGGTGCAACATGTGTTGGATAATTCCAGAAGCAGCTCCGCAGTTTGTTCTGATCCAGTCCGCAGACAGGCAGTCCGACTCGGACCTGAGCTCCAGCTGTACCCCTGGGAACACCGTGTGGAAGTGTGAAGACACCCGGAGAGTTTCCTGCCTCTGAGCTTCTCTTCGCCTCGCGCTGTCTGCTTCGACATTAAACCCCGCGAACGTTTTATCACATTTATTTAGCCTGTTAGCCGAGTTGTCAAAATGTTGAGCGTCGCCAGGACCGTCTCAAGGACTCTCCCGACGAGGACCTGCACGAGGAATGTGTCCTCTTTAATCAAAAAGGTGAGTTTAAAACGCACGCGAACGAGTCATTATCCAAACGCTAATTGGGGCGTCCTTAATTAAATTTGACAAGCAGCCGGCTAGCTTAGCATGCTAACTAGAGGCTAGTTTTAATGCGTCGTGACTGGTTAGCCTTCAGGAGGAGCGGCCTGTGTTATTTAACCGGAGTGACTGACACTAAAGTGAAGCGGTGTTACGGAAAACAGCGTCACTGCTGTCTGTTCAGTGTCTCTTTAAATGAATGAGTTCGCACTTACAGTGCTGGAGCGCTAGCTGAGGCTAAGCTAACAGCCTTATTACATTTTACGTCATGTCTTACCTGTCACCTGCTTAAACTGACGTCACGCCCCCCGTTATGTCGTAATGAGTGCAGCGTCGGTGTGTCATTCTCTCGGCTGCTGTGTGCCTGTGTGTCCTGAGCCATGGTGGCTCTCTGCTTCCAGACTGGAGCCGCTTGGTGGATCAGTGACCTTCAGTGAGGTGTCCTCCTCCCGGCATGCTGCAACGTTTCTCACATGTTGATCCAACGTTTCAGGGACATGTTCAGAACTGCTCGATCGTCTGCAGTGTTTGTTTCTGCTTCCTAACGTGGATTTATGTTTTCACACACGAGCTGATGGACTTATATCACTTTGTCACGTTTTAAAGTGTGTGTCTTCTTAACTCTGTAATGTCATGTCTAACAGCGTTTTTTCTAACTTTGATGTAGAAAAAGGAACAAACACTGACACGAGTCAGTATTCATATTGTATTCATTCATTCATGTATTGTACTGGGTTGTTGCTATACTCCAACATTTGCTAACAGTTGTGTAACTGTCTTGTGGTGTGTTCACAGGCGTGCTGGGGTGGCTTCCAATCAGACGCTCTCAGAGCTCTGTCCAGGAGAGACTATGCGTGAGTATCAACACAAAACTAAAAAAATACATTTGGAAAATAGTAACTATTACAGAGTTTGTACAAAGACTGTTTCAATTCTAACAGTTAACTGATCACAAGGTTAAGAATATGCTTCTTATAGTCATCTAAAGAAGGTTTCAGCATATATCTGGTGTTTCATCTACACAATCACTCATGAACAGCTGAAACGTTCCCATCGTCATACTCACAAAAAGTTCAGGATATTCGTCTCTCGGATGAAATTTCAGAGTCCACCTAAAATGCACTCTAACCTTTACAGGTGAACTTAATTTGACCTCCTCTAAACTTTTGAATGCACATGTCCAACTGTTCAGTGTTCCAGTACTTATTGCATAACATGCTGTTCTCTAACAAACAAGTGTGTGATCCATGAATGGACCACTAAATGTTCTGCTTCAATGACAGTTTGTATTTAAACAGTCCTCTTCATCATGCTGTTCACATTTTGACATCATGACACCAAGACGACACCTAACAATCCATCAACAGGATGTACTGTGCGGGCGGCTGTGGCTCGGAGCGGGTCGTCCACTAATCAGATGATAGACGGTTCGATCCCTGGCTCCTCCAGTCTGCATGTCGAGTGTGTCCTTGGGCAAGATCCTGAACCCCAAATTGCTCCTGAAGGCTGTGCCATCATGTGTATGAATGGTTAGCCCCTAAAAACTGATGAGCAGTTGGCACCTTGCATGGCAGCCATTGCCATCAGTGTATGAATGTGTGTGAACGTGTGAATGAGATATGTACTGTAAAAACGCGTTGAGTCGTCGGAAGACTAGAAAGACGCTATATAAGTACAGTCCATTTACCATTTACTCAGAGGGAAGTTACCACTGCGCTGCTTGTCATTAGCAGGTTGGAATAAGTCGACTTGTGAACAGCATGAGACGTCTAGTCGAGCTGTAAGGTCACATGACAAATTACTGAGACATGTTTCATTAAATAGTTTGAGATGAATAAATTACCACTGCATGCTTCAACTTAAATGTCCTACTTTCATGATATAATATCACTGTAGCATGAACTTTTTACATTTTCCATAAATTTCACCCGAAAGTCAAATATCCTGAACTTTTTGTGAGTAGTGTATTTGTTTGTCCCCTGTTCATCCGTCACTCTGGAAATTAGCATAAAATAATTGATATTAAAACTCAGAGTCGGCGTCGATATGAACAGCTGCTAAATGAAACAAAGTGACTGTACTCTGAATACTCTACACTCTGAAGGAATTCTCTAAACTCTCTTTTGTATCTGCATTTGTACTAACAAGTAATGTGATGATAAAGGTTCCAGAGTCTGGAAACATTTGGTTTAGATACCTTGATGCTGCTAAGATGTTACTCTTTAAAAGCTGTATGAACCCTGCAGGTTGTAGATTAAAAAAAGCATGTGAGCATAAACTCTGATTAAGTTCCAATGTACATCTGTGATTTTTACTTGTCACACAGGTCCTCAATTATTAGTGCTTAAGAAGTACATTTGTAAATTATAAGTTTAAAAACATCACGAAGAAAACATTTCTGTTGACTAACAGAAAGTTCTGTAACCTAAAATAACTGAGTGTGTGTGCGCTGTGTGTTGCAGGTCAGAAGCTGTCAAAGGTGCAGTCATCGGCATCGACCTGGGAACCACCAACTCGTGTGTCGCAGTCATGGAGGGGAAACAGGCCAAGGTGAGGATGAACAGACATGTTATACGGGGCCGGTATACTCCACCAGGTGCTTGTCATTCATTCATTCATGCAACATTCACACCCATCGTGCTGTGATCGGTCAGCTGTCACTGAACACTTGACAGGGATGTGATGTATGTTAATTAGACTGCAGTGAACAGAGTAAGAAGTCTCACAGGCCTATAAGCCTGTTTCTTGTTTTAATACAACATATTTTGACAGTTACTGTCTCTGCATGAAATATATGCAAACAACAATTGGTTACTTTGGAAGTGTGTGTAGTTTTTTCCCCCCCCTTACTGATTTCTTGAGACTTAGATACAGATTGCTCCCTGATGTATGAAATGTATGAATAAATACTAGACTTCTGTTGAATAGTTAGTAGAAGAGCGTGCAGCAGCTTCTATCTAAAGTAGAGCCCTCTGTGTTTTGTCTTCCAAACATGGGAGCTGACAGTCAGACTCTCTGCAGTCAGTTCTTTTTGTTATACTCTGATATCTGAGTGACTCCACTCTGCAGATAAAGGCCAGCACAGACATCAGTCAGGGTGGATGAACGGTTACGCCTTCAGTCTGACTAAAGGATTTGTGTTTGGCTCTCAGGTGTTGGAGAACGCAGAGGGAGCCAGGACGACTCCTTCAGTCATCGCCTTCACAGCTGACGGCGAGCGTCTGGTGGGCATGCCCGCTAAACGCCAGGCCGTCACCAACCCTCAGAACACGCTGTACGCCACCAAGAGGCTGATCGGACGTCGCTACGACGACCCCGAGGTCCAGAAGGACCTGTGAGTGCATCTTTGGCCTTGTTTAAAACACTCTGTGTTATTGTCAGGAGTAATGTGTTGATGATAATCATCAGAGGAAATACTTTCAGGGTCACTTTCTGGGATTAGAATTTATTAGAACGAACCAAAACATTGACTAAATGTTTGACAGAACCATTGATGGAGCAGACTTCAATCTGTGTCATTAACAGGAAGAACGTCCCATTCAAGATCGTACGTGCATCCAACGGTGATGCCTGGGTGGAGGCTCATGGGAAAATGTACTCCCCCAGCCAGGCCGGAGCCTTCGTCCTGATGAAGATGAAGGAGACTGCAGGTATGACTCCACATGCACTGAATAATTCATGTTACTCATATTTCTTTGACATTTCTGTCATTTGTACGTGACGATTTGGTGTTTGTGTTACAGAGAACTACCTGGGAACCAAAGTGAAGAACGCTGTGGTCACTGTACCAGCCTACTTCAACGACTCACAGAGACAGGTACACGCACGCGCACGCACACACACACACACACACTTAATAATGATAAAGTATTCACACAGGCACTAAAACAATGAGAAAATGTGTCATGTTTCAGACAGATCAGCTCTGAACTCAGCCCTTCACCACGAATTTAAAAAGATGAACTCTTGTTGGTTTCTTGTACTTCGGTTTTAAAGATTTTTCTCTCCCACAACTCGTCATTTGTCTATTCAAAGCTTGTTTAAAACCTCCCTCCAGTAACTCTGTCGTCACACATCTCTCCTACAGAAACAGAGTACATTATTCTTATGTTGTGTTCACACAGAAAGCAAAGTGAATTTTCACCCTGCCTACTTGTTGGACTTTACTCATCATTAGCGTTCGCGCACGGATTAACGCGAGTGAATGTTCATCCTTAATCTGATTTACTACAGGACACGAGCCAGAAATAAACATTTTCTGTGATTTGGTTCCAATATACTGATCAAAAAGATGCTGCGATAAATACATCATGATTCAGATCATCAGGTCTGTCTGTGAGACGACAAATAAACAACTTTTAAAAAGCTTGTTTTATGAATGAAGTTTGGATCGTTCAGAGCTTTGTGATAACTTAGTTTGTAGTAAAGTTGAAGTCATAGTTGGAATTAAGTCTCTGTGCCCATAGAGAGCCACTGCACCTCGCTGCTGCACACAGTGTGAAGCAGACTGAAGACAAATCCACGTTTACCCCCAAAAGTAAAAAAAAACCCAGAGTGGAGCCTCTCACTAACGTTTCTCCAAGCAGTCTGTTGGGTGTTTTTCCTCAGAGCTTCGTGGCAGTTAAAGATTTAGGATTAGTGTTACTTAAATCTGCTGTGGAGTCGTACAACAGTTTGAAGTGAGTTTGAACTAAATCTTATTTAGTTTAACGTTTTGTAGTCTTATAAAACATTTACTTTGTGTGACCCTGGCACTAGTTAGAAGAGACTTAATGTATGTAGAGTGTTAAGTGGACAGGCTGCAGGAGGGGCGGCACTTCACCTCACGCTCCCTGATGGTTGATGTGTTTCTGTGACTTCCAGGCTACCAAAGACGCCGGTCAGATCGCCGGTCTGAACGTCCTGCGTGTCATCAATGAGCCAACAGCTGCTGCTCTGGCCTACGGCCTGGACAAAACCCAGGATAAGATGTGAGTAAAGAACTAGCACTGCTGCAGTCAGTATCAGTTCTTACTGAAATATGGATGAGACACTCAAAGTAATATTTCACTCTAACCGTGTTTCCAGCATCGCTGTGTACGATCTGGGTGGAGGTACTTTTGATATCTCAGTCCTGGAGATCCAGAAGGGAGTTTTTGAGGTGAAGTCCACCAACGGCGACACCTTCCTGGGAGGAGAGGACTTCGACCAGCATCTCCTCAAACACATCGTCAAAGAGTTCAAGAGAGAGGTAAATGAGTCAAATCTCTGTCTTTAGAAGCGCCTCCTCACCTGTAGTTCACTTTTCAGGGTTTCATGCATCATGTTTTGTCTTTTCCAGTCCGGAGTGGATCTGACCAAAGACAACATGGCACTTCAGAGAGTCCGAGAAGCTGCTGAGAAGGCCAAGTGTGAGCTGTCCTCTTCACTGCAGGTACACAGAACATCTGTGAACAGTTCAGATACAACACAGTGTGTTGTTCTTCACTGCACCACTGGTTCTGTTTTAAGAACTTCTGCTGCAGACAGCAGGGCAGGCCCAGCACACAGTCGTACACGCCTCACTCAGGTTTTCTTGTGGATGTTGAGGCTGATGTTTTGTGCACATACTCATGGAATGAAGGAGGGATTGATTAGTTTCCTCCCAAAGTTAAATTCAGCACTCAGCAGCAGACATTAAAGCCGCTGACGATGGTTTTGTGTTTAGTTATTCATGTATTCACCATCATCATGGATCTAATGAAAAGATTGCACTGGAATCATTTGAGATTAGCTGGTTTCCATAGAAACACAGTGTACTATTGCTCAGTTCTGCTGCATCATATCTGAGATATGAGTTTTCCTGACAATGATTACATTAATTAAAGCCCTCAGTTTGAATGACTTCCGCTTAGTACTGATACATAAGCTCCAGAGCACTCCTATAGCAGTGCTGAGTATTTGATCATTAGCAGTAATTAATAAAGATTTATTTCTTGTTGTCATCCGTGACGGTGTCAGACATTTTGTTCCTGGTGATTGAAGCACCGTCCTCACATCTTGTTCTCTGTTCCAGACTGACATCAACCTTCCCTACCTGACCATGGATGCCTCTGGTCCCAAACATCTTAACATTAAGCTGACTCGCTCTCAGTTTGAAGGCATCGTGGCCGACCTGATCCGCCGCACCGTGGCCCCCTGCCAGAAGGCCATGCAGGACGCCGAGGTGTCCAAGGGAGACATCGGAGAGGTGCTGCTGGTCGGAGGCATGTCTCGTATGCCCAAGGTACAGTATGACCCCGGGCCTACTGACACGTGACCAACACCACACCTACAATGAGAGACGTGCAGGGTTTTCAGTCACGACACATTTTAGTTCTGTCACGTAGAGAATGGAAACAGTGATCCTTGCAGTCTATCACGACACATGCGTAACAGTCAGTGTTTGTCCAGGTCCAGCAGACGGTTCAGGACCTGTTCGGCCGTGCTCCCAGCAAGTCTGTGAACCCAGATGAGGCGGTTGCCATAGGAGCAGCCATCCAGGGTGGAGTTTTGGCGGGTGACGTCACCGACGTGCTGCTGCTGGACGTGACACCGCTGTCTCTGGGTATTGAGACCCTGGGCGGCGTCTTCACCAAACTCATCAACAGGAACACCACGATCCCCACCAAGAAGAGTCAGGTGCTTGAACCGTCAGTGCAGGCTGATGTCCTCTTGATGTCTTTAAACTCTGTTGGCAGGTGTAAACCTCTTATCTGCTCCCCTCCAGGTCTTCTCCACAGCAGCTGATGGGCAGACTCAGGTGGAGATCAAGGTGTGTCAGGGAGAGAGAGAGATGGCGGCAGACAACAAGGTCCTGGGTCAGTTCACCCTGGTGGGAATCCCCCCCGCCCCCCGAGGCGTTCCTCAGATCGAGGTCACCTTCGACATCGACGCCAACGGCATCGTCCACGTCTCCGCCAAGGACAAGGGCACAGGCCGCGAGCAGCAGAGTGAGTGTCATCCATACATTAACAAGGTTTTGCTCCACGTGTTGCTGCTTTTTGACTCTTTGTCACTAGTCACACAGCTGCTTGATGAGTGTCTGTGGTCTCTCTCCTCAGTCGTGATCCAGTCATCAGGAGGTCTCAGTAAAGACGACATTGAGAACATGATCAAGAATGCTGAGAAGTACGCAGAGGAGGACAGGAGGAGGAAGGTAAATTATATTTAGTGTTTACTGTCCTTCACTGATGTGTTTGGTCTGTGTGCACGTCAAAGCCACGCTGTGTCCTCCTCTGATCACCCTGTTATTGTGCACAGGACCGTGTGGAGGCCGTCAACACGGCCGAGGGCATCGTCCACGACACAGAATCCAAGATGGAGGAGTTCAAGGACCAGCTTCCTGCTGATGAGGTAAGACTTAAATCTTTAAATCCTGCCAACATTCCACAGACATGTAACAACAGTCTTCTGTGTCTCACTCAAATGTTCGTGTTTTGGCCCACTCACAGTGCACCAAGCTGAAGGAGGAGATCGCAAAGGTCAGGGATCTTCTGGCCAACAAGGACTCAGAAACAGGAGAGAACATCAAACAGGCAGCCACCACCCTGCAGCAGTCGTCACTCAAACTCTTCGAAATGGCCTACAAGAAGGTAAGAACATGGATTCACACGAGAGCTCAACAGTTCATCTAAATGTTATCGAAGGTTGCAATACGCAAATCACAGCTGTGTCACAACATGGCCTCTCGTCACTTTGTATTTATTTTTCTTGAAATTAAGAATTCAGTGAAAAAATGAAAAAAAGATTTCCACTAAAACTGTGACTTGTATCGCCATCACAACATCTGTGACATAATCAGTCCTAATTCAGAATGTGACAATTTAATGTTTATCAAAAAAGAATTCTATCAGCTCATGGTGGAGCCCTGTCCGTCTCTGTGGTATGTTCTAATGATGTAATAGACAAACTGGGTATTAACATTGTTGTTGGCAATGTAAGGAAACATTAAAATCAAAGAAACGTTGAAATGTTACAAAAACTCGATAAACTATCTGCAGGTGGAGAATCCAAATACTGTGTTAGCCAGTGTTTTATTTTGAAGGGTCTGTCATTTCCTGTTTCCCTTACTTTTTTTCTGACTTCTGTTTTTCTGGAATTGTTTCAGCTTTAATATTTATCTGCTTGTCTGTAGACATTTGATGTTGAATGTTGAGCTCAGACCTGCTGTGATCTGACTCATGTCAGGGTTACACACACTATTCGTTGTGAATTAATTGCAAATGTATCTTAGTCTGTACAATGAGCACGAAACTACAGTTCTTTCAAACAAAAGTCCAAAATATTTAAATAAATAACTAGAAATGAATTTAAAGACATGCAGACGTGTGAAATAAAGTGTTTCCTCCGTCCTGCAGATGGCAGCAGAGCGGGACAGCAGCAGCAGCAGCTCGGGTTCATCAGAAGGAGAGAAGAAAGAAGGCCAGCAGTAGACCTTTGCACTTGGGCGTCACGTGGTTTCCATGACAACAGGACTGTCGGACTCGGGGCGGACTGGGTGGGGGGAGGGTGTCAGTCTGGAGTGACAAGCTGAATCTTATTCATTCTCACCGTAATATATTATTCTACTGTGTTTTGGCAGTACAATAGTGGCAAGATAAATGTGTGTATGTTCCTCCACGTCCTCCGATATCTGTCTGTAATTTAATTGTCACAAACATTGTATGTTATTTTTACAGAGCTGTTGATTTACATTTACATTCTGAGGTAGTAAGGTTTTTTTTTTTTTTTTTTTTTTGTTGTCTAAGACATCATGTAGGTCTCATGATTTTCCTGCTTGTTCATGGCTCCATTACTTTCTGTTTGTACGCCGAGTTCAGAAGCTTGTGCACAGTTTGGACAGCCCTCCTCCGTCTACGTTACATAATATTGTACAGTGCTCTCCAACAATTCTAGCTATCTTGTTTTAATAGTGCGCTCAACAACTTGGAGGTGGGAAGTTGCCATAGAAAAAATAGTGAAGTATATTTGACACTTTGTCAGAAACTTGGCACCTCTCAGTTGTCCTGAGTCCACTCTAAAGACTTCTAAACTCAAACAGGACTGTAGTACTGAGGTGATTTTTTGTTTCTGTTTATTTCATTTCAGTTGTGAAAACAATTTTATCACTCTGAGAGGAACTCCTCTCACGTCCTGACATTTAAACGGCTTGTTCAGGCCACAGGACATCATTTTCCTTTATAGTGATTAATGCCGGAATCTATATAAATATGTGTGTGTGAGGATGAGGTCAAGCTTCAGTTCATTGGATCATTTAAAGTAGAAGAACAGAAGGCCTTGATGTGTGAGAGTCTGAGTTCTTTACAGCCTCCCCTGGAGTGTTCATGTTAAACAGAGCTGACGTGTGAAGGTATCTGACTCCAGTTCAACCACTAACACGCTGTGTGAAAGTGGATGTCAAAATGCACAATAGAGGATGAGGCCTTAGTTTAGTTGTTGTTTCAACAACAGGATTTGGGATGCAACAAACCAGCCATTCCCCTCCAGAAGGAAGTTTAGTTGCTGCCATAAACTGCTCTGTGTAATGTGATTGTTGCTGCGTGCCTGCCTGATAGTGATCCAGGGAGCAAAGAGGCGGGCCGGAGGCAGAGGACTGAACTGATAATTGGGACGGGTGTTCTGTTTTTGGTGTGTGATTATATTTCTGGAATGAAAACTGAGGCTCATGATAACTGTTGCTGTCTTTTCTAATAAAAATATCAAATGTGAAACTGTGTGATAATATTTAATATAATCAGTATGTTCAGTAGTATGTGTTTGATTTTAAAGTCCATGTAAAGTCAGAATAAATGTGTGTTCTGAGTTTGTCAGACCAAGAAAGTGTTATTAACCATCCAGCCAAATTGGAATGATTAAAAATATCGACAAGTTTATGAAATTAGGTGTTAAAATCAGGTAAATGAGCAGTATTCCCAGAAAAGGACATGACTATCTTTGAAACACTCTGTGTGAGATGAATTCATCTCTATCTCTCTGCTAGGGGTGCAGGGGTATGCTCAGGGTGGCCTCAGCTAATTGGCAAATGGTAGCATGCTGACACACTAAACTGGAAGGTGGAACATGGTTAACACATGACTGCTCATGGCTGACTCGTTGCTTGAGGGAGGGGATTTTGGGTAGACATAATTGTAGTCTTTATTGTACAACATTTATGAGTCAGTGCGTTCATCACTGAGGCTGACACATTCTTTAGTTTTATAGACTGTATGAAAATGTCCTGATATCTGTGCTTCTTCCCTCCTCTGCTTGTCTTTAATTTATCAAATAAACATCCAGCAGAGGGAAGCAGTGCTTCATGTTTCATCTTCATTTTTAATTTCTTTAACTGCTCAGGTTTCCTCTGTATATGAATCGTGTTCAGTTCTTCTTCTATTGTGTTGTTGTGGTGTAATGCAGTGGGATCATGTGTCAACATCTTCAATTGGCAGAGACATGATAAATTCAGCAAGTCACAGGACACGTTTAGATGGAAATGAATCATTTTGTGGGTATTGCATGCGGATTGCCACGTGCATACACAAATGTAGCAACTATTACTAATGATGCTGCTGCTGATGCTCATGGCCTCCTCAGTAAATGGAACTTGTTCAGGTATCATGAAGTGACCTGAATCACATGATAACAGGTGGTTGTACAGTATATGAAGTCATAACCTCTGTCCATGTTTAAAGGCAGGGACAAATAACATTTCTGTATCCACAAAAAAAGGAAGTGATGTCATGCTTCTGATGTAAGTAAGGTGACCGACAGTATATGAGAGCAACATGACAGTTTGTAGTGTGATTATGTACTAATTACAATGATAAAACAAGCTGGAATAATAACTTCATGTCCAAACACAGTACATCAGTGACTAATCAAACATGTCCACCTGAATTTGTTTGTCAGAGAAGTAACAGAGTAAATATTGGTAAATAATGGTTGGATCGGATGTAAGTCGCCTCTTTGAATTTTTTTCTGGCTATCCACTTACCACTTACGTAACCTTTGACCGCTTCCTGTGACTGGTTTCCAAAATGGTCCATGTAACCATGCTACGGTCGCCCGGTAACTGAATGACCACTGTAAAAGAGGCTGTGAGATACAATCACATGCTGCAAAAAGCTAGTAAGTGAACCTTGAGTTAACAAGATTTCATCAAAGTTTTCTGTGTCCACTTTGTATGATGAAAACATTCTACAGACGTTCACTGCACGCTACATATTAAAATCTCCCACAAAGACGTACGTCACATGTCTGTGGATGAATAAACTTCTCTTGTGTCTCTGCAGCTGTTTTACAGCAACAAACAAAACTAGTGAAAGTTGAAGATGAAAAAAATCTTGTATTTTACTGAAGTATACAACAGACTGTGCTCTGTAGTAACTTTATTGTCTGGGTTTAGTGATTTAAAGATAGAACCACATAGAATGGGACAGTGTGTATAGTGTTAGTCATTTCATTAAGCCTACAGTAAGCTGAATTACAGAAGTTGGGAACTGGTGTGCTTACAATCATTTCTGTAATGCTGTTTTCATGATCGTGTATCGTGTAGATCATTTACCAGAATAAAAAATGTCTTTGTGTTCCAGGCGGTTTGAATACATGACATCAGATCAGTCCTCATCATTTAAGCTGAAGACTATCCCGACCTCAATTCACAGGCAACAAAAGACGTTTTCTCTGAATAAATGATCTCGTTATCACGACAAACTGCTTTTTGTTAACTCAAGATAACAAGATAAGCTCACCTGCTATCACGAGAAAATAAACTTTGTTGTTTTTGATTACGACATTAAAAAATAATTGCAGTCACAGACGTTCTCGGCTCCTGTACTGAGCTCCTCATTAAAGAACTTTTACTTTGTAGACTGACTGAGATAGCCTGCTATGAAGTCACATATTTCCTGCTGTAGGAAGTAGCACGTGCCTCATCTGTAAATGACAAAACACAAATGTATGTTCTCTTGAGTGACAAATGCTTTGTGGTATGAAATGTTGTCGTCTAGCCACTGGCTTTTTCTGCACCCAGTCTCTCACAGAGAGGCAGATAGGAAGGCAACATCTTCCCTTCACCTCACATCTCCTCCCGTCCTGCTGAACATGTCCTCTCTGCTTAGACAGGAGCTCACACCCACAGCACAAAAACAAGTCAGACCTCACAGGGGGTTCAGACACTGCTACCTGTCCTTCATTTCTTCATGAGGAAGAAGATAAAAGCTCTGTTAGCCAAAGTCAAAGCTAGCAGCAGTCTTCACTGATGAGGACTTCAGTGAGATCAGCCAAATGGGAAGAAGACAGCTCGCACTGATGGACGGAGGAGCACAGCTCCCCAAATCCTTCATGACAACAAAGATTTTTATGAACAGAGGCTGGGGCATGCTCTCTGTCTCAGTATGAGACAGGGTAGACAGTTCTATCTATTTGTCCTGATGCTCCTGTCCTGTGGAACTCTACTGTAGAGTTTTCTTTGAACAACTCCTCATCCAAGGACAAAAGAAAGGACACATGAATTTATGTCTTAATGTCATATCAAATCAGAAAGTTTCCTTGAGTAATGGCACTATCAAGTGGGTAAAAGTGTAAGGGCACACTTCCAATCAGGAATATCGGTTTCCTTTGGGGACAGTCTAATAAGTAAGGAAACTTTGAGGTTTTAAAATTGCTGCCGGGAGAAACGTGGCCCCTTTGTGCTCAAGGTTTGTAGATGTACTCGCTGTAATCCAAAGATTAAACCTGCTTTGAATTAGAAAACATAGAAGAGAGCCTCGTTCTTTTGTGTCTCACTGCTTCGTTCCTACCAGCCTGATTGGTTCATTCCATCTTATTGAGGACTGATCAAAGAAGTTCAACCACTAACACACCAGGGTAAGAATAAGGACTAAAGCTTATGTAGAGAAAAGAGACAAACATGAGTTTACTGATGCTATCATACTGACATTTATTTCACTAAAGTTCCACCTGGATCTGTTTTGGTTCTCCCAGCATTGTTCATGATTTCTAGAAATGGTGTGGTGGAGGCAGCGTTGACTCTTTTTGGCTTCTGAAAAGGGAGAATGCCATAAAAAGTTTGAGAATCACTGATTTAGTTTGAAATGTAAACGCTGTTTGATGATCAGACAATGAAGGCTCCTCACAAGGAGCCGCAGAGAGGAGAGTAAAGAGCTGGTGGAGGAACACAGTCGGTCAATGCTACCTTGTTAACCACCATCTCTGTAAACCAAACCATTTGGCCTCATAGTTTTAATGATGGATGGTTCAAAAGCACCTTCAATAGTGTACCCAGCAGCTGTTCACGATACACACAGTCTGTAACTATGAAGGAAGGCCATGTTCAGGCTCATAATATCACTGCCTTTTTTCTTTGAGAGATCTTCAAGTTCTTCTGTGGCCAGGGGCTATCATCGTGCTCTCTTATCAGCTGCTTCAGGTTCAGATTGATGTGATGGTTTTCTCCTGAAGGTTTCACACATCCTACAGCCTACCAACTCCTCTGAAGCACACTAGTTAGCGAGCTGATCTCATATGTCCTTGCTGGTTGCTTGGCAACCACACGGCAACACCAAGACTCTGGGAAGTCACTGCATTGGAAAGCTGTTTCATATAAGTAACTTCCTATTAAACACCATGTTTCTACAGTAGCCCAGAACAGACAAACTAAGTAGTGACTCTAGACAGGGCCCTTTAAATGTTGTTCCTTTTTTACACTAGGGAGGCGAGGGTGATGTGAGGAGATTGCAATGCAGCGATTACACCACTGGATGCAACTAAATCCGACACACTGTACCTTTAATGGTAAAAGTAAGTTGGATAAGGATGACAAATTATACTGATACTAATGTTTTCATCAAATATATAATGGAACACCATCAAATATATGATACCAGAAACTTTAAGGTGTTATGTTTGATAAAAATTGCAATATTTGATTTATTGACAATGACCGCTTGGTCATTTCTAGACAGTAAAAAAACAAAACAAACATATTTTAAATGGTTATTAATTTAATATAATTATTAATGATTTCAGCATATATATATATATATATATATATATATATATATATATATATATATATATATAGTGGAATAACATTAAATGCACCATATTGACAACAATGAATGAATTTTGTTTTTATTTTGTTGAAAATAGTCAATTTTAATAACATTAGCAAGCTATAAAATAACACTTAACCCTCTTTAGACATTTTAATCTAGTGACGTGGTTTTGTTTAGTGAGACCTCTGAACTTGTAACATAAGACACAGTAACATCTATTGGATTATTTGTGGTATAACACACCTAAAGCAAAGGCGCAGTCTGGTTGGGCTCAACACACACAGACACACACACATACACGCATACACGCACACACACACACACACACACACACACAGCCGAGCACATTAAACTAGTGAAACACGGACCGAAGAGCCGTATTGATCTTTTCATCTAAGTGTTGGGAAGAAACCAAATACATCTATCTCCCAAAATGTTGAACTACACTTCAAAAGGCGGAGAACATCTATGAACAAGAGGTTTGCAGCTCTCAGATCAAACGGCACAGTAAAAACAGTTCGGTCCCTGCAGCTGAGGTAACTCCTCAAAAAACCTGCAACAGATTTTTCACAGCAGAAGTCTGAAGCGCCGTCCCTCAGACATGACCTGACCCCTGCTTTAAGTATCACGCTGCATTAGAAGCCTGTCTCAAGAGCAGCTGTTCTCACAGTATGCAGCTCATTATAATCATTTTAAAATTCAAATCAGCACGCAGAGCTCAGTAGTACACTCGGCTTAAGACATTACCTGAGTATTTAGCCTGGCATGGATTTTTCAGAGTCAATAAATTGTCTGAGGCTTGATCACAGGAGGTTGGAGTTTATCCCTCATCATACTGTATCTTGTCAGTTGAAAGTCTATCTTTGTACCTAACGTGTGAACGTCTGAAACTTTTTTTTTTAACCCACTGTCATCTGTGATTGACACCTTGTACGCGTTAAAGTTATTAATACTTTTCATAATTTATTAAGTCTGACAGGCAAATATGTCAGATTTGATCCAGCTGACACGACGTTCCAGCAGGTAAACGCAGCGGTGATGTTTTACTGCTGGTTTTGATGATCTGTTCATCTAAAAATACGTAGATGGGAGTCTGTGAGGGTTTATCTTTGAAACATGTTGCTTGCTTTATCTTCTTGTGCAGTGATAAGAGCACAGACAGACTGAAGGGAGCACAGAGGGCTGAGAGGCAGGTTAGGTTAGGCTATGGTTAATATGGCAAATATGAAGACAGACAGGAGACAAAGCAAACAGAGAAAGTTGGAGGCGGGGGCAAGCATTTCCACTTCAACCACATGTGGAACTATTTTTATTGACACTTTTCCAATCTTTATTACAATAAAAACTACAATTCTAAACTGTACAGTATATCATTTATTCCTCCTCAGTCCTTCTTGAAGGAGGTGGATTTAACGCTCATTCAGTAGGGAGCCACTTGTGTCAAAAGATTTTCTTACAACTATACACAACTAGAAGTCTTATTTAAATATGAAAGATCTCGATGGGAAAAGCTCCTCTGGTGAGAAATTGCTTGATCTCCTCTTTGTCATAAACTGCCTTTCACAGCCAACATCTGGTGAGGAGCATGAGGGATTCAGAAAAAGGCATTATTCCTACTAATCTTCCTCCTAAAACTGATATTTGCACATATTCAAAAACCTGTTGATATCCAAGTCTTTTAAAAGAAAGGACAAATGTGGGCTTGTCTTTTCCGCATACACCTCTACTCAGCCTGACAAACTGTTGGCCTGTTGGTTTGTTTAGTTGTTTGGTTTGGCTGCATCTTGTGAATTGCGGTAAAAAAAACAACAATTCCAAATGCACTGTACATGTCTGAAGACTGCTCCTGAAACCTAAATATCACTGAACACATTCCACACGTCTTAATCAGAAAATGCTACATCAGGAGTGTGGCCTAATTTAAAATATCCAAACGTTATATAGTGTTAAGATATCAAATTCAGATTACGGCCAAGTAGCCAAAAATCAATTAGTGTAATTTTACCCCATATTTTTTATCACGAGACTGGCAAAATGCAGATTGTGGCAAATGGTGGTCCACCATGATCCGGGTTCTGCTCGATGTTTGTGCCTCTTAAAGGAAGTTTTCCCTCGCCACTGTCACCACGTGCTTGCTCATGGTGGGAACTGTTGAGTCTCTGTAGATAATATTATAAAGAGTACAGTCTAGACCTGCTCTTTATGTCATGAAATAACTTCTGTTATGATTTTGTGCTATAAATGCCTCCATGAGACTAAAAAGTCTGATTAGTTCGGAGACAAACAGGTGGGAGAAGGTGGCTGTGCTGTCTGAGTACTCTACACATCACTTACTATCCAAAATGCCTGTCTCATCTGCAGCTCACTCAGGCTGACTCAATGCCTCCCTGCTTTCATTCAGCGCTAACAAACCCTCACACTGGTCCTGAACAACACACTCTTCCAAATTCATTTATTCGTAAGTATTGTATTTTATGTCGGCTGCTGTGTCAGGTGATTCTTTAGTCTTAATCACAGTTTTTTCTGTTTACCATAATACAGTTTAACTGTCTAAATGGTGGCTTAATTCAGGCTACATCATGTTTCATTTGGTGCTGCAGGTGGATGCTGAAACAGCTGCATATGCGTCTTACAATGATGATGATGAAGTTGACTAATAGCTGACTAATAGCTTCAGCAGTGCTGAAAGTCTGGGAAGCTACCTGAGCTTACTAGCAGCGTTGCACCATCAACTTTTATTTAACCTCCTCTGACGAAAAATAAGAAGTGCCCGAAAAGGAGAAATGGTAGTAGATGAGACAGGATTTAATGCAGCAGCATGTCTGTTGCAATTTTAAAAGTTAAACTTAATTAATGTTTAAGGTTCCGCACACAATTTTTACGGTAACAGAAAAATGAATGAAAACATTTTCAGTTTCTGTATGCAGGCCTACAGTTCGTGTTTCCATGAAACATAAAGCAGAGTGATATTTGCTTCTTCATATTTACGTGTTTTGTGTGAAAAACAGGCAGAAAAGGAGAAACTAAAGCTATCTGTCCATCAGTAAATCAAAGAGAGAGAGCTGGAGGACCTCAGATCATGCAGGAAGCACTCTGCTGCGGCGGCGTCATAAGAGAGAAAGCTTTTCATTGGATGTAAAATTAGTACACGCCCCTGAGTGCAGGATGACATCATCAACAACTTTTTATGGTTAATCAGGAAATGACAAACTGTTAAATACCTGAAAAATGTTCAGGCATGAATTGACTTCTTTGTTATTGTGGGGTCAGATACTGGAGTATATGTGACAGATGTGATAAAAACACTTGAACATGAATTTTGACTTCATGGGGACTTTAATATTGGTGCACTGATGAGCTCTGAGAGCTCCAGCCTCAGGAGGGCAGGACTGTAATAAGCATCTTGTCTCAAAGAATGTATAATAGCTTTAACTCTGCCTGATAAACAGCATGTCCTTAGAAGTCTTTGTTTCCTGTTTTCTGCTTTTGTTCTGACCTGTTATAATTTTTCATCTCAGTCTCTCTATGTACAATATGCCAATTCAATTCAATTTTATTTATATAGTGCCATATCATAACAAAAGTTATCTCATGACACTTTCCATACAGAGCATGACCGCATCTAGACCGTACTCCTTATAATATTTACAGAGACCAACAGTTCCACCATGAGCGGGGGGAGTCCCCCGGCAGTTTAGTCCTATAGCAGCATAACTAAGAGATGACCTGAGCCAGCCCTAACTATAAGCTCTATCAAAAAGGAAAGTCTTAAGTCTACTCTTAAAAGTGTTGATAGTGTCTGCCTCCAGAACTCAAAATGGTAGTTTGTTCCACAGAAGAGGAGCTTGATAGCTGAAAGCTCTGGCTCCCAATCTATTTTTGGAAACTATAGGAACCATAAGGAACCCAGCATTCTGAGAGCGCAGTGTTCTAGAGGAGTAGTAAGGTACTATGAGCTCTTTTAGATATGATGGTGCCTGACCATGTAGAGCTTTGTATGTAAGGAGAAGAATTTTAAATTTAACAGGTAGCCAATGCAAAGAAGCCAAAATGGGAGAGATGTGATCTCTGATCTTGGTTCCTGTCAGAACACGTGCAGCAGCATTCTGAATTAGCTGCAAAGTCCTAAGAGACTTATTGGAGCAGCCTGATAACAAAGAGGCAGCTCACAGAATTACACCGTGGCACATAAAATAACTCATTTGCTGAAGGTGTATTCAAACCTGTAATTCATGCAAAGCGCTGAGAACAAAATGATTGCAGGAGATAAAAAAGAAAATGTATGAGGTGTTTAAATTACCGTGTCATTATCTTTTCACACCTGGCTGTATATAGAAAACGAAGATGTGGGGAGGTATTTGGTTGGTATGTTGGATATCAAAGAAGGAATAAACAGCCCAGTACAGGAAAAGGAGAAAGTTGTACTAGGCTTTGCAAGTCCCATCAAGTGGTAGCTTGGGAACTAGATGAAATCAATTTTCTTTAATTTACCAGCTACGTCTGTCCAATTACCTCTGGAGGCATTTTGGTCTGCACCATAGGCTTAGGTATAAAATATGGATGCAGCATCCTTGATGACACCCACAGGTTTCCGAAGAGCTGCTGTGCAGCTCAGTGAGGTGGCTCTGGCTGCCACCATGTTGCTGCTTCCAAGTTAGGCTGGATTCACAGGATCAGGTGCTCCGGCAAAAACTGAGTTTTTTTCATTCATTTCAGTGGGGGTGGTCCGTTTCCGCACCGGCGGGAGAGAGGTTGATCCAGATCCAACTTTTGGGAAAACGGAGCCCGACATCACGCTCCGCAAGCCAATCAGACACTCAGACTGGTCAAACCTCCTCAGACAGCCTGAAATGTCTCTGAAGCAGAGACTATCCAGGTGGATTCACGGACTAAACTCATATTCTACCTGTGTGTGTGTTCTCACTTTGTTTATTTCAGTAACCCAGCTTCTACATCTGAGTCTGACTCACAATTTACACTGAAAAATATAGACACGAAGAAGTTTAATTTGATTTGTGTCCGATGATTTGAGAGAGAGAGAGAGAGAGAGAGAGAGAGAGAGAGAGAGAGAGAGAGACACACACACACACACACACACACACACACACACACACACACACAGAGTAACAATAACAGAGAGCGAGCTCCGGCCTCGATAAAGCTGTTATTAATCAGCGTAATAAAAAGTTATTTCCTGATTGTTTCACAGCCGTTACATTCAGCAGGTATAGACATGCCCACGGCAACCCACCTCAGCTCCCCTCACCCCCCCACCACCGGACAACCCTGCTACGAGTTGCCGCAATCCCTGATCCCATGTAAATCCACTCTTAATCCAACAATGGGCAAAGACGTGGAGCTGAGGAGTCACTTGTGTCGTGACCCACCTGTCAATCAAAGTGTCCACGCTCTTAATTCTGCAAAACTTTAAGCCTTAATATGATTGTTATATATACTATCATAACATGGGGGCTTATGGAGTCATTCTGTAGCCAGCCTCAAGTGGCCATCTGAGGAACTGCAGTTTTTGGCTTCTTTTTACAGCCACTGAGGTTACTGTTTGGTCTGAACCTGTTGATAACGAAAAAGCAAATTAACTGAGAGGTTTCAGATTAATTTTGGATAATTTAACAGACCAAACCTTTAGTTATTCAATACTTGTGTGTAGACAGACTGTGGCTGACTTTAAGAGAGCAGGTCATTATTAAACATTCATTCTTAAGTTTCCCTGACTTTATGCATTCATAAACCACAGCTCACTGTGCCTGTGTATTTGTGCTGTGAGTTGGAACAAAGTATTGTCAGCCAAACAAAGTAGCTGCAGTCCCCAAACACCAACACACACACACACACACACACACACACACACACACACACACACACGCACACACACTGACTCTTACACAAAATCTCTGTTACGTACATGCAAAGGCCAACATTGTCAACCTCTTTCCACACAGGGCGAGCGCTGTGTATGCTTCTGTCAGCAGCTTCAGTGGACACACACACACACACACACCCACGCACACACACACACACACACACACACACACACACACACACGGCTTGTGGACAGCCAGGTTGAAACGATGCATTATTGATCACGTCCATGTTGGGTTATTTAAAAGTGGAAGTGGGATAAACTGAAAATAAAGTGCTCTCTTTGTTGCCTGAATTTTTTATGAAGTTTGGTGTTTTGTGCAAATTGAGCTCAGGAGAAACTTTTTTGGATTTATATATATATATATATATATATATTATTTTTCTTGCACAATCACGGAACAAACATTTCATATTTTTCTTCCAGCTATCGTCTTCAAGTGAAAATATTGTTACTAAGAGCTGAAAGCTCCCAAAAGGAAAGGAAAATGTGAATTATTATATTTTATATACAATTCTGTAGTTGCCAGATTAAAGGCTAACATAAAACATAAAAGCTCTGCTGGTGAACGCTGATGATGGCTTCAACAACTTTTGGATAAAAATGATACAAATAAAAACAAAAACACGTTGATGTGCACTGCTCCATCTGCTAAAAAATATCACAATTGGTAGACTAGACTAGAAAACACTCGAGTCATCATGGATTTATATATGTTCTTTTGCTAACATTAGATATCTTACAGCTAACAGCCACATTTAGCATTATGAAAATGAGTTAGCCAGGATGTTCACAAACTGTAGCTCAAAACTTCAACACACTTTGGCTCGTGTTAACGCAAGACAACACAACATGTGTGAAAATGAAATCCACATTCTGTGGACTGTGGATCATGGCGAGGAGTTAATTCAGGGCTGAAGTAACATTTTACAGAATCAATGATCTATTGCATGGATGATTATGATGACAGCAATGAAGACATTTCTTATTCAGTGAGTGCGCAGTAGAGCTGGAGGGAGCACACAGGTGTTTTATTATGATCCTAATTATTATAAAGAGGGGTCAGTTATCGCTGATAAACTGTGTATTTAAATAGATGTTTCTAGATAAAAGATAAAAACCTCATCCACTACTAATCTCACGAGGTTTTAACTTTATCGACCTGCGTACTTTCACTCACTCATACAATCGATGAATCTTCCCTGACCACACCATGTGGAATGTTTTCTAGCTTAGATACGGTCCGGTGAGTGCTGTCCATGAGGAGGTTCATCTGTTGAGCACTAATTAGTCCAAAGGACTGGTGCCATCAGAGAAGCTTCTGAGAACTAAGGGAAGCATTCAGACAGAATCTGACGCTGTGGTGAAAATCCAGATTTTTCCATTCATTTGAGTGGCGGTCGTGTGTTTTGGCCTTGACGGTGAGGGCCACAGGGATGTCTGCTCAAAGACGACCAACGACCTGTGGTAGAGAAGCTGAGCTGGATCCAAGTTTTGTAAAAACGCAGCTCAAATCATCATTCACCTCACATGGGAGCCTGTTCAGGTCAGTCATGGTCTTCACATGATTGTACGATCAGTAACTGACTGGAGTGGTGTTCACGGATAAGTCCATGTTTGAACTGTACCGGGCAGATGGCATACAGCGCGCATGGCATCAAGTGGGCGAGTGGTTTGCTGATGTCATTGTTGTAGACAGAGTATCCTATGATGGCGGCGGGATTACAGTGTGGACAAACAGAAGCTACAGACAACAAACACAGGTGCATTTGTTTGATGCACAAAGACCCATTTTCATCCATTTTCATAAGAAGAAGAAGAAGAAGAAGAAGAAGAAGATTAACTTCACTGATCCCTCAATGGAGGAATTCTCTTTTAACTCAAGTGTTACACATGTAAATACAACCACACACAAAAAGGGCTCATAGACATGCAAATATAGAGATGGTGGAGTGATGGGCAGCCACATAGCAGCAACCTGGGAGCAGTTCGGGTTTGGTACTGCCCCTCTAAGCCAAGTCAGGAAGATCTAACTTCCACAGAGAACACAGTGTAGACAGAGCAATCTGTCGCCGTATCAGGTTGAACCGAGCATTGATTAATGAGTGAAATCAAATGAAAAATTAAAGATCATCAATCAGCTACATACTGGAGATATTTGTAGAACAAACTTGCACAACCATCTTCCACACACACACACACAACACAAACACACACAACACACACACACACACACACACACACACACACACACACACACACACACAAACACCTGCTGCATGCCTCACCCTCTCACACGGTGGGATCATTACAACATGTCCCTGGGACAGATGTGCGCTCAGTGTTATATATTTGTGTACATGTGTGTGTGTGATTGACAGCTCGGCTCGGCTCTCCTGCGACTTGTGCCTGCGAATGAACTGTCAGAGAGTTGAAACGCAGACACACTCCCAGGGCAAACACTGACTGGAGGGATTCCAGTCGAGAAATGGGTTTGACGACAATTATATTTCATCAGCGCCTTTTTTTTTTCACTGTTCTAATTTTTCACCTGCACCCCCCCCCCAAAAAAAATATTATGTAACCTGTTTCCGGGTTGTTCTTGTGATTTCCTGTCACTGTTGTCATGTAACAAGTTCTCATCACCTCCAGCTCTCTTTCATGAACTTTTTCTGAGAGATTGAAGATTTTGGAAGGAATGTACTGGATACATCTGCTTTATTTTTCTGATCGCTCAAAGCACTGATAGACAGATGGAATGTGTAAGAAGACATAATGAAGCCCAGGTGATGCAGCTAATCTCTCACTTTTGATGGACAGGTCAATACATTTGGCTTACGGCGTTATGAGGAACAGAGGAGACGCGCAGCTTGATAAAAACCATGATTCCTTTATTTTATAATCTCACATCAGCATGGTCTGTGTGTGTGTGTGTGTGTGTGCTGAGTCTTGAGCAGTGGCACTGATCGCCTAGAAACTGTATCCAGGAGGCCGTCCGTCATCACTCTGCCTCATTAACATAAAATACTTTAAATTATGCAGGATGCAGTCCCTTAATTAGCTCCACTGGTGCCCATCCAGCAGCACACATCCCTCTCTAAACACACCGAGGCCTCAAACTCTCGCTATTGCTTCCTCAGAAGTAGAAACGTGCCTCTGCTCCGTCTCTCCCTCTATGTCCAACTACACAACTTCACTTCAATAAATTCTAATCAGCTCAGTGACTGTATGGACACGACTGCTGATAACTGTTATATGAGTGTTTATATGGTATGTTTGACAAGTCTAAACTGACACATCACTGGCATAACACAGCAAGCAAACTGCAGCACAGTAAATTCAAAGCATTAAAATATCTTTTTCCTGTTATTTGTGGTAAATATGGATGTGGAAGGTAAATATGGATAACTGGACTGCCTATAACGAATGGATCGCTCAGCAATAGAAATGATTAATGCCAAAACCCCACCGGGCACGTCTCTGTTACGCTGTGGCTGCGATGGCTGTAAGTTGGAAAAAGTAGTTTTAGATTGTAAAATAATCAGGAATATTGTCATAGTATTTATGATGAATATTGTTTGAAGGGCACATTGGAAAAGGGTTCTTTTGTATTAGTAAAGTGGTTTGGAGCAGGTAAGAAGGTTAGTTATAGGTGAGTTAACAAAGGAAATATATTATCCTTGTAATTGTTCAACATATGAAACTATAACAGTATTAATATATAACAATATTAACATTAAAATTACTGTTAAAAGAATTTTTCAGAGTGACCCTTCAATAATAAAGACTGGATTCGAAGTATCAGAGTCAAGTTGAATTTAATATTCTTGTACAAGAAGGAGCGTTTAACAGTGCAACACACAAAAGGGGTTACAGAGGAAAAGGCTCCCCGAGGAGCCTTGACGCTTGGTTCTTATACATCTTCTAGGGGGCCGTCTTACCCCCTGCAAGTTGTTAGCAGACAATTTCCATATATAGTATTTTAAACAATCCACTCAGTTCCCTTAATCATTAGTCGATATATCCTTAAACTAGATGTCACCTTTCTGACCTGTCCCTGACCCTGGTTTTGTTGGGACTTCCCTTTCTTCATACATTAACCTGAACCTTACCTCACCCTGCCAGCCTTAGCAACAAGGCCAATTTAAAGAAGTGAAAACAAGACATGTAGAAAATGGGAAGTCACGTACACATCATATGGGTTAAAACATCTGAAACACAGTTTAAACTTAATTTTTATAACAATTACCAGTGCATTGGTTTACAGCACTCTCTCACACACCTTCAGTTAAACTAATTCAGAGGTTGATTTAGGTCTGTCTGTTAGCTAGTACAGCTGTATGAAACCCAAATATGCCAAAATATCTACATTATTATTATTATTATTATGGCAATTTGCAAAACGTAAGACATCAAAGTCAACAAGCAACAACTTTTAAAATGCTTTTTTCTCAATGGAGTTTGAGTCATTGAGGATTATTCCAATTTATCTGTCTCCTTTTTGGTTTAGATATATAAATATGTATATATATAGATTAGAGATGTTCCGATACCATTTTTTCCCTCCCGATACCGATTCCAATACTTTTGCTGGGGGTATCGGCCGATACCGAGTACCGATCCGATACCAGTATGTTATAAAAAAATATCATACTACGCCTGCATGACTGTGATATGATTATCATTGTGGTAAGGCCTGGCTCAGGTTAAACCCTTTGTAAAACATCAATAAATACAGCAAATTCAAGACATTTATTTTTAAATAGAACAGTATAAAAAACAGTAGTGTGCAAATGCAATTTGACTAAAGAAATCTAGGAATAATTATTTTAAAAAAAATTGAAGTGCAGCCACATCTTTCATATGTTGCATGTCGCAGTCTTTTAGCAGAGATTATCCAGGTGGATTCACAGACTAAACTCTGATAATCTACCTGTGTGTGTTTATTTCATGTACCAGCTTCTAAATCTGAGTCCGACTCGCAATTTACGCCGCAAAATATAATGACACGAAGAAGTTTAATTTGATTTGAATAACTAACCTGTGTGCTGTCACTGTCCTATTTTCAGCTATCAGTTCAACTTTTGACTGTGTTATAAACCTGTATTGTATTGTAGGCTAATTCATTACCACGTGTGCTGCAGCTCAGAGTCATCTAACATCAAACCAAACGCTGCCCTTTGTTTGTGTCACAGTCAGTTTTATGTTCTGTGCTCGTTCTTGAGACTCAGTATGTTCACGTAGGTCATGTGTGCTGCATGTGTGAATGAACATCTCGACAAACATTGTTTGGAGTACATTTGTGAAAACGGCTTCATTCAGCGGCTCTTCTCACACTGCGAGCACGTAGGCAGCAGTTACTATGGTTACGAAGACGCTCTGCAACTTTCTCATAATTCCTAATAAGAGGTTTTAGGTCAGTATGACTATACAAAATCATAAATGTAGACTGATTGTACCTGAATGCTGAGATCCAGTTGCCTGATATAATACATAATTTGACATAATTTTGTGTTCCCATGTTGCCAGAACAAATCGAATCAAAGCCCCTCCCTGATGAATATATTGAATTATGTATGTGAAAGCATCTTCGTGCTTTGGTATTGATCCTCACTCTTATTGATCAGACAGTACCATTAGTTAGTAGCTTTATTTAGCCGTGTAAGTGTCAGATCATGAAGTGCCTTTATAGTCTTCAGTAAATATTCAGATACTTTCTATTTGAATACTTATTTTTGTCCTTCATCTGTTCACTGTTTGTAGCTACTTTCCAACCCTCAAACACAGTAAGAGATCTGATGTTAATTCATTTGTCCGTCTCTATTGTCTGTCTATGTGTGTACATCCAGTTATTAGTGGTGTGCATGATCTGGTGATTGTGTTGGGAGTGTTTTGGAGCCACAAACTAAATCTTGTTTATGCCCACCAAAAACCTAGGGCCGGCCCTGCTGATGATATTAATTGGTGCAGGAGACAGAGTGATTCTTATGCACAACCAACTGTTTTGTGACTCATCATAGTAACAGTATTTGTGGAGTTCAGAGATGAGGGCATGTATGTTCCAGTTTAAAAACTTCCCCTCCCTCAGACATCATCCCTTTACTCATTAGAGGCCACTCCTATGACACATGGTGCCACGTGTCACGTGAAGACTGAAGGGAAGGCATGTAAAACGATGGTTGACTTACACGCCAGTGTGGGAGTCACACTTTTTATACCCAGCCACCTCCTCTCTTTGATTTATGAGACTCTGACACTTCCTGCTTTGTAGCAATGTTTCTTTCTTCCAAAACATATAAGCAAACGCAAATGAGTTGTATATACACACTGAAAAGCAGACAGAGCAGGAGACGATATTACAGCCACACTCTGCTTGATTCAAATAAACTGGAAGAAAAGTTTTTTTCCAGATTAAGTGTAGAACTGTCCAGAAGCACTGTGCCACATTTAAACTTCATTGTAAGGTTGCATTGGAGAGCTAAACGTTTGCCATTTAGACACAGAAGAAAATGTTGAATTTCCAACTACACTCTGACTAAGAAGTCAAACTTTATTCAGCATCAGCACTGGTTAAATGAAATAATGTTATACAGATATTGAAGTATATGTGTAACAGGTGTGTGAGGACCCAATTGCAGTAACCCGGACCACAGGATAGTTAGGTAATGAGTCTTCAATGTCTTCTTCAATAGTCTTTTCAGCAAACAGGTAAAAATAAATGCAGTTCAAAAACAGGCTTAAACACAGAGTCTCTTGGGGCTGAGATATGTCCAACCTCTCCAGAAAGTTGAGGAAATCCAGCAGTGTAGCAGCAGGATGGCACACCGGCAGGTAAACACCAGGAAGGGTTAAGACAGAGATCGTGGTCAGAGACAGAAAGCTGAAGAGTTTACCAGGAGAACGACAAAGCAGGTTAGTCAGAGGCAGGCAGGGTCGGCAACGGGAGATCAGTCCAAGGGAAAATGCTGGAGAGTCTTGCATGGAGGCTAAGAACAATCTGGCAGTGAGTCTGTGAACCAGAGAGGCTTAAATAGTGGCTTGATTACTGATGAGGAGCACCTGAGTGCACAGGTGAACAGAGTTGGCTGATGAGGTGGGAGTGGCCAGCAGGGAGAGTGGAGCAGAGGGGAGGAGAGTGGAAAATTACTGGCAGAGCAGCAGAGGAATGGATGTGACAAGATGATAGCTGATAAAATTCAAATAGTATAAGATAAGGTTACAGTGAAGTGATTTTTTGCTTTCTCTCCGTCTCTCATGCTTGCAGGAGGTTGCATCAATCCCCTTTCATGCCGTCCAAGTTCATACCGTTTATCCTGAGGAGATGCTGAGGAGAACTGATCTATTTATACGGCTGATGTTCATCTTTGATCTGCCATGCAGGAACTTTGATCTGTCATTTCTCTTTGTTATGTCGACGAGTAACTTCCCTGCTCTCCGAGTGGAGAAACGCTCCTCTGTGTCTCACTTGTCCTGGAAGCCTGGCAGGCAAACTTCAACCTGATTATTGGTCAAGATTCAAAATCAAAGCAAGTGTTTGAGTTCTTTTGGTCTTTCTTGTCAAAAATGCAAACCAAGGCTTAACTTCCTTTTATATTTTTTACTTTTTTCTCTGTTTTTATTTCCATAAAGCCTGCTGTGGATGTTGGTACAGTGGTTAGCACTGTCACCTCACAGCACCAAGGTTCTGGGTTTGAACCCAACAGCCAGCTGGGGCCTTTCTGTGCTGCTGGGGCGTCCCTGCAAAGGATAACCCCGAGACCCCACCGGACACGTCTCTGTCATGTCCTAGCTGCGGCGCTGTTTTGGGCTGTCCTGCTCACGACTTCAAACCCCACCAGGAGCGTTTCAGAAGCGTTTAGCCCGCCAGACTTTGTACATCTTGCTCAGATTTTGTAATTTTCCTGGTTTATGTGCTTCTAAATATGCTTCTACATGTGTAAATATGCTACGTAGTTAATTCGTTTTTAGGACTGTCAGTTTTCACGGGGTATTTTAATCTTGAAAATCCACCGGCTTCTCTGTGCTGTTTCTGTGTCTGGCTTCCTGTCAGCTCAAGGTGCTCTGTGTAAATTGACCCACGCACTTGCGGGTCAAAAATAGAACAGTCGCATATTCAATGCGGAGCGGAGCGGAGGCCCGCTTCTGGGATGCTTGTGAACTGGACCGCGGCGGAGCCGGTAGATTTTTTTGGGTGCACCCAAGTTAATGACAATTAAACTGGTTGGCTGTTGACGAAGGGGAAAAAAAGTTAGTTACTGGGAGGTAGGTAGGTGTCGGGTATATGGAAGCTATAATTTCACACAATTCACACAGATGAACATTCATTTATCCTTTTCCAGTCAAAGATGTTTTGTTATTGTTCGAACACAAATCCACCCCTAACACAGTTTCCCAACTTACTTAATGCACTAATACAGCTTATTCATTTTAGACTTGAAACAAACTATGGGAACAGGTAGCTGCTCCTGTTCTCCACGGTGTGCTCACAGTGATGTAAAGTGTGACAGAGCAAAACTTCCCCACTGATCTCTGGACAGATCTAGGGTCAGACTAACAAACCTGGCTCTGACTCTGACCTGTGGTCCACAGATGTTTCCTGCTGTGTGTCCTTCCCTCTCTCCCTCTCTCTCTCTCTCTCTCTCTCTCTCCCCTATGCTCTCCTGTCTCTCTTCAGCTGATGTCATGAAGTGACTTATTTTTTTCTGTGATCATTTGGGGAGACGTTAAGTTTCCTCTTGCCTCTTAATAGCATCGCCTGTGGCAGTAGGGTGGGTTCAAGTCACTGGCCTCTCAGGCCTCCGTACCACTTTCTCTGTGCTCTGTGGTGTCACCGCTCTGGCAGATGCTTCATCTTGAATCTGTGGAGCAACTGCATCAACAGAAGTGGAGCAGGTTAGGGGGCCATACTGGATGAGCGAACATATCCAGTTCCCCAGTGGTGGATGGTCCATCACACCACTGTTGTGTGCCCTGAAGGTGGTGTTAGACACCGGCGTATGGAAACCTTGTTAAGAGTTTTACTTCCTCTGGGTAGTCAAATTTGATGAAGGGTCCACCAGGGCTGTGTCCAACCCCGAGGACCTCACTAAACCATCAAATCGGTAGCAGCGACGGGCAGTGAGCCTTTAATTAAAACTAATAGCAAAACTAATATGAAGCAGCCACAGGAGTGTGTGTGTGTGTTTGTAATAAATCTGGCTGCATGTTTGCTTTAATTGTGTATGTGTGTGTGCATGCACTTGCTCGCTGTAACTCTCAGTTCTGAGTGTTCTGAGGCAGTACAGGGTGGCTGCAGCCCAAACTTAGAACTGAATTAGAAGTGGGACTGTTCAAATGAGGCATATTATCACACCGCAGCTGATCATTTATAGATGAGAGCGAAGGTGGAGAGGAAAGGAGGGAGGAACAAGAGAGAAAGAAAGACTGAAGAGGATACTCTACACCTACACAGTGAGTCCAAAAACACAGCAGTCCAACCTCCAGCTTCACGTGTGATGTGTCAAAAGAAGGACAAGTGTAAGGTTTTAACATAGGTTAACTACGTAGGTAGTTTGGAGGACCACAAAGGTCGCTTTAACTTTCATTTTGGCTTTATATTCATTCTGCTTTTCAGTGTTGGTGCAGTCTGTCAGATCAACATCTCTTCAACGTCACAATGTTTGCTGGGTAGACAAAGAGTGTTTGGACTGCCTTTAGGCATGGCCACTTTGTCTTTTTGCACAGTCGAGGCCAGGATCAGTTTACTCAGCCTTTTGATGACAGGAAGGTTTTAGTCATCCATTCCACTGGTTTTATTCTTTAAGATGAATTAAATCAGTTTTAAGTACAAGTCATTATACACATTCATCCATCCGTTTAAACCACTTCGTCGCGATAGCAGCAGGTTTAGCAGGGTGTTCCAGACATCCCTCTCCCCTGCAACGCATTCCAGCTCCTCCTGGGGGATCCTGAGGCCTTCTCAGGCTAGATGGACGCAAAGGAGCAGCAGCTCTACTTCAACCTCCCGCCAGATGTCCGAGCTTCTCACCCTATCTCTAAGGCTGACACTGAAACCCCACCGGGCCTGTCCGCGGCGCGTTGCGTGAGTGTCGCGTATTTGGTCCGTCCTGCACGCGTTTCCCTACTGGGAGCGTTTCAGAAGCGAGCGTTTAGCCTGCCAGACTTTGTTTACTTGCTCAGATTTGGCCATTTTCCCGGTGTATGTTCTTCTAAATATGCTTCTATATGTGTAAATATGCTACGTAGTTAATTAGTTTAGCTTTTGTCTATTTTTACGACCGGCAGTTTGCACGGGGTATTTTATTTTGAAAATCCACCGGCTTCTCTTTGCTTTTTCTGTGCCTGGGTTCCGCCCGCTCGAGGTGCTCTGTGTAGATTGACACGGGCTGCTTGCGTCAAGCGTCAAAAATAGAACAGACGTGTAATTCACGCGTAGCCGAGTGTAGAGACGCTTCTGGGACGCGTCTGAAACAAACCACGGCCGAGCCGGTGGGGTTTGATACATTGACTAGAATTGCCGTGTATTACTTGTGATGAGGCGACGCTCACGCAACGCGCCTCGGACGGGCCCGGTGGGGTTTGGGCGTGAGCCTGGCTACTCGGCAGATGAAGCTCATTTCGGACACGTATCCACAATTTCATTCTTTCGGTCATGCTCATGACTATAGGTGAGAGTTGGAACGTAGATGGACTGAAAAAATCAAGAGCGTCTTCTTCCCTGCAACGGTGTAGTACAGCGTCCGCAGTACTGCAGACGCCGCACCAACCTACCAGTCCATCTCATTTTCCCATCACTTGTGAACAAGACTCCAACATACTTGAACTCCTTTGTTTGGGGCAGCAACTCGCTCCCAACTGTTTCAGATATACACAATGACAACAAATTGATCATGCACTTATAAAAGTAGTAGTGAAATAATACTCCACAAATACTAAATCATTATGTCAAAGAATCAAATAAAAATGAAGCATAATATTCTGACTGAAACAAAAAGGCATTATATATAGCATTATATTTAATGAAGCATTACCTTTACTCTACATAAAATAGCCATCAAACAAAACAAACAAAGACAACAGTCTAAGAAAGATGAAGTATGTCAAATTATAAATGGAGGTTTAAAAGTTTAAAGAAGGATTTAAACTTTTGACTTTTCTGACACTCTTTAATCAGGTCCTGGATCTGAGACTGAAAGAACCCAGATCAGTCTGGTCAAGTTCAACAGTCATGTGAGCTCAAACCAAATACAAACAGTTAGAATATTATATTAGAATATTTAGGAATAGAAGCAAATGAAAGGATTAACAACTAACAAACAACTAAAAGCACTTTAGAAACATTTGACCTGTCACAGATATGATATGGACACCTGCTGGCCAATGTATTGTCTGTGTCAGTGGCATAAACTTTACATTTCATAGCTCCATAAAATTGCATTTCTATTTTTGTGGATAACTTCAGTAAATTCTGGGCCAGAACATCATGAAATACACATAAGTGCAAAGGAACAAGAGGCTAAAGTGATACAAATATTTAAAGTCCGTGTAAAGGCAAAACACAATAAATATGTTGGAAAATAGTTGCTGAAAACACGTGAAAAGACTTTGAATGATATATTACTGAAATGTAGAGTTAGAGGTTCAAACAGTTTTTCAGTCCAGGATTTTTTGGGCGGTCCTAAAAGGAGACCGCGTGATGTCCGCGGTGACCACTGGCCCCCCTTAGCGCAACGGTATAAAAGCCTTCAGTGCAACTGTTGTTAAATGAGATGGTCTAGCGTTCGAAGAATTTCCTGGTTGCGTCACCAGCTGCGTCACCTGCCGTCAGTTGGTACTTTGTAACGTAGCCGTTGCCTGTCAGTTAGTCGTCAGTTGAGAAAATGAAGAAAAAACAGACATAAGAAACTATAAGAAAGAAGAAAGAAGAAGACAGAAGAAAGAAGAAAATGTTTATGGACATTCATGAAATTTTTTTTA